>JAOTOL010001616.1:1740000-1912500 GCA_034440575.1 Imbricaverruca yamaguchii
CCTGGTAGCCATTGAACGCGCTCACGTGACTCGGCCGGCCAGGCAGTGCTGCCTAATGGCCAGCATCCCCCTAATGGCGGCCATCGCTCATTTGCTCACGGATGTACCGGAAGGCGTGTAATTTCAGATGATGGCCGTGCTCACAAAACAGCCAACTCGGCCGACACCAGACGGCCAGCCAAGCCCGCACCAAAAGCGGCGGTGGCCGAGCACGCGGCCACGTTCTTCCACCTACCGAGAGCACACGTCCACCGACCGCGAAGCTCTCCTCCACAGACTGCGCGCGTTTTTCTGCCGACCGCCGTGCGTTGTTCCGCGGTCCACGTGCGTTTTCTGCGGCCGGCACCGCTGGGGACTGAATGCGCCCCCGTCCGGCTGTCAGGCCGGGGCCGGCGGCTCCGACCCAGCGCCCGCCCGGCACGTACGCCGCTCTGTCGCGGCCGTCCAGCCGGTCACGTGCGCTGTCTCGGCAGCAGCACGCGAATTAGCGTCCCCAAGTCGGCTGAGGCGCCGCCAGTTCCGGAGATTGCCAGTTGCAGGGCGGCGGCAGTGCCGGCCGCGGCCGGAACCAGACGCCGATGACCGCCTTTCTGGCCGCACTTCCACTGTGCCCAACGACTCCGAAACTGCGCAGTTCATTACACACCCCTCAACGTTTCGCTGGACAAAATGGTGTAGCGTAGATAATCAAACATCTAACAGGCAAATAACCACATTAATGAATGTTGCAAATTTGCACTCACAGTTGTGTGAAGAAAAAAGTGCTATGGTATCTGCAAATGTACAGCTTCGGAACAAGACAGAGCACCTTATCTTTCGTGCTTGAGTAGGATTCCACCCGCACCAACACGAATTACCGCACGACGACCAACATGGAGTGCGTGCCACTGCCAAATATGGACATGTATACCTCAGTAGAGCCCTTCATTAGGCTGCTTGGACTGCTTTTGGACCATTTTGTACAGAAGAAACACCAATTGTACAGACTTGAATGCAAAAGTAATCTCAACTTGAATTATACAGCACAACATGAGTAATGGTATATTGCTTTATTGCGACATTCCGCGGGAATCATCCTGATGCAGAAAAAGCTTCCATATCCTTGCCAGTTGAGTAGGCAATGCTTTTTCGTACGGTTGGTTTGTGAATAGGCAGATGCCGTGGTAGTGAAGTCCTGTTACTCTTTGAAGTACCTTAGAGTCGCTTGATGCTGGCATTTTATGAAAGCATCTTCGCTACAAGAATGTGGAGGTGCTTAATGTTAATGAATGGGCCACGCTTCATTAAATGAAACGTCATGAGTTCGGGCAGCATAAAATTAAGCGGGCTGTCTACCCTCTTCAAACCGTGCTATCATTGTAAATGCCCTGCTTGCATGATAAGGCAAAGCACATTATGTTTAACGATCGAAGTTTGGGCTTTTTCAAGAGATTCGACTTATCAAATTGAGGAGCAAATTGAAAAGTTTCACCTGTTTTGATCAGTGCATAAGTACATAGCTAATGAAGCTATAATTGCAAAGCTATCTATTGAAGTCATTTCCCAGTGACGTCATGGTTTGAGGGATACAAATATGCGTGTCATACACAGCCGGCTTAAATTGTGCATCCAATGTACGATAGACTGTGTCGGATTGTGTTAGCCTGCCTCAAACTTCCTCAGATTTTCCGATATTCTCCCGATCGTCTCAGACTGGTTCGATTGTCCCAGTCTGTTGCAGACTTCCCCAGGCTGACTCAAGCTGTGTCAAACTGCACAGCTCTGTCCCAGCGAGTCGCAGACAGTCCCGGACTGTCTCGGATTGTCTCAAAGTGTCTCAGACTGACCCAGAGTGTCTCAGATCATCTCGGACTGTATCAGAGTGTCTCGGACCGTCTCGAACTGTTCCAGCGTGTCTCGGACCGTCCCGGACTGTTCCAGCGTGTCTCGGACCGTCCCGGACTGTTCCAGCGTGTCTCGGACCGTCCCGAACTGTTCCAGCGTGTCTCGGACCGTCCCGGACTGTTCCAGCGTGTCTCGGACCGTCCCGAACTGCTTCTGCGGGCTGCGACAGAGGGGTAGCTGCTACTGTAGCAGAGGCCACTGTCCCCATGTTCAGAGTGGTTAATTGCGTCTCGGACGGCGGTAATGACCGCAGCGACATGAGACAAATTCCGCCATTATCTATCCTCCAATCTTGGTCTCCCCGAGCCGGTCTGCTCTGAACACGGGACACAAGTCACAGGTGCAGTTGCTTGTACGCTGTGACGTTGCTGCCGCCCAGGAAAAAAAAAAAAAAAAAAAAAGTCACCTCAACGGGTGACATCGGGGAGGGGGAGGAGGGACTAGCTGTCGGTCAGGTCACACACCGATTACGTCAATCTTCGGCATGTGAGTCATGTGTGCCGGAGGAAAAGAAGCATCGCGCGCTGGACTGGTGTTGGCAGAGTAGCAGAACTGGTGATGGCAGAGTGGCAGAACTGGTGATGGCAGAGTGGCAGGACTGGTGATGGCAGAGTGGCAGAACTGGTGATGGCAGAGTGGCAGGACTGGTGATGGCAGAGTGGCAGGACTGGTGATGGCAGAGTGGCAGAACTGGTGATGGCAGAGTGGCAGGACTGGTGATGGCAGAGTGGCAGAACTGGTGATGGCAGAGTGGCAGAACTGGTGATGGCAGAGTGGCAGGACTGGTGATGGCAGAGTGGCAGGACTGGTGATGGCAGAGTGGCAGGACTGGTGATGGCAGAGTGGCATAAAGATATAAAGAGATAAAAGATTAGTGCAACTCTGAGCCACAAGGGCCCTTCTTGGTTGCACTCTGTACACTGAACCAGTTGCCCACCAAATCTGCCAATCAGCCCTCCCTGTAATACTGAAAAGCAAGCCCTCTATTCTTATAATGATTGTCTATGCTGTTTTTAAAGATGTTCAATGTGCTGCTACTGACGATGTTTTCTGGAAGCTGGTTCCAGTGTTCCACTACCCTGTTGGTGAAGAAAGTTTGCCTTAACCTTGTTCTGCTGTGGTTAATTTTAATTTTGAATTTATGACCTCTAATTGCATCATTTCTGTTAAATTCAAACATTTACCCAAAGGAACCCCCCCCCCGACCATTGACAAATTTAAAGACCTCGATGAGATCTCCTCTCACCCTTCTATATCTAAATAAAAAAAAATTAAAATTTTTTAAATTTTTCTTATTAATGCCAGGTTGCTTATGCCATTAACCATTTTTGTAGCCCTCTTTTGTACTCTCTCTAAAAGCCAACAATCTTTTTCAAAGCTAGGGAACCAAACTTGAAAAAAATTTTAAAAATTGGGCCTAAAATAAAAAAAAAAAAATTTTCTTAATTTCTTTCTTTTTTATAAAAAATACATTTTTATTTTTTCCCCCGAGCATTCTGGTGATGGCAGAGTGGCAGAACTGGTGATGGCAGAGAGGCAGAACTGGTGATGGCAGAGTGGCAG
Source organism: Imbricaverruca yamaguchii (assembly GCA_034440575.1). Lineage (NCBI taxonomy): Eukaryota > Metazoa > Arthropoda > Thecostraca > Neoverrucidae > Imbricaverruca > Imbricaverruca yamaguchii. The sequence continues at coordinate 1,743,448 of JAOTOL010001616.1, forward strand.
AACTGGTGATGGCAGAGGGGCAGGACTGGTGATGGCAGAGTGGCAGAACTGGTGATGGCAGAGTGGCAGGACTGGTGATGGCAGAGTGGCAGAACTGGTGATGGCAGAGTGGCAGGACTGGTGATGGCAGAGTGGCAGGACTGGTGATGGCAGAGTGGCAGGACTGGTGATGGCAGAATGGCAGGACTTGTGATGGCAGAATGGCAGGACTGGTGATGGCAGTGACAGGACTTGTGATGGCAGAGTGACGGCTCGGCTGCCAGCCTGTCTGTTCTGCTGTGTGTCTGATCTGCAGAGACCCACATCACCAGCTGCCGAAGCTGAGCTGGCTCCGGACGGTGTGCAGGTACGTCGGCCTGGTCACAGAGCTGCATCGCGTCCTTCGCCTCCAGCACAGGCGCCGGCCACGATACTTCCCTGCTGTGAAGAGAAGAACCTCAGGTTCTTTTTCGACGCATTCAACCGCTAGGCTATGGAGCGTCGCCAACCTCTCACGCCGATTGGTCGCCGGTGGACCCCACAAATGCCGTCAGTTGTGAGATTCGAACCCACGATCTTGCGATCAAGAGTTCGACGCTCTACCAGCTGAGCCACCGCGGCCCCTTGCCTCCCTGCTGTGGATCGGCGGATGTCCATGGCGACCTGTGCATGCCCTCACGACGCAGCAGAGCCTGACGTGGAGCGCCGTGCCGCACAGAGCGGCACAGCCGCCCGCATCCCCCAGCCGCCACCGAGCCGTCCCCGTGTTCGCCGACCTCACATCTCCCCATCTCCCCCCCTGCCGCCGCCTACGACCGTCACACGACCCAGCCGCCCGGCCGTTGGTTTGCATCACAGCAGCCCGCATTATCAGCGCAATCACCATAAATGAGCGCAATCAGCATACATGCATGCCGGCTGAGGCTGGGGAGCGGGCGCAGCGGCGCAGTTCGTGCTGAACGCCAGACCGGCCAGACGGGGTGCGCATTTATTCCGGGTCCGCCAGCGTCTTCCACGCGTGTAGATAAGACGAGCCGAGATGGTTCGGATCAGGTGATAAACCCTCGCCGGCTGAAGTACGAGCTTGCGCTACTCAGCGCAGCGCTGATGCTTGTTTTTCTTCTTCTTCTGTCGGTGTTCTGGTGATCCCCTTACAGCGCAGGGATAAGCGTTCGCTTGCGCAAATTCGTGGTGGAGGCCGCAGGGAGTGGCGAATGTCCGCACATGTGCGCATCATTCGTGAGCAGGTGCACACAGACGGCCAAGTTAATACAACTCCGTCTACATTTCCAAATACATGGCGCACACTTAGCGGGTTATGACAACACAAGCGGCGCTCAGCGCACGATTATGCTCCAAAAGCATGTCTTGATTCTTGGCAAGCAAAACCGACAGCCAACAGAGTGGCTGTTAATTTGTTCAGTGGACACGACTTCTCGTGATTCTATTGCAATCTTACCCAACGCCGCCAGCTTCGCTTAAGGTTCAAACCTTCAAGACCGATGAGCTGAGCAACACAATGCGATGAAAAATGGCGTGAGCTAGTTCGACTACCGTAATTAAACCATGACCATTGAAGCCGGCCTATCTGGCAGTCATGCATTTATTTCACAGTCATAGAAGCTGGCCTGTGTGATTGGCGTATAGTTCAACCATGGCCATAGAAGTCGGGATGTTTTATTGGCGTGTACTTCAACCATAAACACGGAAGCGGGCCTGCCTGCTTGCTGATCAGCTCACCCATGGCCATAGAAGCCTAATCTCTGCGCAGTTCACCCATGTCCGCCGTATGCCGGCCTGTTTGAATGCTGGGACCTTACTGCGACGCTGGCGTTCTCGCCTGCCGGCAAAAACGCCCCATTTGCGGCGATTCGTCGACGCACCTGCCGCCCGCATCGCAGGGCGGCAATGCTGGCGCGGCGGCGATGCCGGCGCGAAGGCGATGCTGGCGCGGCCGCGGCATGCATATTCATCCGCGCGCGCCCTGACCGTCGCAGGATTAGCATGCCTTAATGGCTCGCCGGCACTTTTCCGTGTGTGTAATAACCGGACGGCCGGCGAGCCTGACGTTTTAATTTCGAGTTGTTGGCGAGTTGGCCCGCTCTCGCGCCGTGCGCCCGGGCGTCGTCGACACCGGCGGCGCGCCGGCCGCCATTGCGGCGCGGTGCGCGGCGCGCCGCCGGCCGCGCACCGCCGTCAGACGTCGGAGATAATGCGAGACATTAGCGCGCACCGGCCGGGGGAGATGGGGGCGGGGGAGCGCCTGTTACACGGGCACGACTCGCGTAATACCCATTATCGGCGGCGCGGACCGGGGCTGAGCCCGGCCTCCCGAAACGACACATAAATTCGGCACACCGTTCGACATGGCGGCATAATATCGGCCCGATCGGCTGCGGAATGCAAATTAACGGCAATATGCCCGGGCGATGCACGCCGCCCATGCATAGGCAGCATAACTGATGTGGCGCGTAACGAGCGGAGGACGTCGCTCCCGGTCGCCGCCTGATCTGACCGGTGACCTGGTGCGCCTGCCGGGGCGACAACGTGACCTCTGCTCGTATAGCGGCCGCGTGCCAATTTCACGGGCAGCATTGGCCAGCTGTTGCGAGGGCAGCTGCCTACAGGCTGATTGTGATACGCAGGCCTATAATCCTGGCAGTCGGTTAGTGGTGATTACGGGTGGAGCTTTCATCAAGTGGAGTGGGGTGCCTTCGAGGTCTAATGGCTGAAAACACACCTAGTCATTAGGAGTAGCCAAGTGCATTTTCCCATAATCACGGAACACAGGCGGCTGGGGCCTCAGTCGAGTGGCTGCTCTGCCTATACCACAGTTAAAAAATTTAGCGTTCGCCTCATGACATTTAACAAAATTTGGCTCAACCAAAAGTCTCCAAAGTCACTTCAGATCGGAGCAACTGCAACATATAAGTTCCAATTGTACACCTCCTATAATTATTTGGATAGCTTGCACATTGCGAGATGGCCGGTCTCGCCGAGAACCATGCAGCCGTTCCGTATATCGCATGTGTGACAGCAATAGCAGGGAATTAGCTACAGTGGCAGCCAAAATTATGATATATGCTGCACCAATTACACATACATGAGGTCAGCAGCAGCTGATGGTCGTTGCACAGGGATCTGCTCCGTGTCGACGCTAAGGACAACTAGTTCATGTGTGCCTTAGACCGATGAAAGTGAACGCAGAGCCACGCGCAGAGAAACAGACAGGCAGATAGAAAAAGAGAGAGAGAGAGAGAGAGAGAGAGAGAGAGAGAGAGAGAGAGAGAGAGAGACAAAAAGAGAGAGATAGCGGGAGAGAGAGAGAGAGAAAGAGAGGGAGAGCAAGAGAGAAAGAGAGAAGAGAGAGAAGAGAGGGAGAGAGCGAGAGAGAGAGAGAGAGGGAGAGGGAGAGAGGAGGAGAGAGAAACAAAAAATGCAAATATAGGCAGCTATCCAAATAATCATCAAGTCTAATTAATATACATAATTAATCGCTCTGTTTTTTATAAATATCTCAATGAAGGCCTAGCGTGCCGCTCGACCTCACTGCTATGTTCCGCGAACACGGGCGGACCCCGGCGCGTCTGAGAGACACGCGAGCCTGTACAGTGTCACTTGCCGCCACGGCCGGGCCGAACTGTCGACTGGGCTTCGTCTGGGCGCGAGCTGCACCCGCCCCGGCCCCGGCTCCGGCTCCTGCCGCGGCCAGCGTGGGCGGCTCCGATAGCCACGTCTGCTGCCGACTGGGGGTCCCGGCCCGGACGACAGCTGAGCGAGGCGAACGCACGGCTCGCTGCGGCATCTCCCGGCCAGCGGCCGGCTGAGGCGACGGGTGACAGGTCAGCGGACCGGTGGAGGCGCGGTGACCTGGGTGGCGCGACTGCGGCTGACTTTGGTTGGTTATTGGTTTTACGACACATCGACCGTTGAGTCATGTAGCGGCGCCAATCTCTCACGCCGATTGGTCGCGGGCGAAGAGTAGCGACAGGTGAGACTCGAACCCACAACCTTTCGATTGTGAAACGAGCAACTTACCCCTAAGCTACTCGTCCCCCTGCGGCTGACTTTATGTGTGACCGAGTGCACAAATGACTGTCCGACCCCATTCAAAACTGACTGTCCGACAGTGTCCAGAACCGCCTGGCGTATCATGCTAAGGACCGCCGTGTTGACCGAAAAAAATCAAGCGATTTCGGGGCCGAAGTATGTGCCATGCATCTGGTGCTGGGCAGACTACCGTGATAAGTCGATTGTAAGCGTACTGTTTCTGCTCAGGGGAGTGGAAAAGCGCATCGGAATAAGCCAGGAAGTAAAATTCTTAATTTTGACCCGCACACCACTGGGTCCCGGTGGTGGTCAGCGCGGCCCACCATCTGTGTCACACATCGTGCCACCTCGGCACAGCGTCACGTCACAGCCACTCCGGCACAGCGTCACGTCACAGCCACTCCGGCACAGCGTCACGTCACAGCCACTCCGGCACAGCGTCACGTCACAGCCACTCCAGCACAGTGTCACGTCACAGCCACTCCGGCACAGAATAGCGTCACAGTAACTCCGACAGTGTGACGTCACAGTAACTCCGACAGTGTGACATCACAGCCACTCCGGCACAGAATGACGTCACAGCCACTCCGGCACAGAATGACGTCACAGCCATTCCGGCACAATGTGACGTCACAGTCGCTCCGACAGTGTGACGTCACAGCTACTCCGGCACAGAATGGCGTCACAGCCACTTCGGGACGGGGTCAGTGTGTTTGACTAGCAGTGCTACAGTGTGCAATGTTTTTGACTCTCGGTGTCGCAGTGGCGTATTGGCAGTGGAGTGTCGCAGTGGAGTATGCGAAGTGTACACCTGATGCGGTGTACGAGCGCAGTGTCGCAGTGTGCAGCGCGTTTGGCCAGCAGTGTTAATCAGCGTGCATGTGTTGCCTGTCGATCGTTGCTGGCTGATGAATGACAGCAACGAAAGAGGTACGACAGCGCGGCAACGTCAGCTCTCTGTGGGGCCGTCAGAGGACCCCAGCTAACATGTCGACTGCGGACGTAGCAGATTACGCTGTCCCTCAACGTACTGAACTTGACGCACCGGACACGCCCAAGTGACAGTCGGAATTGCAATACGAAATCAAAGTTGGCGGTTGGCCGTCGCAGTGCGGGGGAGGGGCGGAGGGGGGAGAGGTGGGGGGGGGATGATCTGACCACTGAAGGTTTTCTTAGGTAGCTCCTAAACCGTGTTGGATATCGCTTTGAATGTGACATACTTTCCGAAAATTAACGGGTGCACGATATGACATTGACGGGAGTTGCACATTATGACACTGATGGGTGGGTGCACATACTGACGCTGGCAGGTGCACATTATGACACTGATGGGAGTGCACGCCATGACGATGACAGCTGCACATTGTGGCTGAGGAGTGCACATTATGACACTGACGAAGCTTTGCACATTACAACACTGATTGGTGCACATGTTGTTTGTCACGATAGACAGTAGCAACTCGCATTTGTAGTAAATCGCATTTGTCGCGCTTGCGTTTGACCAGAGTCTGACAACTACGGCAGAGACTGGCGAATGATTGCAACTCGAGATTCACCAGTCTGACTGGGCCTGGAAGGTCAGCTTAAAATGACGTATCTATTTTATGTGTCCGTCTCTCAATGCACCAGAACCAGGAGCATGACCTGGCACCAGGACGACCAGGATACCATCGGCAGGGGAGGGGGATTCAGTCCAACCTCTCTCTTCTTGCAGTACGTTCCCTTTATAGGTGTATCTTAGCTGGGCTGCTGTGGCTCGCATCAAGCCTGACAGCTTCATGACGTCATGGCCACATGACCGGCGAGGCCCGGGTCACATCAGCCTGAGCGGGGGCGCCGCCTGCCGGTTTTAGGTCACTGGGCGGAACGTCTCTGACCAACACATGACACGGACACGCGGACACGATATCCGGCTCAGGCCGGCCGATAAATCTATTCATCGGCGTCTTGTGCAACGACTGGAAATGCAGGCCCGGCCTTCCCCGACTTCGGCAGTCGGTGAGGCCTGGCGCCGCTGCCACTGCAGCGGCAAAACATCATGCATAACCCCTGTGCACAACCGCCGCGACCGGTCGCAAATCTGTGTCGCGCGCCGACCGCCGACGGCCTCTCGCGGGCCGCCACGCGACCACGTGCGCCGCGAGTCGTGACCGAGGGCCGCACGTGGCGGCGGCGGCTCGTGCGCCAGCTGGCCGCGGCTGACACAGGCCGCGTCTTTGTCATGGCGAGCCCGCCGCGACTGGTGCATTCGTCAACTGACTAACGGAACAGACAATGCTGCACGAGAGAATGATGAATGGGCCCGCGGGCGGGGCGAGAAACGGCGCCGGCGCACCTGAATACTGTTCCGGCCGGCAGCCGACTGACGTGGCAGTACCAGGCTGACACGGCAATACCAGGCTGATGCAGCAATACCAGGCGGACACGACAGTGCCAGGCTGTCACAGCAATACCAGGCTCACACAGCAATACCAGGCTGACACGACAGTGCCAGGCTGACACAGCAATACCAGGCTGACACGGCAATACCAGGCTGACACAGCAATACCAGGCTGACACAGCAATACCAGGCTGACACAGCAATACCAGGCTGACACGGCAATACCAGGCTGACGCCGCAATACCAGGCTGACGCAACAATACCAGGCTGACACAGCAATACCGGGCTGACACGACAGTGCCAGGCTGACACAGCAGTACCAGGCTGACACGACAGTGCCAGGCTGACGTGGCAGTACCAGGCTGACACGGCAATACCGGGCTGACACGACAGTGCCAGGCTGACACAGCAATACCAGGCTGACACGGCAATACCAGGCTGACACGGCAATACCAGGCTGACGCAGCAGTACCAGGCTGACACGACAGTGCCAGGCTGACAAGGCAATACCAGGCTGACACAGCAATACCAGGCTGACTCGACAATACCAGGGTGACACGACAGTACCAGGCTGACACAGCAATACCAGGCTGATACGGCAGTACCAGGCTGACACAGCAATACCAGGCTGACACGACAGTACCAGGCTGACACAGCAATACCAGGCTGACACGACAGTACCAGGCTGACACAGCAATACCAGGCTGACACGACAGTGCCAGGCTGACAGAGCAATACCAGGCTGACACGGCAATGCCAGGCTGACGCGGCAATACCAGGCTGACACAGCAATACCAACCCGACCGTCAGCCGTCTGACACGGCACGAGCGTCAGCAGCAGGGCGGAGGTGCTTGGGTGATTCAGCAAGCCGTTTTGGACGGCGGCGGCGGGCCGCCTGCAAGCTGCAGCAAACCAAATTGCCGCTTATTTGGAGCTCTACTGACGCTATTCTCGTGCGGGGATTCCGCCCCTCGTTCCGGATATCGGAAGCTCGGTGCCCGAGTCCGGGAAGCTTAGGCAAGAACCGATTTCCCAGTAGGAAAGCGAAAGCAAATCGTCACCCACGGGCGAGCCAAGGATGGACAAAACGGTGCGGCGACGGGCCAATACACCATTGCACACGTCGCTAAAACTATCCGACATCATCAGGAACGATGCCGTAACTTCCAACCCACACTGAGACATGACACAGGGAATAACGTCCAGACACAACAGTTGGACATCGAGTGGACGTTGCGCCCGCATTCCCAAGCCCACTCCCAAGTCGCACCCATTCCCATGCCGTCCCAAACGCATTCACATGCCTTTTCTTTAGCAACTGCGCCGCCGCTTGTTGCCAGGCTGCGGCGAGGTGACGCGGGACAGCATGCCACAGATCCGTGGCCAGATGCAGTTATTACGTGTCTGTTTGGCGTTACTTCGGCAAGGCCAGCTGATTACGCCGACAGGGGACCCGATTACCACACTCGGCTGTACATTGACGTGCTGTGTTGATAGATAGGTTGAGTCAGCTGATGACGCCAGCTGATGACGTCAGGTGATGACGTCAGCTAATTACCTCCGATGATGGCCTCGGTTGATGACGTAAGCCGATGACGTCAGCTAATGACGTCAGTGGGCGGCATTCCGGCCTAATAGGCGTCACTCAGCGCTTCTTTTGAGCGCTTCCGTGAGCAGCATCAGCTGGCGGCCCGGCAGAAGTCGACAGCATGTCATGGGAAGAGGGCGGAGGGGAGGGAGACCAGAGCGGTGCAGAGATGGACACCGCTTCCCCATCCAGTGGAAGCGAGGTGGAGAGATGTGGATCGGGTAGGTCAACCGCAGTGTGACTGAAATTGGGACTGTGGTGGAACAAAGATGAGAGCATCAACAGAGTAAAAACGTGGACCTCAAAGCAAGGACGGGGACCGTAGTGGAACAAAGATGAAGGCCGTTGTCAAGCAAAGATGGGAACCACAGTAGAGCGAAGACGGGTACAGCAGAGGAGCAAGGATGGGACCGCAATGGAACAAAGAAGGGGACAGAGATGAAGCGAAGTTTGAATCATAGTGAAGCGAAGTTTGGATCGCAGTGAAGGAGATGGTGAAACAATATTTGGAGACTGCTATAATGGGACCGTAGAGAATAGAAGGAAACTACAGTGAAGTAGATATGGAGATAGTAGCGAAGAAGGGAGGGCCACCGGGTGAATGGTGTTGGCAACTGGGTGAATGGTCCAGAGAACTTCAGAACTTCGAAAACACGCTAATGAAGACGGGAGGAACAAGAACTGAGGGGAAATCGAAAAATTTCAGAACTAGACTAGTTACACAGAGAGTCAGCTTCTTTCCCTCCCTCACATTCCCTCCCTCTCTCTCTCTCTCTCTCTCTCTCTCTCTCTCGCTCTCTCTCTCGCTCTCTCTCTCGAGGGAAATGCGTTATCCAAGCACTGTGATGACTAAAAGCTCCATCACATTGATGTAAAACGTGGATGACGATACGTAGCAGCCGACAATGCTGGAGCATTCCGACCCAGACACGAGCGGGGGAAGGCGAGCCACGTTGGAAGTGTTTCGTTGCGATCGACAACACGTGTCTGATGTTGAACTGTGTCGCTGCGACTGGCGGTGTCGTTTGCCTTGGCCAGCACCTCAGCGCTCCGCATGTTCCGCCGCCCCGTCTGAACGGCCGAACCCACCGCGCTAGCCGCTCCAACGTAGCTGGTTATCGTGACACGTGCGGGCGACATTGCGCCATAAGTGGGAACAGTAACTGCCCTGCCTTGCACACCGTGCTTTTCGTGTCCAATTATTCTGACCCCCTCCACACACACACACACACGCGCACACATACCGATTCCGTTACGAGTCGAAGTCTTCTTGTTCCGAGGAACCCAGAAGTGTCGATCAGCACGGTCACGAGTCGAAGTGACCAGTTAAGTGCTGTGTCGCATGCATTGCATCGTTCTTTGCTGCACGGCATTGTGCACGATGCAGTTGGAAAAAGAGCGAAGTGAAACTGCCGAAAATCGGACCGAACAACACCGATGAATTAAAAGCCAACCCACTGATACTCACCGTTGAACGGAGAACCTGTTGTGGGTCCGGGGAAAATTGTCCATAAGTTTTCTGCTCATATCTGGTTGAATGAACAAACAAGGAACATTTGGACAACTACATTCGCGATATCGCCCTGGCTTAGAGTGTTTTCTACCAGCCCCAATTAAATGTGACTGGACATGGACGTACTGTAACGTCACGCATACCGCGCTGATCTAATGCTGATTTTGGACGGCGTCTGACAATCGGTGGGTTTTTGTTGTTCACAAATAACGAGGACGACTTGTCTGCATGCCCGCCAACTTGGGGCGCGCCACACCCCTATCCCGGGGCCGCAGCCGTGCAGCCCCGGGCTGGGGAACGTACCATCATGGACCACCGCGACCACATGAGGCTGCGAGGGGCCACTGTGGACTGTGAAGGGCGGCTGCGGATTGCGAAGGGCGACTGTGGACTGTAAAAGGCGGCTGTGGACTGTGAAGGGAGGCCGCAGACTGTGAAGACCGCTGTGAGTTGTGAAGGGTTACTGTGGACTGTAAAGGGCGACTGTGGACTGTGAAGGGTGGCTGTGGATTGTGAAAGGTGACTGTGGACTGTGAAGGGCTGCTGTGAACTGTGAAGGGCGGCTATGGACTGTGAAGGGAGGCCGTAGACTGTGAAGACCGCTGTGAGTTGTGAAGGGTTACTGTGGACTGTAAAGGGCGACTGTGGACTGTGATTACAACTGTGGACTGTGAAGGGCCACTGTGGACTGTGATTACAACTGTGGACTGTGAAGGGCCACTGTGGACTGTGATTACAACTGTGGACTGTGAAGGGCCACTGTGGACTGTAAAGGGCGACTGTGGACTGTGAAGGGAGGCCGTAGACTGTGAAGACCGCTGTGAGTTGTGAAGGGTTACTGTGGACTGTAAAGGGCGACTGTGGACTGTGATTACAACTGTGGACTGTGAAGGGCCACTGTGGACTGTGAAGGGCGACTGTGGACTGTGACTACAACTGTGGACTGTGAAGGGCCACTGTGGACTGTGAAGGGTGACTGTGGACTGTGAAGGGCGACTGTGGACTGTGATTACAACTGTGGACTGTGAAGGGCCACTGTGGACTGTAAAGGGCGACTGTGGACTGTGATTACAACTGTGGACTGTGAAGGGTGACTGTGGACCATGACTGCGATTGCGGACTATGATTACGACAGTATAATGCGTAAGTCGACTGTGGACTATGATTGCGACTGAGGACTATGGAGGGCGACTGCGGACCGCGGCAGATGTGACAGACTGTCAAGCCGCGCTAATTACCTCGGTGGCCGTCACAGGCCGCAAAGAGGTCGGTCTTCTGGCTCATGGCAACAGGGCGACAGTCGGCGACGGTCTGCTCGGAAGCCACCACACGACGCCGCACGCGCCGGCACACATCCGCATCGGGGCCGTTTTTGTCGGCCTCGTGATGAGTGCCGGCTTTGTGCCACAGCTGACAGCATGCAGCCGGCATGCACAAAATGCCCGATGGCTCGACGGCAATTAGAAGTCGCCAGGCATCAATCAACCGGGGAAAAAAACACTGTAATTTACATTTTTCCGCGATGAGTCATAATGCGTCATAATGTGGGTATCGGTGGGCTCCGCGAAGCATCAGACAGGTCCCAATCAGAGCTTCAATCGGCATTAATACGTGGGTCCGTTCCCATGCCCGACTGCATGCTTCCCCTTGGGTATGGCTTCCTGTAATCGCATCACGGTAATAATCCGGAACCGCTGTCAAACGGGACAGGCCATTATCGTTTCATCGCCGACCGACGCTTTGTCCGCCGAGCCCATTATTGCCGGCCGGGCAGTCGGGCTTCCCGGAGCCGGACCCCCTCGGATGGCTTCAGGGCGCCGGCATGATGCATTGTCACCGACAACAAAACTCCAATGGCGCAAACGCCGTTCAAAGGCGCCTCCCCGCTACGCTACCGCTGCCGGTCACCACCGACGGCGCCGTGCTACGCTACCGCTGCCGGTCACCGAGCGCTACGCTGCTGTTGCCGGTTACCGCCGCGCTACGTTACTGCTGCCGGTTACCGCCACGCTACGCTATTGCCGCAGGTCACCGCCACGCTACGCGATTGCTGCCGGTTGCCGCCGCGCTACGCTACTGCTGCCGGTTCTCGCCGATGGCTCCGCGCCGCATGACAAACGGGCGACATCACTGCTACAGGATTCACCACTGCGTCTGCTTTTACGTGCTTTTTTCACTGCGCCGCTGCGTCTGCTTTTACGTAGTGCTGCTGATTACACGCGGCCAGCGCCTGGCATATTCTCGTATGTCATATTTTCGCCGTCAGCGTCAGCGTATGTCATACCAGCCATCTGCGTGTATCGCAGGGAGAGAGCTGCTGGATCAGATCCTGGATCACTGTCGGAGGGAGCTGCCGGGTCAGATCCTGGATCATGTGTGTTATAATCCCTTCTAGTACTTTTTTGGTGAATGGGCCGCCCGAAGTTTGTCAACCGACCGTTTTTGTCAAATGACCATTTCGATGCACTTTTTCTGGAGTGCTTGTGTGTGTGTCTGTGTGTGTGGGGGGGAGGGTATATGCTGGAAACCATATTAAGCATATCGACCCGATGATACCGTCGTGCAAAACAAAGCCGGGCTTTGGTCGTGATTTCGACCCGGGGCGGCCATTGCTAAGCATTGGCCAAAGTGAAAGTTGAACCAATCTAAAGCACACATCCGCTTCAAACAGGACTTTGCTGTTGATACATTGCATTGTGCACTAAGGTGTTTGTCCCGCTGCCCGCCGGCGAAACAGTGTGAGCGGCGCCATTAGCCGTGAATGTGCAGAAAATGCGTCGTGGACCACCCAATAGAGAAACAACAAACTAAGGTGTTTGTGTTCTTCGTTGTGTTATTTGACCTGACCTAAGACGTCATTCACGTCCTACCTCATTAGGTCATAGAAGAGTCGTGGTCTGTGCCGGTCGCCCCGCCCTGACAAGACAGGGTTCAGGCGACCACAGCAGCTCGTGTGTCTCCCGGCTGGGAAGGTCGGGTGTCGGCTGATGGATAAGGCTGGGCACGTGACATTTGACGCCGTCTTATGGTTCCCCGGCTGGGAAGGTCGGGTGGCGGCTGATGGATAAGGCTGGGCACGTGAAACTGACGCCGTCTTGTGGATCCCTCGGCTGGGAGGGTCGGGTGACGGCTGATGGATAAGGCTGGGCACGGGACATTGGTGTCGTTTTGTGGGATCATCCATTCCACCCACAGTTGTCAACTGCAATTTCCTCTTTTGATCGAAATTATGAAATCTGAGGATAGGTTCGAGTCATACAGAGAAGTGCATGCAGATCTTGGACTCTATTTCGTTGAAACTGTTCTAGCAATCAGCCTGGTTGTTTGCTCTTTTACCAGTCCAACACGAATAAGGCAACACTCACGAAATACATTTTTTTACTTCTGGATGCCGGGTTGTCGATCATCCATTGCATCAGCCCCACGAGCTGATCCTGAGAAAGATGGAGATCCAGGAACTGGCGCTGATAGCCTCCAGCCTTGGTGAGATCTGCAGACCAACACCCTATGAACAATACCAGCACAAATTAGTGGGGACGTTCCCGGGCATTTTTCACGAGTGCATCAGTTCTTGACATGTCGCGATCGGATACGTGTTCAGTGATCGAGCTGTTTGAAAAACGTGGATCAGATCATGAGCAACACCCAGTTATCGGTAAAGATAAACGTTGAGTTCTGGCCACAATGGTTAAGTCGATAACATAACCACTGGCCTAAATTATTCGACACAATCTCAGCTTGCATCCCTGAGTGAAAGAATGAACTTGCCAGGATTGAATTCCACCCTGGTGTCCCTGGCTTACAGAGCGCCTTCGTCGCTAACATTATGATGACACCAGAGTAGTGGGGCTATGAGGGTCATTTCCCGCCACTGCACCGACACAACCAGTCAAGTGACGTCTGAGACAGGATTACTGAACACAAATTCAATGCATGGGCGTACATGCAGTGAAATATCTGATGTCTTGGCATTTTTGTGGTCTGCAACAGTGATTTGTGGCACTTATTCTGCGTCAATTTCCTCATCGTTTTCCATCAACCATTCGTGGCAGAAAAAGTTATTCACGGCCGGCCCATTCACCCTTTTCGCACGCCATCACATTCTTCAGCTAGTTCTTGGAACAGCCGTGGCTGATCATGGCAGGCTTACTGGTGCTCGAAAGAAGCGACCTCCCGTAGCTGGAACAGTGAACACTGGCACAGTTTGTCATGGCAAAGTTTGTCATGGCACAGTCTACATTGGCACAGTCCGCATTGGCGCAGTCTTCCGGCCCTTTGGAGAAATACGCTCTAGAGGAGGGGCTAAATTCTGCGACTCAAGGTAGGTGGTGCAGGAAGTGGGGAGGGGGAGGGGGGTGCACGGACTCGGTGCAGTATGCATCGCCACAGCTGGAACACTGCTCATCGCAAATAACGTAGACTGGGTAATAAGGGTCTCAAATGGAATGGCCGAGTGTTCGGAAAATACGCAATCGGGGCCTATTCGGGCTCGGCGCTTAGCTTCCAGCCACATAAATATGGATTATAATGGACATCTTTGACGCGTTTGAACGCCGGCGTCTTTTCTGAATAGCCGCACCTTTGACGTGAAATTACAGGCCCGTCGACGCAGAGGCGTGGGACGGCGGAAAAGCCGCCGGTGCTGGCGCCAGCGGGATGGGGCAGGGGCGGCCGCCAATATAGGAGTGTCAGGTTCAGATCGATCACCATTAGCGGGACGGCGCGAATTGGATCAGGCGAGTTTCCGCGCGGCGGCCAGGATCAGAACTTCGAGCCGGCCGGGCGCGAGGGGGGGGGGGAGGGGGCGCTGCGTGACGTTACCGAACGGCACGCTGGCCGTCCAATCATCGGCGCAGCTTCGCCGAACGACCGACTCGGTGTGGTAAGCGTTGGCGTGGCAGTGCACGTGCTCTTAGCGTGGACCTGCCAGATGAGGACGTATTCAGCGAGGATCTCCCGTCAGCCCGCCATTTGGTCATTCCCGGTATCGTGGCGATTGGGGAACTTTGTGTTTATTCCGGAGACTCGAGCGGCGCTTCCTGATGTGCTCTCCGATTGATCATTTGGAACAATCAGAATTAAAGTCAAGTATCAAATTAAGCGACTCTCGCAATGATTATGGGCCACGAATATTTATGTTACTCTAGTCAACAGTCTCTGGATCGCTACCTCTGAATCTACTTTACGCTCCCTCCCTCTCTCTCTCTCCCTCTCAATCTCCCCTCCCTCTCCCCATCTCCCCTATCTCTCTCCATCTCTCTCTGCCCCCGCCCCCTCCCGCTCCAGCCCCTCTGCTGTTGCCTGACTCGACGTCTGTCATCAGCCGCCGGCGCAAAAGAAACCCTCATCACGCAGCCAACGCCACGCTGCGACTCGTAACGAAGCCAATTTTTTAATCAATATGCGCCAGATTACAGCGTGCCGACATTCCGGGGATAATGTAACTTTGCCAGTGACGGGCCGCCGCTGTATGGGCCGCCGGCCGACACGAAATAAGCGGTCCCAAGTTGAGCGGTAATTACAGACTTCTTTAAAGCGGCGGGGAACCGGACAGCTGACTGGGCGGGGGGAGGGCGGGCTGATGTGGGGGTGGGGGGGGGTCACATCGGCCTTCATGACTAATTGGACTGCCCGCTGCATTGACTATGCAGCGACTGTCGGCATGTTTGTGCCGACACAGTGAGTAGACACGGCCGTATGGGACAGCGCTTGTCTGTCCGATTTTGGACGGTGTTTTGGTGGCAGTCTGACATCCAGCCCACACGAGCCATGCTGGATTTTCATCAACGTGGTCACATTGCAGAGAAGTCACACTCTTACTGACTTACATGGAAAGGTGACGCCTACTGCACCACAATGTCCAACAGCCAAGCGAACTGGAGTGCGGCAGAATGCCAAAGCGTCAGAATGCCAAAGCGTCAGAATGCCGAAGCGTCAGAATGCCAAAGCGTCAGAATGCCCAAAGTAGCTCCAGAATTAACATGAAACATATGCATCCTATACTCCGCGATATTTTTTACATTCGGAAACGTTGAGCTTTATGTGCCTTGCACATGCTGCTGTGCCCCACTGTCCAGTATGATGCTTGAACATTATGACCCTGGGATATTGTGACGCTGTGCCGCGGCACTTGAGGGCCGCTGAACTGGCTGACCTGAGCCATACCCTGAGCCGCAGCAGGCAGACACAACGACCGCACAGGTATTGCATCAACTACTCCGGAGTGGAATGGGAAGCTTTTTCCTCGCTGACCTTTTCAGAACAGCTCATAATAAAAACAGAATTGTGTTGGGTTGCACTCATTGTTCGCAATGCATTCCCCGTGCCGAATAACCATAGAGGACGTGGCCAACGTGTTGTCGTGAATGAACTGATCAGCTTCGGTGCAATGGCCATGCGTCTAAAATCAGTAATAGGTGTTATTAATATCAGAGCAAAGAAGCGACGCAAAACTTACACTTTGCCGATGTGCGACATCACTTGTGAAACTGTGCGCAAGTGTAGAGCCATACCTCAGTAACGGATATATATTTTCATAAAATGTGCAGTGCAAAACTTCAAGTGTGCAAGGCAATTTGGAATATGTAGAAAGCCCTATTGCATTGGTTACGCACTGACTCAGCTATAGGGGATTAAGAGGTGATATGATTGCGATGCTTAAGATAGTTAAAGGGCTAGATGATGTCAATCTGATTCATGCAGGAACAGTTAAACGTCATTATGTGTTTAATCTAAGGGTGGTTGATCAAAGGAATCAGCTGTCTGGTGATGTAGCTGGTGTCTCTCATTAGAGGTACACACAATAGGATGGACAAAATAGTTGTGCTCGAGGAGCTTATGTTTGAATGATAAATTGCGCAAAAGGCAGATGGGAATTGAGAGTAGGTGGATGCCATTCAGTTGATGCTAGTAGAGGTCCATTTTGTAGATCTCTTTAGGATGAGACCTCTGGTTCTTGCTTAGCCTTTGACATTTTATACCTCAGACCATGCCTATAAATGGGAATGACGCTGGTAATGGATGCACTTGGCTGTGGATTCATTCCCAGCCTTCGGGTATCTAATGCTGAAGAGATTGGTCCTGGTAACCCAATTGGGTCGATGGTTTTTTTGCAGAGCTCAGGATAAAAGATTGCTTATGAGGTATTGGTTTTTTTGCCTTCCTCGACGCATGGTTTGTTCCCTTTATAGGCTTGAGACAAATGGACCCGCGTGTCTCTTTAACCTAAATGTCCTCTATGTCCGTTATGAAAGACATGTTCGGATCCGCTACATTCGGATCTTAAAACACCATCACCACCAGTAGAATTTCGACATCGACATGCTTTGCAATAGTATTTCCTATGCACATTTGCTGCAGTTTGACACAATGGACAGTACTCATGCATTTCATATCTTGCATATCAGGAAGGGAAACGAATCACCATATGCTTTTTGTAATTGTACGCGTATTGTTATGGCCCCATTTTCCCAATTACCGATGCAGTCAGCGGATAAAATGGCTCCGTGACGCTAAATACAGTTCATGTTACAGCGAGCTGCTAACTTTGCAAATTACTTGGCGTCACGTGCTTTTTGTCCCCGTGGATAGTTTTTTGCCAAGGATGTCCTAATCCGCCACCCTTCGGGGTATCTAGGTCTAAGGGGTGACAGCATAGACTGGAGAGGGAAGCTCGACCCAGGACGCGTCTCTGAGGCTTCTGGGCATATGCGGCACAAAGACATTCGACCATGATACGGAGCTCCTGGACCGGCCGAGATTCGAGACCGGCGTCTTGGATCGACCGAGATCCACAGACTGATCGCATTGGACCAGTACCGGCGCGTGGTTATTTCACAGGGGCACGATAAAATTGCGGCCCAGACAGCCCGCGACGCCGATCGACGTGACTGCGAGCAGGCCAGCATTCCGAGGTAATGGTCTGGCGTGGGTTTTGCCACACAGAGTCAGAGCGAGGTGAGGTGAGTGGCTCGAACATCATCACAAAAAAAATCCGGCGGAATAGCCCCGGCCAGTCACGAACTATTCAATCGCCAAGGACCAAGCATGTCATCACAGGCTGTATCGAACTTTTGCATCTTAGCTTCGGTCACATTTTGGGAGCGGAGGTCTAGACAGCGAACCGTTACCAACACTGCACGTTCAGCATGGCTGCAAATCCAGCATTCGGAACTTTTCACATGTCGGACTGGCGTTTACGGCACATGTCATGCCTCGTAAAACATGTAATTTCTTGTGGTGGTTGTCCTATGTTGTCTCCAGTACATACAGATTGTTGGAGGAAGCAAGCCGTCAAACCCGCCTACATGTATATGGACGTGAACTTCTTGAGACGAACCCATGACATTTTCGGCTTACATCCTCCTATATGGTTGTATGCCTATGCCTATACTGGAAGCCTATGCAAATGTCGCTGCCCATGTAGACGGAGGGCAGGTTGGACATGCTCCCAGGAGCAGTCCGGCAGACATTCAGGTCGCCTGCGACTTACATCCGACTATCGTCTTTGCCTTGCTTCCAGCGACGGGCTCTGACTGCAGATCTAGGGGTCATTATCCATCGAAAAACAGCTGCTTGGTCGAAGCCCCCATTCTCCAGCCCCTAGCCCAGCAGCGCCCATCCCACAGCCTCCAGTCCCCAGCCCAGGCCCCAGCCCCAAGCCCCCAGCCTCGAGCCCCAGTCCCCAATCCCTAGCCTCCAGCCTCCAGCCTCCAGCCTAGTATCGCCCAGCCCCAGCCATCAGCTCCGAGACGTCCTAGCTGGTGGCCGTGACCCGTCCACCAGTCCTAGCTGGTGGCCGTGACCCGTCCACCAGTCCTAGCTGGTGGCCGTGACCCGTCCACCGGTCCTAGCTGGTGGCCGTGACCCGTCCACCAGTCCTAGCTGGCGGCCGTGACGCGTCCACCGGTCCTAGCTGGGGGCCGTGACGCGACCACCAGTCCTAGCTGGTGGCCGTGACGCGTCCACCGGTCCTAGCTGCGGGCCGTGACCCATCCACCGGTCCTAGCTGGTGGCCGTGACGCGACCACCAGTCCTAGCTGGTGGCCGTGACCCGTCCACCAGTCCTAGCTGGTGGCCGTGACCCGTCCACCAGTCCTAGCTGGTGGCCGTGACCCGTCCACCAGTCCTAGCTGGTGGCCGTGACCCGTCCACCAGTCCTAGCTGGTGGCCGTGACCCGTCCACCAGTCCTAGCTGGTGGCCGTGACGCGTCCACCAGTCCTAGCTGGTGGCCGTGACCGCGTCCACCAGTCCTAGCTGGTGGCCGTGACCGTCCACGTCCTAGCTGGTGGCCGTGACGCGTCCACCAGTCCTAGCTGGTGGCCGTGACCGTCCACCAGTCCTGGCTGGTGGCCGTGACGCGTCCACAGTCCTAGCTGGTGGCCGTGACCGTCCACCAGTCCTAGCTGGTGGCGTGACCGTCCACCGGTCCTAGCTGGTGGCCGTGACCCGTCCACCAGTCCTAGCTGGTGGCCGTGACCGTCCACCGGTCCTAGCTGGTGGCCGTGACCGTCCACCAGTCTAGCTGGTGGCCGTGACGCGTCCACCAGTCCTAGCTGGTGGCCGTGACCGTCCACCGTCCTAGCTGGTGGCCGTGACGCGTCCACCAGTCCTAGCTGGTGGCCGTGACCCGTCCACCGGTCCTAGCTGGTGGCCGTGACCCGTCCACCGGTCCTAGCTGGTGGCCGTGACGCGTCCACCGGTCCTAGCTGGTGGCCGTGACGCGTCCACCAGTCCTAGCTGGTGGCCGTGACCCGTCCACCGGTCCTAGCTGGTGGCCGTGACGCGACCACCAGTCCTAGCTGGTGGCCGTGACGCGTCCACCAGTCCTAGCTGCGACAGTGACCCGTCCACCAGTCCTAGCTGGTGGCCGTGACGCGTCCACCAGTCCTAGCTGCGACAGTGACCCGTCCACCAGTCCTAGCTGGTGGCCGTGACGCGTCCACCAGTCCTAGCTGGTGGCCGTGACCGTCCGTCCACCAGTCCTAGCTGGTGGCCATGACGCGTCCACCAGTCCTAGCTGGTGGCCGTGACCCGTCCACCGGTCCTAGCTGGTGGCCGTGACCCGACCACCGGTCCTAGCTGAGGGCTGTGCGCGCCCATCAGCCCATCGCTCACACGGAGTGGACGGTGGCGTGCCGCAGAGCGTCGCCTCGGGGCACGCCCGGGGCCGTCGTCGACCGCAGCCGTGTCGTAAAATCCTCATCTCTGACGTGATGACCGGCCGGGAAGCGGTTACGGCCGCGGGCGGCGCCGGCGGCGGCCGTGTTGTCGCCTGCGGCATAGTACCGCACACAACACACAAGCCTGACGGGCGATACCGCACACAAGGCTGCGACATAATACCACACACAGCGCACAGACCTGACGGGGGATGCCGCACAACACACAAGGCTGACGGGGGGATACCGCACGCAACACACGGTGCTGATGGGTGATGCCACACACAACACACAGGGCTGCGGCATAATACCACACACACACACAACACACAAGCCTGACTGGTGATACCACACACAACACACAGGGCTGCGGCAAAATACCACATACAACACACAAGGCCCAGTCATCTTAGCACAGACAACACAACCCTGACGAATGATACCACACACAACACAGACCAATCCCCAAAGCAGGATCAGATAAGGCTAAACCATCGTCAGGTCATACCAGCTCTGGGCGAGCTGGATTCACTAGCGATTATGGCTCCACCCTAACTACCGCGACTACCTCGGTGGAAATAGCGCCGAGAGCGACCCGCACCCCAACTGGCCAGCATGGTCAGGGGTGCGGGCGGCGTTACCACTGGCTTCAGACATCGATCGTGGACAGAGGAAGGCAACGACTGCATGGCAGAAATGGCAACTCGTTCGAGCAGTCTCGATTAGAGAAAGAGCGGGACACGTGGATTTCCGGTATGCAATCCAGGCCACTTTGCAGTCAAGCTCATCACGCCGCATTAATTTCGACCTTGGTGGGGCGGGGCAGGGGCAGAAAGCTCATTGTTTGTTTGTACAGGGAACGTGAAGGAACCCGCGTGGCGGAGCGACGCAAGGATCGCCGGAAGGCTGCCACCAAGCGCCACAGGCCCTCCACGAATTCACGCCGACTAAACGACATTCGCAGAACCGACAGCGACATTCGCTTGCCTTTCGACGAAGCTTCCCACGCGTGCGGCCGTGTTCACGCAACTGGTCCGTGAAGCAGGTAACGACTACAGCTCACGGCGGCCCTCCACGTCCGACGTGTCACTCAGCTGACGACCATAGCTTATGGTGGCTCTCAACACGTTAGTCGTCTCGCTCAGCTGACACAGCCAAATTTGCAGCTGCATATCCACATCGGCAGCTGTCGCCGGTCCGATCGCGACGGCAGCAGCTTCCCACGCCAGCCGCCGCCAGCTGCCGGCCAGCTGCCACCAGCTGCCATGTACGGCGAGGACCCGTCGTCAAGTGCAGCCGATGCAGCGTGCTCATTAGCCGCGCGCCCGCGCTAATGGCGACGACAGCCGCCGGGTAATGCGGCCGGCCGACTGCCGATAATGGTCGCCATGTGACGACGCAGCCGCCACTTGTGGCCCATCAGGGCGGCGGCCGGGCCGCCGGCGGTGCCGCCGGAATTACGCACCCGGTGCGCCACTCCGACCAGCCCTGCGCCGGCCGGCAGCCGCCCGGTGCCGATTACAGCCACTGGCTGACCTTCCGCCAGATCCGGCCGTCGCGCGCGCTCGGCGAGTGCGCCGCGCGCGGATCTGAGAGGATCTGCTCTCGGCCCGCAGACGTGTCGTGAATTGCCGAAAATTGCACGAGGCGAACGGCACCCAAGCGGGCTGATGTGACAATGCGAGTAAACAAAATCCGAATGCGATATGAAGGTAGGTATCGGAAACGGACGTTTACGCTTTGCAATTCATGGTGATCAGAATGAGGTTAGGCCATCTTTCATTCCGCCATAGGTGCCTTGTTCTATCAGGGGCGGCGATTTGTATACTGGCTTTTTATGGTACCGCGGAAGTCCGTATCAAGGCGACACCAACCGGTAATTACTCATATTTGGGCCATGTTCTACATGTTGAGTTTTCATTACAAGAGGATCAGCGGTGATACTCAAAAGCGAATGCAGAGTCGTCAACGAATGCACTTGCATAAAAGCTTTTATGTACCCCAATTGCCTGCTTCACTACTCAGCGCACTTCTTTGGTGTCGAAACGATTCTTCGAAGCTGTTCGTACGTGTCTTTGTACTAGATTTGGCTCATGTTTCAACATGACCTTAATAACATGTTATATTTAACTGCCGCAACCCAATAAAAATCACATTTCTTACGGGGAGCTGCACGGTACTCGACGTCCAGCACGAAAGGACAAACTTTTTATGGGCTTGATAAAAACCTAGATCATACAGAAGCATTAGCCAGACGCATTATTACTGATAATTCGATCTATTTCTGTACCATGTCATCTACACTCGAGGTCACAATCACCCCGGCATGAAAACTGCATCTGAGCACATTAAATATAAAAACGAGCCCGGCACAAAGACATTCGCCAGCATAATCAGCCATCACGCGCGACACAAACAAGCGAGGGCAAGTGATCAAAGCACTGCTTAGTCGAATTTGGCTCCATTTGGATCAGTCACAATAGTAGTGCCTTTCATGTCATATTGCCTTTTTCTCAAACATGCATGACAAGCGAATGCAGCTCCAGATCCCCCAATGCTATCACTAAAAGCATTTATGAAGCTCGCAAACACCCCATGAGTTCAAAGCGAGGCTCATCGATTACAATGACGATGTGTTGCCATTAACTGCACCAACCGGCCAGCCAAGGGAGTATCTGGCTGATGAATGCATGGAAAGCTGCAGAGTTCTCGGCAAGCTGACGAATTCATGGTAAGCTGCGGAATTCATGCAAGCTTGCGGAATCCATGGTAAGCTGTGGCGTCCATGGCTGGGCGTTACAGGACCAAAGCAATCGATGCACCCTACAGCCCTAATAACTAACTAACTGTGTAATCCATGGTAAGCGGTGGAATCCATGGTAAACTGTACAGGCTCCGGACACAACGCCAACACAAAGCCGTTTCTCTCCACGCCAGTTGTGAGCACTTCAGTGGAAATGTGACAGAAATTGGGAATAACTAAAACTCAAGTACTGGTTTCAGCTCGGATTGAACAGAGAAGAGCTCAAGATGCTGCAACACAAAAAGAACAGAGTGCAAAGTTTCAATAGCATCACTGTCTGACTGTGACGGGCCGACCCAAGACGGGCCGAGCCAACCCAGGTCAAGTCGGGTCAGGTCAGGTCGGACCGGACTGGGTCGGGTCTGGACGGATCGGACCGGGTCGAGTTTGACCGGGTCGGCTCTATCACGCTGATGTTGTTTTAGTGTATGCATAGCGGCGGACTCGTTCGTACCTCGCCGTACAACATAGGTGCAAACGGAGGAAACTGAAGGTGAGGATTATGGAAATAACTCTCCAGCTGCCTTGGTGTGACCTTCAGCCGGAGTTATTCACCTGCAGCCTAACGACTACGTACATATTCCATCACGCGGGGTTCATGTGGAGCAAGTACACGACATGACGGATGCAAAGGCTGTTAGCATTCCCAAATTATGGCATGCATTCATAAGTGCACTGTAATTAATATTCCCGTACTGCAAAATTTATAGTAAAAAATAAGATTCTTCGACGTAATGAATGTATCCACCCCATTGTTCAGCATCTACAATGAGCGACTCTCAGTTACGCCACCAGGTAGCCTATTCCATTAACCGGACATTGGCCGGGCTTCTCATCCGCACACCATTGATCGGGGAGGGACAAATATTACCCCTGCTCCTCTCAAGAGCGACTGGGCTGATGGTAACGACCCCGGCGCCAATCGATAGCCAATCAGTATTCAATCAGCCGTGGCGAGATGCGTCAGCAAATATCAGAAATTGCGTTTTTGAGTGCGTATTGTGGCCGTCCTGTGGCTGCCGAGCCGTCTTATATCTGAAGAATCCCAATCAGAGCATTCGTTTACAGACTCAATATCCTGCAAATAGGAGAAGTGGCCCCAAGTGGCAGAAATCTGCCGGAACCTCATGTCGCTGACCTGACTTCAAATACAAATCTGATATATGAATATATATATATATATATATATATATATATATATATATATATATGCATACCTTGGAGGCACCACCCAATTGTGCTCACGTAGCAAGATTAATTCCAATGCATCTTCGTCTTCATGAGTTATCGATCCTCAAACAATGTTGGATACGGTCTTCTTTGACCTGAGCTAGGTCAATGACCTTACATAACCTGAGGTTGAAATTCTAACGTCAGCCGCAAAAACAATCAAGTAAAAGGTATTAAAAATCGTACGGTGCTGCTGCTCTGCGTTTCCGCTCTTGCGTGAAAATCCTTAGCGAGGGTAAAAAGACCCCAGGGTTGGGCTAGTCATACCTCAATCCAGTGCATAACTTTTTGTCAGCATTCTCCTGCTACTCCAACTGATGAATTAGACGGTTGTGCAGAACATTATCAAGAAAATGCTGAACACTAAGCACCCTACGTCTACTCTGCTTCCATTGCACTTGCAATTAATCGTTCAGCCATCAATCTGTGACAGTGAGTCGGATTTGCGTGGCAATTTCACGTCGGAGATTGTCGTGCGCAGTCAACCCACATGACAAGCCTGGCAAAACGTCTCCAACATCCAGCCGCACAGTCAAACCAAACAAAGCAATGTCCCACTGCGAGATTTAAGCCCCGACCCTCATCGGACATATGATGACGAACTGCTCTTCCACCACCAAGTTCCAACTGTCTCCCCCAATGTGCGCAGATGTGTTGCGAGCTTCAAGTACTATGCCCACAGCTCGGGATATGTTCATGTCAGTCAGCATTCCCAGCTAGCAATGAGTGGTGCAATTGTTGGACCCGCGAACATTTTGGCTGGCAATGATATTACACCACATCAGGCAAAACTACCGGAAGAGAATCAGCTGAAGTAGTCACATTATGCAATGCGACAAAACGCAGTTGAATTCGCGTTTTCAAGCAAATGAAGTTTTGAGGTGTATTCTTCGTTCCCCTCACGCGCAGTCGCCAATTTGCTCCTGTCTCCTTGATTCCGATCATGCCTTGCCAAAGGCTTGACGTCACATGGATTAAACATGTAAGGACTGGGTGGCACATGGACATGGTGGGTGCCACATGAACTGGCTGAGCATCACATGGACATGGGCGACACATGGATGGACTGGGCTTGGTATGGACATGAGCATCACATGGACGGACTGAGCGTCACATCAACATGGGTGTCACATGGACGGACTGATCGTCACATAGACATGGGCGTCATATGGACATGGACGTCACATGAACATGGACGTCACATGGGCATGAGCATCACATTGACGGACTGAGCGTCACTTAAACATGGGTGTCACATGTAAGGACTGAGTGAACTGTCACATGAACATGGTGGGTGCCACATGAACTGGCTGAGGGTCGCATGGACATGGGCGACGCATGGGGGGACTGGGCTTGGTATGGACATGAGCATCACATGGACATGGGCGACGCATGGGGGGACTGGGCTTGGTATGGACATGAGCATCACATGGACGGACTGAGCATCACATAAACATGGGTGTCATATGGACATGGGCGTCACATGGGCATGGGACATGGGCATTGAGGTCCCATGGACATGGGCGACACATGGATGGACTGGGCTTGGTATGGACATGAGCATCACATGGACATGGGTGTCACATGGGCATGGGAATCACGCGGACATACTGAGTGCCACATGGACATGGGAGACACATGGACGAGCTGAGCGTCACATGGACGAGCTGAACGTCACATGGACGAGTTGAGCGTAACATGGACAGGCTTAGCGTCACATGGACATGGGCGTCACATGGACGGGCTGAGCGTCACATGGACGAGCTGAGCGTGACATGGACGAGCTGAGCGTGACATGGACGAGCTGAGCGTCACATGGACGGGCTGAGCGTGACATGGACGAGCTGAGCGTGACATGGACGAGCTGAGCGTAACATAGACATGGACGTCACGTGGACGAGCTGAGCGTCACATGGACTGGACGTGGCCGGGCTTCGCTGCTGTCGGCAGCCCCCTCCCCGACCGTCGCTTCCCCCGCGGTGGTTCAGATGGGCCCGACCGGCGCGCGACCTCCCGGGCGCCCGCCGAGGCCCATATTGGTTTTTCGGATTCGGCGCGCGGCGGGGTATTAAATGACGGGGACCGCCCGTCGCCGTCCGGCCGGCTTTGTGCAGAAAATGGCCATGATACGGTCGCGCCCGGCAGGGGCGGCGCACGGTGCCGGGGTCGGCGCCGGGGCCGGGGCGTGACCGGGCCCGCTCGGCGGAGATTACCGGCCGGCACGGCCGGCCGGCAGTCGCACGCGGCGGCCGGCTGTGATTACCGGCGAGCGCGACCGCCTCGTAACGACCGCGGGGCGGCCGCGGCCGGCGCGGCGCCGTCGGCCGGCCGGCGCCGCGGCCCACGCCGCCGACCGCGCCGCCCCACCGCACGCATCGAAACGTGGGAACGCGCCGGCGCGCCGCCGCCGATTGCGGGGCATGGTCGGCGTCGCGCCGCCGCCGGAAAATCGGCGCGCGGCGGCCGGCCGGTGCGCCGACGACGCCCGCTTCCGGCGCGGCCGCTGCTGAGGCGCGCGATGACGTCGGCGCCCGCGCGTCATCGCGTCGTTAGCGGCCGTGCAGGCCGGACCGAGGCGACGTCGTCAGAGCCGGACCGACGGTGCGGTCTTGTCGGCCACCGCACGTGCACGACGGAAGGCCGGCTTCCGGCGGCACGGTTTGGCGCCGCCTCGAGTCGGCCGCGGGGTTTCGCGGCCACGTCGACGCCGTCGCGCCGGCCGTGACGGAGTCGCCGTCGCGGTCGACGCGCGCCGAAGAGCGCGCCGACGCGGCGGACACGGCCGGCGGCCGGCCGGCATGCGAGCCGCGTGTTTGCCATGATTAGATCGGCGCGCCGCCATCTCGCCGCGTCGGCCGGCGCGACGCGCCCCGCTAAGCGCGTCCGAGAGCCGCTTCGGCAAACACAATTTCACCGTCGGCACACAGGCGCGCCGTGTTCGACTGCGCTTTGGCCGACGTTCGCCAAACATAATTTCATTTGAGCACACACGCCGGCACCGGCCGGCGCGCCGGCGCCGCTGCAGGATGCTGCCCGCTGATAAACAAAAGCGCGCCAACGGCGAGCGCGCGCTTCAGACCGGCTCGGGAGACCAGCTGCTGGCAGCTGTCCGGTCACCGTCAGCCGATCAACATCTCGCAGCCGGCAGAGACAACTGACTGACGCGGCCGGTAGCTGAAGTACCTCCTGGAAATTGCCGAGTTGATCGGCCGCGCCATTTTCAGCTAAATTGGAGGTCTCTGTCAGATAAGAGTGCAGCTAAATGCCGGTGTAAAAATAGCCACGCAATGGAGCCGCAGTCGCGGAGGTCAGTGGTGATCGATGATTGTGATCAAGGAGACTAAAGGAAATGATGGTCGCATGACCAGCATCGCGATTGATGACATCCGCACGCCTCATACGACTTCGAAGATGAAACTTGCTGTTTGGAAAGAGGGCGTGCTGCCACGCAGGCTGCTTGCGTTGTTTAAGCGGAGGCGTAATACGTTGTAAGGATACATATGTGGCGAGAATGGCGTGAGTCAAGTCCTGCACACTTGATCATTATGTGAATCTAACATAATGGTATAATGTAACGTAATACAATGCTTTATGCAATGTTGCCACTATTCTATATAATGTTGCCAATATTCTACATAATGATGTCAACATTTCATACAATTTTGCCAATATTTTATATTAAGTTGCTAATATTCTGATGTTGCCAATGTTCAATATTATGCAATATTATGTGAATAGTGCGAATATTTCCGGCTGGCATCACAATGCGATTAAAGACAAAAGGTGCCCAGGTGCTATGAGTCGCTCCCCGAGGTGGCAGTTTCCACCGTCAGTAGCGGCTCAGGTGGCGGGTGAAGAGAGGCTGGACACGTGGATCGTGCCGTGAGGTGGCAGTTTCCAGTGTCGGTAGCGGCTCGGGTGGTGGGTGAAGAGAGGCTGGACTCGTGGATCGTGCCGTGAGGTGGCAGTTTCCAGTGTCGGTAGCGGCTCGGGTGGTGGGTGAAGAGAGGCTGGACACGTGGATCGTGCCGTGAGGTGGCAGTTTCCAGTGTCGGTAGCGGCTCGGGTGGTGGGTGAAGAGAGGCTGGACTCGTGGATCGTGCCGTGAGGTGGCAGTTTCCTGTGTCGGCGACGGCTCGGGTGGTCCGGGCTGGACTGGACGACCGGAGTGCGGCGCGGACCGACTCCCGCAGGTGTACGTGTCGCGATCCCGGGGGCGTCGGCAGGGCGGCCGGCCAGATTGGACGTCGGCTGCAGGTCGGCTGTTGTGGCTCCTTCCGTGCGACACGAACACACCCGCCGCCACGCGCCCCGCCACGTGACCCGCCACGTGTCAGCTACGTGGCCGCCACGGGGCTCGCGATGCGGGTCGGTTGGGCCGGGGTCAGCCGGTCGGGTCCGGTGGTAGGACGGGCCTGGTGTCGGTGAGGTCGGGTGTGGCCCGGTGGTAGGACGGACTTGGTGTCGGTGAGGTCGGGTGTGGCTGTGTGGTAGGACGGGCCTGGTGTCGGTGAGGTCGGGTGTGGCTGTGTGGCAAGACGGACCTGGTGTCGGTGAGGTCAGGTCAGGCCACGAGGCGGGACGTGAGGCGGCTGCCCCGTGACCCGGCCGTGAGACTCGCCGGCACACTCGCGCGGCGCCACATACGGCAGTTCGGGCGCCGTAACCGCCGCCGGACACGCGGCCGGCGGCGTCGATCGGTTCATTACTGCCACCGGCGGCGCCGACGCCGGCTCGCTCATTGTTGCCGCGTCTCGGGGCCCGCGGCGCGCCACATTGTTGGCGCCTTATCAGGCTGGCGCGAGCGCGCGCACAAGCCAGCGCACAATGCGCTGCCCGGCCGTGGCGCGCCATTCTTCCGAACCACGGCGCGGCCATTGTTCCAGGACGCGTCGCCGGTATAAATCGCGCCAAAGGGCCGGCAGCTCGGCCGCTTATAATGCGAGGCGGCGGCCCGGACCCGTAGCTCCTCCGTCTTTGGGTTTTGTTGCCGGTCATACATTGGCTTTGTGCAGAGCTGCACAGTGGCGACGGACGTTCGCATGCGATAAAATGGGAATGTGACGACCATATTTGGTGTAGTCAGTGACATCCGACGGAAACGCTTTTTGTGCAGTTCAGGGAAATATAGTGCACGATTCCTCACTAGCCGCCGTCCCAGATCATGTGAACAAATTCATAATGTGTGCACTGCATACACAGATGCACCGGCAAGGTAAGCCAGACTATGGACAAACGGCTATCTCGACTTATGACGATTGCTCACAAAGTATCTTGATCGGAGGTGTATCATAACTTCCACAGGTCACATAACCTCCACAGGTCACATAACCTCCACAGTTCATAACCTCCAAAAATTAAATATACTAGAAGCTGTCCTAACCTCCACAGTTCATTACTTCCACAGTTCACAACCTCCACAACTCCCTGACGCCAGGGCAGCCATGAGGTCAGCTGTGAGATCAGGGTCGGCGTGCGGCCAGTCGTGAGGTTAGCACCGTCGTTAGGTAACCCGTGGGGTCAGGCCAGCCGTGAGGTCAGGGCCGCCGTGAGGTCAGCGGTGGACGCGGCCGCTGACGCGTGTGTCTCGACAGCCCGGCGCGTCAGCGACATGGGCCAACTTGGCCGAGAGCGCCACTCGGTCAGACCACTCGGTCAGCGGCTCGAGTGGCCGATGCGGCCCCTGACGTTACCGCTCCGGACTTTGTCCTCCTGTGCGACTGACGGGCGCGTGCATCGAGTGGCGCGCGCTCGCCGGAGGCCACTCGTCTCACTCGAACAAGCGCTCTGCGCGCGGGCCGCAACCTTTACCGAGATCTCAGCGCCGCAGATAGACAGCCGGGCGGCGGCCGTGCCGGGCGGGGGGGATACGCCCGGCCGCCTCGAGTGGTTACGCCCGAGGCGTCGCACGCACTGACACTCCACCCATAACCTCTACAGTTCACAACGTCCACAAATTCAAGAACTTCGTAGTTTCCTAGCAGCATCACTTCAGCTAGCTATCCCTAGGTAACAGCACGTCTAGACATTACGTTATGCACACCACCCAGCCGACCCCACCCCACCCCACTGGCGTGAACGCACACACCGAGTGGTGACTGGGGAGGGGGGATGAAGGCGCACACCGAATGGTGACTATAAGGGTTGATGCCCTCCCAGTCACCACGCACCCACCGATTGGGGACTGGGAGAGCATGAATGCACCGAGCGGGAAGTGGCCGGACGTGCTGGATCCAGTTACCTCGGTGTCGCGGTCGCAACCGACGAAAACACGCCCATAATTCAAGTCCGCCGCCGGCAGCTTCCAATTACCCCCATTATTCCGGCCAGGTTTTCCGTCGCGATTATGTAGTTTCGTGTGATCTCGGTCGTATGTGTTATTAAGCGTGATTGTGCGGTGGGTGTCATTGTCGATTATCGCCGGCTGGCCGACCGACGGCAACCGCTACAGCCGTAACTATCGCCGCCCGGCGATATTTCTGCACCGATGCCTGACCCTCAAACGACGTGGCCGGCCCGACACAACACGCCAACTACCCCGTCAGGGTCATGGCACATGCGCAATAACGCACGGCCGACTGGCTGGCCGCACTTGGCTGACGTGGCACTCGGGTCGTGAGGGCCGCACGTTACGGCACGTTCGGTGAACTCTAACGAGCTTCCTTGTCCGTCGCGTAACAGGCGAGTGCGATGCGTTGTTTTTCGCGTGAAACCTTCTGCAGAATGTGTGCTGACGCAGGAGCCGACTGGCGCTTTTGCGACGGCCTAATTTTGACGGATGTGTGCAGACGCGTGTGCATCGGTGCGCGGTGAGTGCTCGTGTGAGTCACGCGTGCACGCTGCGTCGACGGGCGAGGGAAGAGCCGCCCGCGAGGCAACACCCGACTCGGCGCCGCCGCCGCGCGCTAATGTATAAATGCATGTCCGCAACCGTAGATCCGCAATGGGCTTAATGAAAGCTAATGCACAACCGCGGCGGCGGCGGTCTCGCTTCCAAGGCCGCACGCGCAGCGCCGGGTGCGGCTGGCCTCGATTCGTTATAACCGGCGCACGGCCGGCGGACGGCCGACTCGGCCGCCATTTAGCGGGCCGCGCGGCTGCCATCCGTCACGGCCCGGGCCAGTCATGCCGCCCCGCCCCGCCGCCGAACTCAAGGCGACGCTCATGGCGCGCCGCCGCCCGCCGCGACACTCGTGGCGCCCCACAGGGCGGGCGGCAGTCGTGGCGCACGTGTCCGTCCAGCAGCGTACACGAGCGGCAGCGTGGCGCAGCAAGCACACTAACACTCTAAACGTCTAGATGTACCCCGCCCCACCCTTGCCTTCAGCACCTTAACGTCTCATACGCCGTAACGTAAGACTCCTGCAATATAAACGTACACTTGCCCTTACACTTCCTTGCAAAACACAATAGCTTTAATGGCGGCGCAAATGGCCTCTATAGTCAGGCACACCAATCAACACGACCCCCACCTTCTCTACGATCCGGCACGCCTCCAAACAATCCTTCCCCCTCCCTGGTCCGACAGCCTCCATACACACTGCCTCCTCTATGGCCCGACAGCCTCCATACTCACTGCCCCCTGTATGGTCCGACAGCCTCCATACCCACTGCCTCCTCTATGGTCCGACAGCCTCCATACACACTGCCTCCTCTATGGTCCGACAGCCTCCATACTCACTTCCCCCTGTATGGTCCGACAGCCTTCATACACACTGCCTCCTCTATGGCCCAACAGCCTCCATACTCACTGCCTCCTCTATGGTCCGACAGCCTCCATACTCACTGCCTCCTCTATGGCCCACAGCCTCCATACCCACTGCTTCCTCTATGGTCCGACATCCTCCATACACACTGCCTCCTCTATGGTCCGACAGCCTCCATACACACTGCCTCCTCTATGGTCCGAGAGCCTCCATACACAATGCCTCCTCTATGGTCCGACAGCCTGCATACACACTGCCTCCTCTATGGTCCGACAGCCTCCATACACACTGCCTCCTCTATGGTCCGAGAGCCTCCATACACACTGCCTCCTCTATGGCCCGACAGCCTCCATACACACTGCCTCCTCTATGGTCCGACAGCCTCCATACACACTGCCTCCTCTATGGTCCGACAGCCTCCATACACACTGCCTCCTCTACGGTCCGGCACGCCTCTAGACCTCCCCCGTCACGAGCAGCTCAGCTGAGCCGCACGGCAGCCGGCGCCGCGTGTGCAGCCGACAGCTGGCGGCGCGGCCGGCCGTCACGTGCCACACGTCAGCTGGGCGTTGGCGCGTGTTTTGCCGCGCCGGCCGGGCCGCTACGTGCCGGCCGCAATTGAGAACAGTATCGCGCTATCTGGCGTTTTCAGGAAACGGCACGAACCGGGCGGCCGCCTTATCTCGACGGCGGCGACGGCGCGCCACAATGCAGCGCCGCGCGGCAAAAAGCGCCGCACCTCGCCGGCGCCGCGCATTGTGGCGTCCTCCGGCTGTGGGGGCCATTGTGACGCTCCACGGCCATTGTGACGTGCTCTGTCGTTGTAACGCTGCCCGGCTATTGTGGCGCCCAACGACCACTGTAAGGCTTCCCGGTTATTGCGACGCTCCCCGGTTATTGCGACGCTCCCCGGTTATTGCGACGCTCCCCGGTTATTGTGATTTACCCGCTTGTTGTTGCTTCTCTGGTTATTGTAACGTTCCTCGCTGTCGTGATGCCTTGCCTGGTGGTGCGCCTGGTTATTATGCATCTCCTAGCTACTGTGATACTCATAGTTATTTTAATACCCAGGTCATTGTGATGTATGTGGCTATTATAGTGCCTCCAGTTATTATGATATCCGTGGTTCTTATGATATCCGTGGTGATTATGGTATCCGTGGTTATTATGATATCCGTGGTTATTATGATCGTCGTGTTTTTTTTTTGTATGCTGTCTTTGGGTATTATGACTTAAATTCTAATTCAACCACAATCAAACTATATTCAAACGCTTTTGCTCGGCGAGCACAGTTGCAGGTTTACCGACAAGCATTCAATAATTTCTCTCACAATATCGCATTTGCGTGGCTCATGTGTGGCTTGCGAATGGCTCATCGCAATGCACACTTCCTTGTCGTTTGTCACGGCGCGCAGAATGCTTATTTATGCGCGGCCAGCTGAAGTTGAATCATGCAGATTAAGCTATTCAAATGTGAACGCGTCTGCACATTTATTAGCGTGACAGTTCAGCCGAGAGGATTACAGGCAACCTGAACAGCGCGTGCTCCGGTAGCCAACACTGGGCCATGAAGTGTGTCACTGTGCATCGCAAACGAGCCCGTTTAATTGGATGACTCAAATGTCCACACAGCCGGCCGTGGCACAATGCCGCCATGTCACACAGCCGTCAGTGCTCGTTAGTGGCCTGGCTGGGACGGCCGGCGGCACCGCACTGTGGCGCTCTGTCGTGGCGCGTCGTCACAGTTGTGACGGCCGCCACACTGTGACGCCTGTGGCGCTCTGTCGTGGCGCGTCGTCACAGTTGTGACCGCCGCCACACTGTGACGGTCTGTCGTGGCGCGTCGTCACAGTTGTGACAGCCGCCACACTGTGACGCCTGTGGCGGTCTGTCGTGGCGCGTCGTCACAGTTGTGACGGACACTGTGACGCCTGTGACGGTCTGTCGTGGCGCGTCGTCATAGTTGTGACGGACACTGTGACGCCTGTGGCGGTCTGTCGTGGCAGTTGTGACGGGCACCGCACTGTGACGCTCTGTCGTGGCGCGTCGTCACAGTTGTGACGGACACTGTGACGCCTGTGACGGTCTGTCGTGGCGCGTCGTCACAGTTGTGACGGCCGTCACACTGTTACGCCTGTGGCGGTCTGTCGTGGCGCGTCGTCACAGTTGTGACGGGCGCCACACTGTGGCGGTCTGTCGTGGCGCGTCGTCACAGTTGTGACGGCCGCCACAATGTGACGCCTGTGGCGCTCTGTCATGGCACGTCGTTACAGTTGTGACGGACACTGTGACGCCTGTGACGGTCTGTCGTGGCGCGTCATAGCAGTTGTGACGAACACCACACTGTGACGCCCGGACTGTGACGGTGTCCCAGGTCGACACAGCGACATTGACCGCTGTCGGGACGGGGAGGCAGGACGACCCGAACGAGCGTCGGCACATTGGTCGTCCCAGATGCCATGGTGCGATGCCGACGACGCCTATTAAAATAATTTGTCGTCTTAACAGCGCCGCTTTGTGCGCCATGTAATGACTCTGCAGCTGCATCGGTGTGTGACCGAGGGGAGACGGCCGACAGAGAGGGCTGACACAGGCGACAGGACGGGCTGACACAGCCGACAGGACGGGCTGACACAGCCGACAGAGCGGGCTGACACAGCCGACAGGACGGGCTGACACAGCCGACAGGAAGGGTTGACACAGCCGACAGGACGGGCTGACACAGCCGACAGAGCGGGCTGACACAGCCGACAGGACGGGCTGACACAGCCGACAGGACAGGCTGACACAGCCGACAGAGCGGGCTGACACAGGCGACAGGAAGGGCTGACACAGCCGACAGGACGGGCTGACACAGCCGACAGGACGGGCTGACACAGCCGACAGGACGGGCTGACACAGTGAAGAAGGTGAGGGCCTGACACATTGGGGACTGACACAGTATTGCATGGACAGTCACAGAAGGGACTGACACAGGAGAAGGGACTGATACAGGAGAAGGGACTGACACAGGAAAAGGGACTGACACAGGAGAAGCGACTGACATAGCATGGCGGGGACAGTTACGTGATGGAGTGACACAGGATAAAAGACTGACACAGCATGTCAGGGCCAGTCACAAAAGGAACTGGTACATGAGAAGGAACTTGCACGGCTGCGAGTGGTTGTCACAAGAGAATGGGCTGAGCGCAACTGGGGGATGATTCGGCACAAGAGAGGGGACTGCCACAGCTGGGGGTTGGCACAGGGGGGGAGCTAACACAGCGGGGGGGGTGACACAGTGGCGACGGCTGTAGACGACAGCGCCCCCCCCCCCTATTGTGGCGGCTCCTCTATGCGCCCGCTGCAGTGCGGCAAGTGCATTTGACAACTCGGCCGCGGACAAAACGAAGCTATTTACGACGAGAATGGAGTGCCCCGCCCCCCTTCGCCGCCGGCGGCGGCGGCGGCGGGGCCGTGACGAGCCTCGGGCGGAATGGAATCACATGCTGATTAGGCACATGTCGGAGGGCCGGATAGACGGTCTGGCGGGCAGGCCGCGTCCGCTGTGTAGACTGGCGGTCGCCTGACGATCCGATTTGTCGCCTGACAGTCCTGCTAGTCGCCTGACGGTCCTGCTAGTCGCCTGACGGTCCTGCTAGTCGCCTGACGGTCCTGCTAGTCGCCTGACGGTCCTGCTAGTTGCCTGACAGTCCTGCTAGTTGCCTGACGGTCCCATCTGTCGCATGCCGGCCCCATCTGTCGCATGCCGGTCCCATCGGTCGCATGCCGGTCCCATCCATCCCTGAGGGTCCCATCGGTCGCATGCCGGTCCCATCGGTCGCATGCCGGTCCCATCTGTCGCATGCCGGTCCCATCGGTCGCATGCCGGTCCCATCTGTCACATGCCGGTCCCATCGGTCGCATGCCGGTCCCATCGGTCGCATGCCGGTCCCATCCATCCCTGAGGGTCCCATCGGAGGGCCGGCAGCACGGTATGCGGACGAAGTGGCGGCAGAATCGCCAGGCGTCCCTCTGGCGCGGCGACGCCGCACCGACTGTTCCGAGGCGGAACAAACGCGCCGCTCTGTCCGACTTTGCTCGCGTCATCGCTCGGGCCGGCCTGCGAGTGACGGCCGTGAAGGGGTGGAGTGGGAGTGGGAGTGGAGGGGGGCTGTGGGGCGACGCGATAGCGTCGTCAGGGGCGTCGACCGGCCTGCGAATGACGGCCGTGAAGGGATGGGTGGGGGGGGGCTGTGGGGACGGCGGAATAGCGTCATCAGAGCCATTGGCCGGTGCTCGTGCTCCCTGTCCCAATTGACCCGACGGAAAGGGGGCGGGGCGGGGAATTTCCTCGGAAGTCTGCTGATTGCATGCGCACTGGTGGGGGCTCTATTCATGCTTTTCCAGAGTGCACGGAATGCTATATCCTGAAGGTAACGACACGTGGGGATGCGTGCTCTGTTTAGCCAGCCGACCCCACTCTAATTAACGTTCGATGTTAATTGCAAGAGCGCTACGCTCCCCGGCGCCCTTCCAGTTACAGCTGTCAGTTGCCACATACCGCATCATGCCGAGCAGCCCATCCATCTGCCGCCCTTGTTTGAAGCCAGCCGTGCCAAGCGTGTCTGTGAAATTGCAGGCCAGATCCACCCCTATGTCGCGAGACTGGATGAGAGATATAAGTTGGTAGCAGGACTAATGGCGACCGTGTACTACCCTGTAATCTACCGTGACATTTTGAAAGCACAACGTTAAAACTTCCCAAGGTGTGCGCGGTGACAACAGAGGTGATACGGGCCCTATCACCTCTGCTGTAGATCAGCGGCCCTGTCATAGGACAGCTGCCCTACATATACCAGTAGCAGCTGCATATCAGTATATACGCAGTTAGTCGCATTACAACACATTTCGCATGCGAATTATATGCATGCAAGACAGGTGGAGGCACTACAGGGGAGGCTGGAGCTCTCTGGACTCATGATTTCAAGTAAACCTTAAAATTAGGCCTCCGACGTGCATGAGGTATCTTGACGAAGAAAAAACGAGCTCTCGAGATATTTCATGCACCCACGGAACATGCACCATTTGCTCAGGTACCTTCTGGACATTTCAGGTTATTTCATAGTGACCCCACTAATGCAGTATCATGCAACTTTGAATATATTATCATGGCGTAATTGGCCATTTCATGCATTTCAGTTTTTCTACATATTTAATTAACCAGAAACATATGCAAATATTTTGTGTCGCTTTTTCCTTCATCTCACCTAGGTACCTGATTGGAAGTCACCTCATGCAATTTTTATTCATCTTTGATCGTTTGTCTCTCAACTCATTTTTCGTCTTGACGGCGTCTTAGAGGTTTCCTACGAAAAATGCGCATTACAAAATATATCAAAGCAATCGTGACGAGACCAAGACGGGATCTAATCTGGACTAACTCCAATACTTTAGAAGACTGGAGTTCAATTTTTGACACTATCTGAGGCAATCAGTTTTCAAAAGCCATGACATTTGTAAACGATGTCCTGAGCGGTACAGGAGCTCGGAATATTTTTTTGGGGTGTCGAAATGCTCTCCACCTCACCCTTCACGCGCGAAAGTTAACCTTCCTTCGGGCAAACTTCCCATTCCCCATTAAACATGAATCGATTTGCTCCTTCACAAAATACAGCATGCTAAGGTGCCACCAGAACCCGCCACACAAAACTTCACGCCCTGGAAATGCTTCTTCAGGTGAGATTCCCCAAGCCGAGCAGGGCGAGAAAGTTCACTCTCTACCGCCAGACCTCCAACACCCCACTCCGGCTGAACTTGGTCATCAACCTGCAGCAGACACCAGAGGGCGTCACGCTGGAGGGGGGGGGGGGTCTGAGACGGCCGCAGCGCATCAGCGCACACACATGTCGACCGCCAGTCGACATCTGTCCCGCAGCCGGGCGCCGACGGCCGACGCTTTCGACGAGATACGATTCAGCCGTCAGCCGAACCGTCGGCCCCGCCTTATCTGACCGCCACCGCCCGCCAAAGTTGCGCTCCCCGAGAAGAACAATTGCAAACTTGGCCGGACGGCGACGGGGCGAGGTCGGCCAATGGCGTCTGGCGCGAAGCCGGACCGTCGACGTGAAACCGGGCCGGGAGCTGGTGGTGGCCGCGAGCTGGTGGCCATGTGCCCGGCTCTGTCCGCACGACCCGCGCACTGCGCCGCAGCTCAGTACGCGCCACAGCTCAGTCGCTGGTGGCCGTGCTGGTGGCAGAGTCGGCACGACCCGCGCACCAGGTCACCAGGTCAGGCGCGCCAGGTCACGTCGCCGTCGACGGGCGGACGCGGCCGGGGCGGAGAGCGGCGTCACCGAGTAGCGGCCGGCTCGCTCCCGCAGCTCGTCACGATCCGGCCCGCCGGCGGCACCGTCGGCGCCCCTGGAAAACGTCACGTCTCACCGGCCGGTGCCGTGACTGGATAATTCGGAAATGGAGCGGCGGCGCATTTGAGGCTGTTGTGCACGGGCTTAAGAGCGTCATGCGCCGGAGGTCCATGGGCCTTCTCTGCACGTTTATCGGGCATCGCGGCGTCCATGAATGTCCGCCAGACTTTTAACGTTGGAGGTCAGGGAGTCTATCAACCCTCCCCACACTTCTCGTGATCTTGACGACTATCTCACGCTGTGCAGGTTGGTGCTGACCCTGCCAATTTTAACTAACGCTTTACGGTACTAATGCTACATATAGAAAGAAAGGCCGTGGCATCCATGACATGAAGTTCATTAAAGTGCTTGCACGCAGATTACAAATACCTACAGCGCATCATAATATGCTAATATAAAAGCATCGCGGGCGTCACCCATAGTACCCCACGACGACTTTGAGGATCCTTGCAAGCTGATGGCCGCTCAGGCACCCCTGTGGGTGGGCGTCAGGCCCCACCACAACAGCGAGGAGCCTTGTGATCTGATGGCCGCTCAGGCACCCCTGTGGGTGGGTGTCAGGGCCCCACCACAACAGCGAGGAGCCTTGTGATCTCGTGGCCGCTCAGGCACCCCTGTGGGCGGGTGTCAGGGCCCCACCACAACTGTGAGGAAGGAGCCTTGTGATCTGGTGGCCGCTCAGGCACCCCTGTGGGTGGGTGTCAGAGCCCCACCACAACTGGGAGGCGCCTTGTGATCTGGTGGCCGCTCAGGCACCCCTGTGGGTGGGTGTCAGGGCCCCACCACAACTGGGAGGCGCCTTGTGATCTGGTGGCCGCTCAGGCACCCCTGTCGGTGGGCGTCAGGGCCCCACGATGACTGTGAGGAGCACTGTAGCCTGCTGGCCGCTCTGACACCACAGCCGGCGGCCGTCGCACGCGTCGGCTCCGTGCGGCGGCGTCTGTTTTCGTGACGGCGGCCGTCACCTGGCGTGACTGCCGGCCGCGCCGGGGCTCGCACCGCATCCACCGGCCGGCCGAGAACGCCGCGGCGCGCCGCACGCGCCGGCCCGCTTCGTTAGCCACCTTTCAGCGTCGTGCCGGGAGGTCGTGCCCGCGCGGCCCGCGCGCGCTCGCGCTGCGCGACCGGCCGCGCGCCGTGGCGGCCCGGCGCCGCCGCACGCTCGCCTTTCATCCGGCCACGTGACGAGTTCCTATCTACGGTCCGATTGAAAATGTAATATTGATGACTAATGGCGGCGGCGCGGCGCGCAGACGCCCCGCCGCCGCCGACGTCACGGGTGGCCGCCGGCCGCAACAAAGGTCGCTCCGAATGGGCCAATCGCGCGCTTTATGCGCCGGCGCGGTAAAACTGGCCGCCGTTCGGGCACGATTGTCGCCGGCGCGCCGTTACTGGCGCTATAAATTCGAAGTCGCGTTGTTTTTGCGGCGGCGCCGGCGGCCGGCGCGGCGCGTCTGCGGCAGCGGCGGCGCGTCTGCGGCAGCGGCGGCTCATTAAGCTGTTAGGAACTGCGCTGGCCAGTGCGCTGATCCCGCCGACACTAATGGTCTCTGGTAATGCCTCCCGGTCACGTGACCACCGATGGGGAGGGGGGACTGGGGGGGACAACGCGACCCGGTCGGACACGGTACAGCCGCCCTGGATGATGATTGAAAAAGCGTGGATCGGAGCGGTTGTGGGAAGGGGACATGGAAGCGTCGGGAGCGGCCATTGACCCCCGAGATTATACTCTGCATGATAACCAATCTAGACGAATGACAATGGTAAGTAATGACACTGAGAAACTTAAATAAAGCCAAATAATTACAACGGTTTGAACTTTGTTTATCCTGACAGGAAATTAATGTCGGCGTTGTCAGGCCGTGAGCACTAGTGCAGGTGCTCCAGCGGACTTGAAGAACCGCCTCGGTTCCCATCTGGCCGACATTAGACTCCTGCTTGATGAACTGAGACACACGCTTCTCCCTCGTCGCCTTGCCAGCACGGCGTGCTTTGTGTCTACAACGCCGATGCAGGCGCCTTCATGCCGTCGCCACGTGAAGAGTGGGAGGCCATTGGAGGCCCCCCCCTGTGCGGCTGTGACGGGGGATGGCGGATGCGGCGGACAGCACCGCTATCCATTACAATTGACACAATCTCCTAATGCCAGCTGTCATGCACAGGCAGAGGTCGCGTCAGCCTCACCCCGCGCCGGCCGGCAGTGGCCTCAGCGTCAGCCTCGGCAGCGGCACGACAGTCGGCTGACGGAGCCGGCTGACGAAACGACGAGACGAGCTGACGAGACGACGAGACGAGCTGACGAGACGACGAGACGAGCTGACGAGACGACGAGACGAGCTGACGAGCTGACGAGACGAGCTGACGAGATGACGAGACGAGACGAGCT
The DNA here is from genome assembly GCA_034440575.1 of Imbricaverruca yamaguchii. NCBI lineage: Eukaryota > Metazoa > Arthropoda > Thecostraca > Neoverrucidae > Imbricaverruca > Imbricaverruca yamaguchii. The sequence continues at coordinate 1,783,652 of JAOTOL010001616.1, forward strand.
GACGAGACGACGGGACGAGTTGACGAGACGACGGGACGAGCTGACGAGACGACGAGACGAGCTGACGAGACGACGGGACGAGCTGACGAGACGACGGGACGAGCTGACGAGACGACGGGACGAGCTGACGAGACGATGGGACGAGCTGACAAGACGACGGGACGAGCTGACGAGACGACGGGACGAGCTGACGAGACGAGCTGACGAGACGACCAGACGAGCTGACGAGACGAGGTGACGTCGCAGACGTAACGTGTGTCGATGGGATGAGTACCAGGGAGACTGACGAGTTGACGAGGCGAGGTGACGAGAGGTGGGAAGAGATTAGCTGGGTACAGGGAGACTGGCGAGCTGACGAGGCGGGACTGTGGAGCCAGGCGTCGGACGTGACGGTCAGAGAGTGCGACGACACGGCTTCACGGTCGAAGTGGCAGGCCGGACGTGGACAATTTGTGTTTGAATTGCAGCACCATCCTCTTATCTGTCATTATAGTAAGAGCCCTTGGCGACTTTTAGTCGCCCCTGTATTTCACGACATGCCGATTTCCGTCTCATTTCTCCCACCAAGCACCCCCCCCCCCCAGTTTGCACTGCTGCGTCTCCCACCACCAGAGGCCTGCATCCAGTGGCATTTCTCCTGAGGACAGTTAACACTTCTACTTATGAAAATTCAGTGAGTATTTAGCCTAACACGAAGTGTTATACTTGCTATTGTTCCGTTGTGCAGGGCACATGAGAATAGAAATGTGTGCGAGTTAAACTAGGTAATAACTGGACGGCATGACCGTTGGCTTAAGCCATTGACCCCGCGAGGTCACGTCCATGCCTGCACACCACGGTGTTCCCATGTAACAAACCGGGCTCGGCTCCTGGCTACATCCAAAGGCGACTCAAGCTTGCGCCCTTTCGCACTTAACCGCCAACCCCCAACGTTTATCTCAACCCAGACGCCGAACCACAGAAAAGACCACCTCCACGTAATCTCCGCCACTCGTCGAACGGCGCCAACAGCGAACGAGCCGTGCCGCCAGCGTGCCTCGCCCCGTCGTCCGTTCGAAGCCGGCGTACAGGTGCGATGCCGCCGTCGGCCCGTAATGGGCGACGCCGGCCGGCTGCGGCGCCGGTGCGCCGGGTCCGCCGACAATGCGGCCGCGGCCATTGTGACGCGCGCCGCAGAGCCGGCCGACGTGGCCGACAATGGGCCATTCGTCTGGCGGCGAGGCCGCGCCGCCGCCGCCGCGAATACTGATGGCGCGCCGCGCCCGGTGAGACGCGCGGGCGCGGCTGTTGTCCGGGGTCGGTCCGACGAGTGTCGGGAACATCTGGACCGACCATTATCTGGGACCTATCCGACAAGTGCTGCAAGCATCTGGACCGACCATTATCTGCGGTCTGTCCGACAAGTGTCGGGAACATCTGGACCGGCCATTATCTGTGATCGGTCCGACGAGTGTCGGGAACATCTGGATCGACCATTATCGGGGATCTATCAGACAAGCGCTGCAAGCATCTGGACCGACTATTATCTTTGATCGGTCCGATAAGTGTCGGGAATATCTGGTCCGACCATTATCTGGGATCGGTCCAACAGGTGCCGCGAGCATCTGGCCCGGCCATTATCTGCGGTCTGCCCAACAAGTGTCGGGAACATCTGGCCCGGGCCACTGCGAAGGCACGACACTAGTGGGCGCCGTTCATAGCCGAACTTGACAGGACCTCGCTGCTTCACCTCGCTGTTCGTCGGCTCGTCAGATCCAATTGGCGCGGTACCAATCACCCGCAATCGCTGGCATACTGTCTGTCGGTCGCGACAGATGTTCGAAATCCCGCCGCATGTTTTGGACTAAAAAAAAGATATCTTTATCGGCATGCGACATGGTGTTGGAAGTGCAGAGGAAGGACAAAGAGCGACAGCGATTGACATACGTCTTGCAGGCAGGTTGGGCTGCAAAACGGACTGGATGAGCGTTGGCGCGAGTCTAAATTGTGATGTCTACCCCGGAAAGACCTGGAACCTACATTGGGACAAAAGGCTTTAGCCCGCAGGGTGTCTATTTCTACTCACCTCATTTAATATAACATCCAAAGAAAGCGTTCGACAAAGGCTATCACTGAGGGTGTCACGAAATTCACGTTGCAACCACCACTCCGTGACAGAAGCGTTGAACCATTTCGATGTCTGCCGACCAGCATCCAAGGCTGCTCCAGATAGAACTGCCGAGACACCGCAGCTTCGGGGCCCGCCACGAGCCTCATTTGATCGATGCCTCGACGCCGGCTGTTGTTGGTGGAACAATGCCGGTATGACGTGACGCTCACGACTCCAGCTGGTGTTGGCGGCCAGTCCCGAACCTTCAGCTGAGGAGGCTGCCGACGGCTGATGCGAATCCGGTCTGCCGCCTACGGACGTGGAGCACGTCGTCTTTGGAAAATCTCATTTTGTTTTTGCCCGTGGCGCCGCTCCGAATGCGATGGCACGTCATCGACTCCGGCGCCGTGATATGAGAAATGCTGCGGCGAAAAAGAGGCGATGGCGCACAGAAAAACACCGGACATACGAAGAATATATGAGAGACAGGCAGATCAATTAAGGTTGAATCGTTCTCCGTACGGCAAAGATCCCTTGGTACTCCCCAACAATAGTAGGCTAGTACCGGCACCCTGGCAAAACCGACTTCCTTTTCAACTCTCACCCACCCCAACTGTCAATTATCTTGCGGTGGAGTAAAGTAAATTAATAGCGAAACAAACATCCGGGAGACGTCCCAAGCCCACCCCCGGCTTTCCGTACTCTAATGCCACACACTATAACGTAAGACTCCTTCAACGCAAATGTATTCTTGTCTTAGACATGCTTGCAAAACCCACTCACGCTAAAGGCGGCGGAAATGATCTTGATGGTACGGCACGTCTCTACGCTCATCGCCAGAGAATATGAAGCACGCTTATATTCGTTGGACGCTTGCGTGCTTATTTATTATGCATGCTAGATCACACATAAAGCGTCTACAATTAATGATATACTTTCCCATTTGCAAACGCAGCATGCAGTGCTACGAACAGGAAGCATGGAAGCGAGGAAAGAGAGAAAGAGAGAGTAAGTTAGTAAGTGAGTGAGTGAGTGAGTGAGAGAAAGAGAGAGGGAGAGAGAAAGAGAGACGAAGAGAGAGGGGGAGAGAAACATAAAAAGATAGTGGTGGGCCAGCCGGGACGTGGTCGACCATCTGGACCACGGGCCCGGGACGCGGTCGACCACGCCGTTCGTTGTTGACCCAGCGCGGCCCGTTCATCACAGCCGGCCGCGCGGCGGCGAACCGCTCCGGGGCGCGGCAACAAAACACCCAGATCGCTGGCCGGCCCCTCGATCTCGTTAAATCCGGCGGGAAGCACCTCCGCCGCGGAGTTGCTCCGGAGAATTCCGGCGGGCACTCAGCAATCCGCCGCCAGGAATGGCCAGAAATTACAGTTCATTTGATGAATACCAATTACGGCCAGACAGCGGTCGGCCGCGCTCTGGCCATAATGAGATCTATTCCCGGTGTGCGCTCGGTGGGGGGGGCGGCGGCGACGTCCATACCGCTCTGCGCGGGAGGCGCCATATGGGGGGTTGGGGGGGGGCACGCCGCTCGGCTCCAGCGGCGGCCGTCCGTCAGCGGCCGATTGAACTTTCAGCGACGACAGTGGCTAAAATTTGGGCCCATTGTCGGCGCACTGGAGACCTAATTGGAGTGGAAATTTGATTGGGGCGCGCCTGCTCGTACTTCAATTACGACCCGCGGCGCATTGTCGGCCACAAAGCGCCGCGAAAAGTGCCGCCGCCGCTGGGAACAGCCGCCCGCCGAGCCGCCCGTCAGAAGATGGGGTGTGGCGGCAGCTGTAGGGAACAGCCGCCCGCCCAGCCGCCTGCCTAGCCGCCCGCCTAGCCGCCCGCCTAGCCTCTCGTCGAGCCGTCCGCTGAGCCGCCCGCCAGATATCGAGGTACGGCGGCGGGTGCGGGGTACAGCGGCTCGCCACCCGCCCGCCAGATACCGGGGCGCAGCCGTCGGCCGGCCGCCGCTGTTCAGCGCTGAGTCGTGTCAGCGCTGAGTCGTGTCAGCCGCCAGTCCGGCCGATGGAGACCGTCTGTACTTTGGACGGACCAGCTCGGTTCCGGCCCGAGTGACGCCTGACCGTATTCTGCGCCGCATCCGACCATGCCGACACCATCCGACCATGCAGTCCAGCCCCCGGCGGCCGCTGGTATCTGGTCCGGTCAGCTGGCATCTGGTCCGGTCAGCTAGTATCTTGTCCGGCGGCCGCTGGTATCTGGTCCGGTCAGCTGGTATCTGGTCCGGCTACAGCTGGTATCTAGTCCGGTCAGCTGGTATCTGGTCAGATCAGCTGGTATCTGGTTCGGCTACAGCTGGTATCTGGTTCGGTCAGCTGGTATCTGGTCCTGTCAGCTGGTATCTGGCCCGAGGTCAGCTGGTATCTGGTCCGGTCAGCTGGTATCTGGTCAGATCAGCTTGTATCTGGTCCGGGGGTCAGCTGGTATCTGGTCCGGTCAGCTGGTATCTGGTCCAGCGTCAGCTGCGGAAGACCAGTCGAACTGTCGATATCGCTGCGAAGCAGACACGGTCAATGCTCACGTGTGACAAACAGAAAACGCTAAAAATGGCCGCGGGCGAGCCCGATCGATGCTTACACGTGGCAAGCAAAACACATTGCGTATTCATAGTCATCGGGAGACAGAAATATGCAATGCAAACTGGTGCTCTGGACTTCCAAGAATTCGTATGCAATACATTCTTGCTGACTGCAACTTGATGACTTGCAAGCGTATGCAATACATTCTGCTGGCAATGTCCAGGCCCAGATTTGCTTCCATGTCGCAGGCCTAATGTCATCTGGCCACTTCACAATACGAAGCTCTATTACACTGGGTAAGGCGCAAGACGAATGACTCCCTTTGTCGCACTTTATTGCAGGCCAGATCTGTGTGGGGTTGGGTGGGGGATGGGCAAGGAGACGGGCGCATGCGACTCTGGACCTGGACCGCGAATGAAGTTCTGGTAGACGTGGATCTACACGTGGATCCGAATTCCAACCAAGAGCAGGGGTGTGAAAAACAAACCTGGACAGTGACAAGACACAAGACAAATAGTGTCTGGGCTTGAATCAGACCCAACTAATGAATTTCGGAACGGACCATAAAGTATATCTGTGTTGACTGAAACATTAATCTGAACCTGGCGTGCTGGTCCGGACCGGTGGTTGAGTCCGCAGAGATGGGATTAGGACTCATGTGCGAGCAAAGAATGAACCACTTGGGAGCCAGACACCAGTCATCCAAAATTGGCGTCTCTGTTGAAATAGCAGAACTACAACTCGTGCTATGTGATTCAGCCGCTATGACAGGTATTGCACGCCATACATTTCCATACGATGTCGGTCACGTCAACTATGCAGATGAAAACGGGCAATTTAGGAGACCGGAGCAAAAGTATGACATCACCCCATTCCGTGTGCCCTACTCCGCGGAGAGAGAATGCCGTGTTCAAAACAGCGAAAATATACACTGCCATAAAACCAAACGGGCCGAACGACAGAGCTATCCGAGGCGTCGCATCATGTCAAACTTCGACACTAAAACCAATTGGGCGGGTCGGAGAGCGGTGGTCACGAGACAGCCGGGCGGCGGCGGCTGCCCCTGGCCGCCGGCCGTGCCGCAATGCTCGGCGCACGGTATGCGCCGGCCGGCCGGCCGCGCCGGTGCTGCCTTTGAAGCGGCGGCGTGCCCTGGATGTGTCGCGCGGCTGGCGCGCCGCCCCCGCCCCGTCCCATGGCCGCGCTGGCCAGCGGCGCACGTCTGGCCGCCGGCGTGCCGACGCGTCCGCCGGACGCCGGAACGTCCACGGCACGCCGCGCGACGCCAGCAGGAACAGACGCACGCCGCCAGCAGGGACAGACACACGCCCTGCGACCGCCAGCAGGGACAGACGCACGCCGCGCGACCGCCGGCAGGGACAGACACACGCCGCGCGACCGCCAGCAGGGACAGACGCACGCCGCGCGACCGCCGACAGGGACAGACGCGCGCCGCACGACAGCCAGCAGGGACAGACGCACGCCGCGTGTGACCGCCAGCAGGGACAGACGCACGCCGCGCGACCGCCAGCAGGGAGAGACACACGCCGCGCGACCGCCAGCAGGAACAGACGCACGCCGCGCGACGCCAGCAGGGACAGACGCACGCCGCGCGACTGGTCGTAGCACCCTCGACGCCCGCTCAGCGCAGCGTAACAACACGCTGGATGCCCGCGCGGCACGGCGTGATATCAAGCTACACAACTCGAATGAGCTACTGAAGTGCACAAGGGGCACCTGACTCGCCGAATGTCTTTTCCCGTCCCTCGACGTTCGCCTGGAGCCACTGACATGGTCTAAGTTCATTGTGTTTTCACTCCTCGTTTGGCACGGTGGGACAACTTTCTTAGCCAAACATTGGTCCAATCATTTGCCCGTGCTCTATCTCAAACTACTAACATCAAATTGAGTCTGTCTGCCATAACTTGTCGTTCCTCTCGTGCAGACCACCACTTTCCCGTCCACCGGCATATATCGGCGCCGACCGCCATGAGTGCAATTTTAGTGTTAACAGGTGGCGCTTAAGTACCACATAACAGTGACTGAGCACCACCTAGCTTTGCCAAATTAAAATTAATGCGTATGTGGATGCATGTAAAGCATCATGCTGAAACCACACGGAAATGCGAAAGGACTTTCCGGAAACCATGAACCTTCTCGAGGACTTCGGAACTTTCACTGGTCCCTGTCACCATCTACCGATATCTACTTCGATCGCTGTCTATCGACGTCCGTCGCTCTCTGCACCCTGCTATTGACGTCTGCTCACGTCCTGCGACGTCCAATGGCGTGGCGACACCTGCTGAATTCGGCGGGGCCGACGACAAACGCCTGGCGTCGGTGGCGGGAGCGGCGATCGGTGGTGGCGGGAGCGGCTCGGGGCCGTCGGCCAAATACGGCCGACTCGTGACGAGCCCTATCCGCCAGACATCGGCGGACGGTAATGACGGACGAGGCCGGGGATCGGTCCCATCTGGCCGCCGGCCCGCCGGCCAGTCCCGTCACGTCACGCGCGTCACGCGCGTCACGCGCCTCTGGACCGCACCCGTCGGTCGATGTCGTCCGGGGGTGGAGGGGGAGGGGTGGGGGGCACACTGCCGGTGCGACACCTCTTCCCTCTCCAGAGCTGATCACTGCGAGATGTGCACCCGGTGGGGGGCACGCTCGTGACTCCCGGGGCGACACCTCTCCACTCCACAGAGCTGATCGCTGAGAGCTGTGCGCTCGTGACCGGGAGAGTCAGCACCTGTTGTAGCATATCTAGCCATATGGAGCGGGGATGGCCGAGTGGTTAAGGTGTCGGGCTATGGGTACCAAAGGTCCCGGGTTCGACTCTAGCGCCACTCAGGACATTTCCCAATCCCGCGGCCCACCGGCGAAACAGTGTGGGCGGCGCCATTATCCGTGAATGTGCATAAAGTGTGTCGTGAACCAAGCAAGAAACAATAAACAAACAATAGCCATGTGCATGTTATAGAGTTATATTGTTCTGGGCTATTATTCACAAAATATTTTAATGAAATGCACGAAGTTCATACAATATTCTTATAAACCGTCAGCTCTACACACATACCGCCAGCTCCACACCAAAGTAATGTGCTCTGAGGCGCTGAACTAAAAGTCTGCAACTAACTTTTCGCCAATAAACGTGTAAGAATGATCAATGCTCCGACTTTAAAAATGTATTCCTATTTTGGGCTCCAGGGAAATAAACGGAACTTAGCATTATGTATGGATGTCAATGTCTACTGCCGGCACCGCTACCCGTCCAACACATAAATCAATGCGGTTTGCGGCGACATCCTATCTGCAATTTCATCGGGTTCGTTCGTGGCACCGACGTGCGACGTTGACGGATATTCCGGGCCGGCGGCGGAGGCAATCACAGTGTCACGCTGTCCCGGCCTGGCCGAGTTATGCGCCGCTGTCGGGCCAATCCGACCGCCAAATCTACTTCGAATCTCGTTACGGCCGCGGTGCATATCTCTCCGCGCCACCGGGCCGCGCTCCCAGCAGGCGCGCTCCCTTGTCGGCCCGCGGCGCCCTGTCGTAATCACGAGCGACTGAGAGCCGATGGCGGCCCCTCTTCGGCGTCTCCCCCAACAACAAAGGACTAACCTTGTGCTGCGTTATCGCGCCACGCATGCGAAATTCTGGCCAGTGTCCCCCGGGGAGAGCGGCCTCATCCGACAGAAGGCTTTCAGGGATCCGCCCACAGGCGTGCTTCAGCGAGGCTCCTCGTCGGCGGGTGAGAGCACGTCGGCTACAATACCGCTCATTTGGACGCGCCATTAAACATTGATCGGAAGGAGCACGCCATTAAAAGATTAGAGGCTTGCCGGCGCAAACGCCGGCGGAAGTACGAGCGCACACGTCGCCGATCTCGTCGGACGTTTTTATCGGCACGCGAAATAGAAGACTGCGCGGACGCTCAGCCTTCCACAGCTCGGCAAACTCGCTCGGACGGACGCATCGGCGTTGTCGCCGACGGCAAAAACGTCGCGCGCCGAGCGGACGGCGAGCCGAAAAATCGTCCGCCCGCTCCGTCACATCCGAGCGGCGCCGGCTAACCGGAGCGGGGGGGGGGGGGACGCCGTGCGTGCACACGACAGGGCGGCCCGCCCCGGCCGCCACCGCCGGCCTCCTGAGGAACGTCGCGTCACGTCACGTCACGCCGCGCCCGACGTGGCGTGACGGTGGCGCATTCCGGCGATGCCGACGAGCCGCGCGGCCGCCGCCGGCCACAGCACCGTCGGCATCTCGTGCCGACGCGCGGCGTGCCGGGCGCGCCGTTTTTGTCGGCGCGTCGATGCGCTTTTTCAATTTGCCGCGCAATGCGGCGGCCGGCCGGCCGGCCGGCGCTGCGGCGGCGCGCGGTGGGAAGCGGCCGGCGGCCGGCGCGCTGTGCCGGCCCGCCCGCGGGCGTCTCCGCGGGCGGGCCGGCGGCCGGAGCGGCCGGAGCGGGCGCGCCCTGCCCGCCCCGCCCGGGGGTGCTCGCGCGCAGACCGGCAGCCGCCGCAGGAGACGGCCGCCGTCCCGACCCAGCCGCTGCCGCCCGGCCTGCGGGCCGTGCGACCAGCGTCGGCCGCCCATTATTGGTTTCGTACCGCGCCTGATGAGCGCTCCGCCCGGCCGGGGGCGCCGCTCGACAAAAAAGAAGAATTGTTATTACAGATGTCGGATCGGCGAGTGCGGCTACAAAGGCGGCTCCACGAGCCCAGCGACCGTCTGTGTGTGCTGGAGGCCATTGGGAACCTGCCGGTATCAGCTGGGTGTCTGCGCGTATCAGGCATCTCCTGTGTGTATCAGGCATCTCCTGTTGTCATACCACATCTCCTGTGTGTTGGAGACCATTGGAAGTCTGCCGGCATCAGCTGTTGGCGGACCACATCTCTCGTATGCTGCAGGCCATTGGCCTGCCGGTATCAGCTATAGGCAGACCACATCTCCCCGAGCCGCCCTTCCCGACCAGCGCAATCAGCCGAGACCGGAGGGCGACAGGGAGTCTGCACGAGGAGGGGCGGGAGATAAACACAGTCCACCACAACAGCATTGGCAACGTTCCATGGCCGCTGAAGATGCATATGCGACGTGAGACATGCGTACGGGGATCTGGTGACAGGATCTGGATACGGGGATCTGGTGACGGGGATCTGGTGACGGGATCAAGTAACGGGGATCTGGTGACGGGATCTGGTGACGGGGATGTGGTGACGGGGATCTGGTGACGGGGATCTGGTGACGGGATCTGGTGACGGGAATCTGGTGACGGGGATCTGGTGACGGGATCAAGTAACGTGGATCTGGTGACGGGATCTGGTGACTGGATCTGGTGACGGGGATCTGGTGCCGGGATCTGGATCCGGTGGCGGGGACGTAACGAGAGGAGGAAGTGACGGGGAAGGCACAGGACTGGAGTGCTAGTCGGGCCGAGTCGACTGGCAACGTCAGCCACGCGTTCTCCGTCGAGGTGCCGTTTCCGTGCAGTCGTGCTGGCCAATGTCCACCGATGCGACCAGCCGCCGCACAAGCGTGGCTGGTCGCCTGTATGGAAGCTTGTCACACAAGTCGACGACACGACTTGACAAGCAACACCCGCGTTGGACTTCCATCTACTGGCGTCTTTATGCAGCCGTTTTGCATATGCAAATTGACACACAGCGTTCGTGGAGAATGGGCAAACGAATAATGAGCAATTTGCATGTGGAGTGGAGGACAGCCGTGAATAGTGTTCGCTCTTGAGGTGCGGTACTAACTTTACCCAGTGCTTAAATATGGTAAGCATACGTAGGTGTACACGTGCTGCGGACCATGTTTTATTAGCAGATAGCCCTTCGAGGTAGTGTGTTGCAAATGCACGCTGGTTTTTCGAATCAGATCAACGCATATCTTTGGTGGTGCTTTTCAAGTGACGGCGATAATACTGCTCCAGACATTAATTAACTTGTACGCGATTTGGCCAACCGTAGAGGACATGATTATCCAACAGCTCACCGTTCCCCGAAGCGCGTAGTCACTCTTCCCAGCCGAGATAGCAGATCCCACTCCATCTCAACGTCACCGAAAGCCCAACCCCTCTTCCCAGCCAGCCGAGAGAACAGACCCCACTCCGTCACCAGTTCACCGCTAATTAAGATAGTGTCGCCCGACAAAAGCCAGCGCGTTGTGTGCCGCCAGACGAAATCAGCCAAACCAAACTTTATTCCCCTGGTGATCTTCTGACCCCCAGTGGCGGGTCAGAAGCAAACAGTTCCCGGCAACTCGCATGACAATTTCCACCAAACCATTCTCTGAAGCTATTTGCGAGTGGATCGTGAGCCAAGCACAGGAGTATATATATAGCCTAAGTTGGAATATATATGAATATTGCGCTTACTACGCCTCACAAAGGACATGGGAAGTCCGGAAGACAGGCTGAGTCTTCAGAAACAGGATAGTGTGATGCACCATGGACAGACCAATGTCTATGAAGACTTGACCGGCTTTCGATATAAAGATTCTATTTTCCTAGCACGTGATGCGACAAAAAACAATGGTTCCAAAAGCTCCACGTTCAGCGGACTACCACTCCCCACACACACACACACGGATTATAACTGTCTTGAAGCAACCAGCAGTCGCGTCAGCCGAACAGCAGCGCCGCTTGTGAATGCAGTTCTCCGCCCGCGCCAGCGCCCACCCCTGGCCAGACTTCGCGCTTACCCTCGAAATATATTCCCGCTGCGTAAGCTGGCATTGAGCTGCGAAAAGTTAGCTCGTTGGTGCTTCATTTGCGGCGAACATCCAAACTTCAGCGCCAACAGTGGGCTGCCTCGTCGGCGGCATACCAATGCGGTGGCTACCGCACGCGCTGTCCGCGACCCCCGTCCCCCCCCCCCAGCACAGCGCCGTATTGTGTGTGTGTCTGCAGGGGGAGGGGTGCTAACGCTGCACCACCAATGGCGCCGCGTTGAGCCCACCATCCACAGCTAAAGGGTCCTCCTGTCTTTTCGACTGGGCCGTGCATTTATTAACATTAGCCCACCATCGATAGGTGAAGCGTTCTGTTCATCTATTCACGAAAGTTCATCATCCATAAGTGAAGCGTCCAATCTCTTGGAATGAAAATCTACAATGTTCACCGAACCTTAATCGACATTATATGTGTTGTTTAATAACCGGAAGCAACACACCTTTTCCAATGGCTGCAAATGCTAAGATAGTGTGTCCAGTCGTTCCGTCTCTTGAATATCTTTGCTTATGTCGCTACCCTGAGCAACATCAGCCACCACCAACTTGCTCATATTTGTATTTTTGTGAAGTTCCGTCCATGTCATGACCGGTGTTGATCTGAAGCTCTTCTCATTCTTCTTTTCCCGTTTCCTTCAATTACCTTCTCTACTTACTTCCACATTCAGTCCGAACTTGCGCATAGTAATGTCCTTTTTACAATAGATGAAAACGTCAAGCATGTCATATGATTCCTCACCAACCGAAACATCTCTGTCGAGCCTGTGTCACCAGACGCTGGGGCGGGGGTGACCGACTGGTTAAGATGTTGGACTTTGGGCACCAAAGGTCCGGGGTTTGACACTCGCACCGGTCCGGACATTTCCCAATCCCGCGCCCACCGGCGAAGCCGTGTGCGCGGCGCCATTAGCCGTGAATGCGCACAACGTGCGTCGTGAATCAGCCAATAAACAAACCAACGCCGCTGACACCAGCTGAACGACGACGACGTGCGGGAGACCAGCCGCCCGAGCCAGCCGGACGACGGCGGCGTGCGGGAGACCAGCCGCCTGAGCCAGCCGGACGACGACGACGTGCGCGAGACCAGCCGCCTGAGCCAGCTGGACGACGGCGGCGTGCGCGAGACCAGCCGCCCGAGCCAGCCGGACGACGACGACGTGCGCGAGACCAGCCGCCCGAGCCAGACAGCGCATGTTGCCGGAACACTTGTGGCGGCCTCGGCCGAGAGTGAGTGCAGCGACCCCCGAGCAGCTCGGCAGCTCGGCCGCCCATGCAGCCACGCGCACCGGAACGGCTGCACGTGCACGGCGGCGGCGCGCCTGCAGCCGGGTGTCGTGTGTGACGGCGCGGTTAATGTCGTCACGGCCGGCAGTTGCCGCCTGATTAGGCGGAAACGCCTACAGAGGGCTGCCGCTTACGGCCGAAATGGCCGCGAGCGGCAGGGCACACCGCGGCCGAGCTTCGGGAGGTGCTCCCAACGTCCAATTGTACTGCTGGGACATAGGCGCCGACCTCTGTACATGGAGACAGGAAGGGCCTCCATACCGCCCCCGCGTCCACTTCTGCAGTTTGCATTGCATGCAATTATCTTGAACAGATGGTTGGGAAATGAACAAGGTGAAAGTGTTTGGTCTTAGCGTCAATCAAACGCATTCAGCATCAAATAACAAAAAAAGCAATCAGAAATAGAATGGTCTCTTCTGTCACCTTTAAACATCTCCCTCTGTTTCCATGTAGCGATTGTACCATGCTCGGATTAAAAATAAAGCACCTACTGACAGTTGGTCACCGGCTTCAAGAGAAAAAGATTGTTGCTTCCCTTTGAGCCCCCGCCCCAAGTCCTCACCGTCTGTCACCGCTTTGTGGCAGCTTCCCATGAAGCCTCTCACGCGTCCTCACCATCTGCTGTCACTACAAGACCGCTTCCCATGAAGCCCCCCTCCACACGTCCTTGTCATCCGCCGTCACCGTGAGACAGCCTCACGTGGAGCCTCCCACCCCCTCCCACCCCCACGTCCCCATCATCTAGCGTCACTGTGATGACAGCTTCCATGCCAACTCATGTCCGGCGATCAACCAGGTAAATCTCCTCTTTCGATGAGCGGCCGTTTCGTCGTGATGGACACGACAGTTGCGAATCCGCGCACTGCCGCCGCCTCCATCGTTGCAGACGTTGCGTGGGCTTTGGTCAAACTGTTCTACATCGACATGGTGTCGTCCCACCACCACTGTGAGCCCCTGTCGTCCCATCACAACGGTGAGCCTTCGTCGTCCCACCGTCACTGTAAGCCCCTGTCGTCCCACCGGTACTGTGAGTCCCTGTTGTCCCACCGCTACTGTGAGCCCCTGTCGTCCCACCGATACTGTGAGCCCCTGTCGTCCCACCACATCCACTGTGAGCCCCTGTCGTCCCACCACCACTGTGAGCCCCTGTCGTCCCATCACAACGGTGAGCCTTCGGCGTCCCACCGCCACTGTAAGCTCTTGTCGTCCCACCGGTACTGTGAGCCCCTGTTGTCCCACCGCTACTGTGAGCCCCTGTCGTCCCACCGGTACTGTAAGCCCCTGTCGTCCCACCGATACTGTGAGCCCCTGTTGTCCCACCACAGCCACTGTGAGCCCCTGTCGTCCCACCACCACCACTGTGAGCCCCTGTCGTCCCACCGATACTGTGAGCCCCTGTCGTCCCACCACAGCCACTGTGAGCCCCTGTCGTCCCACCACCACCACTGTGAGCCCCTGTCGTCCCACCGTCACTGTGAGCCCCTGTCGTCCCATCACAACGGTAAGCCTTTGTCGTCCCACAGGCGCCGTGAGCCTCTATCGTCCCACCACCATGGTGAGCCCCTGTCGACCCACCGATACTGTGAGCCCCTACCGTCCCACCGCCGCCGCCGCTGTGAGCCCCTATCGTCCCAGCGCCGCTGTTCCATGTGTCACGTGCCGCGGCAGGTGGTCGGTTCTGCCAGACGAAATCACCTGTTGCGGCGCCGAACAAAAACCCCGCCAGACGTAATGTGGTGCGGCGGAGTCGGCCAGATGCGCCGGATGTGGCGGATGTCGGCTGGACGCAGCGGATGTGGGTGTCTTCCAAACAAACCCGGGTAGACAGGCCGGTTTAAAGTGGCATTTCCTTGGCGTCATCTCTCCGATAGATGGCACCGTCTCCTCCAAGGACCAGACAAGTTCACGTTGCACATCTGGCTGCACAAATCGCGCGGACTACGACCGGCGTGTGTACTTAGTCGCTAAAGCGTCATGTTCCGTACTGATCTGATGTGCAACTTTAAGCCACGGATAATGTGGGTATCATCGGTTTGCTCTTTGTCAGTGAGACACATTCCGGAGGTCACCTTCGTACACACCCCACGTGTACAGCTTCAAAGTGGATTTCCAACACGTTGCAGCGAGCCCCTCTCTACTACTCCCCCAACACGCTTCCAGTCATTTATTTGTGCGATGCACGATGCGTGCGAACTCGTCAATCCAATTACGCGCCCATATCCCGTAGCCGACGACAGAGGTTGGCGACCTATGAGGCTAACTGTCGCTAGACTGAGGAGTGCATTCCTGTCCCCGATCCCTCGACATTGCACAAATATCTGACCCTAGGCTCTCCACTGTCTGACCAGGTACGTCCACGTGTTCAAGCGAAAGATCGAGCTCACTGAATCGCAAACAGGCCTGATGAATGGAAGCGAGCAAAACACGTCAGTTTTTTTGGGAAAGTTCCACAAAACTCTTGTTCTAGGTAAGGTGTGGTGCGCGCCTGTAATATTGTGGACCGCCTTGTTTGCACGACGTGATGTTTCTGCCGATCAACGGTGTGATCAGCCTGTGATCGTGACGCTAGCAAATGGTCGACGGTTGACAATTACCACCAACTGCTGACTGGCGGTGGTAGAGTTAATGGTCGACGGTTGACGGTCACCGCCAGCTGCTGACTGGCGGTGGTGGCTGGTGGTAGAGTTAATGGTCGACGGTTGACGGTCACCGCCAGTTGCTGACTGGCGGCACCGCCAGCTGCCTGTGACAGCTGGCGGTGGAGACACGGCCCGCCAGCAGACAGTGGCTCCATTGTCTCACCGATAGCGTCCGGCATCGGCTCGACAACACGCCCAGACAGGAGTGCACTAGCACCGGCTCTGACGCAGGCAGCTGCCGCCGGTCAGCACATCAGGTCTCAGGTCGTCGCCGTTACAAGCTAGCAGCAATCATTCGAGAAAGAACCGCCGGAAAGAAGCTTTTTCCGGCGGGAAAGAAGCTCTTTCCGGCGGGTGGTGCGCCGACCAGACATCATGGAATGCTGCTGGTCAGCTGGACGGGCATCGGCACACATAGGTGTCCCGTGCGGTCACCTCGCGTCGGCTTCACATCGCCTGCGGGCGCGCCGCGCTTCCATGTTGTGCGGCGGAGGACGCATGCCGACTGTGCAACTTCAGGCAGCCTGTCAGCCGCCGAATAAATAGGCCCGAATGCGATACCGGCATTACTGTCACATAAGCCCATTTCAAGCACAGGTTTCGGAATAAAAAAGGATCAGCCTTGTCAGATTGCAGAGACAAGCGCGTGACTGGCTGGGCGGGGGCGCACGAACCGGCGGCTAGACAACTGACGACGCGTCGGCCCTTCAGATTTGGTGATTGCGGCCGGCGTCGGGCGGCAACTACGGGACGCGCTGGCCGGCTGGTGGGCACCGGCAGTCGCCGCGGAGACGGAGGGTCCCACCGTCTATACACAGGTGGACGGAGCCGTCTATACACAGGTGGACGGAGCCGTCTATACACAGGTGGACGGAGCCGTCTATACACAGGTGGACGGAGCCGTCTATACACAGGTGGACGGACCCGTCTATACACAGGTGGACGGAGCCGTCTATACACAGGTGGACGGAGCCGTCTATACACAGGTGGACGGAGTCGTCTATGCACAGGTGGACGGAGTCGTCTATGCACAGGTGGACGGAGTCGTCTATGCACAGGTGGACGGAGTCGTCTATGCACAGGTGGACGGAGTCGTCTATGCACAGGTGGACGGAGTCGTCTATGCACAGGTGGACGGAGCCGTCTATACAGGTGGACGGACAGGTGGACGGAGCCGCCGTCTATGCACAGGTGGACGGAGCCGTCTATGCACAGGTGGACGGAGTCGTCTATGCACAGGTGGACGGAGTCGTCTATGCACAGGTGGACGGAGCCGGCTATACACAGGTGGACGGAGTCGTCTATGCACAGGTGGACGGAGCCGTCTATACAGGTGGACGGAGCAGCCAGCCGGCGCCAACTGGTCGGTCCGCGCGGGGGCACTGGGCTGTCGGGGCTCACTCAGTCAGCAGGGTGTTCTCAGCCGTCAGGGTGCTCTCGGTCGTCAGGGTGCTCCCGGCCTTCAGAGTGCTCTCAGCCGTCAGGGTGCTCCGGGCCGTGAGGGTGCTCTCAGCCGTCAGGGTGCTCCGGGCCGTCAGGGTGCTCTCAGCCTTCAGAGTGCTCTCAGCCGTCAGGGTGCTCCCGGCCGTCAGGGTGCTCCCGGCCTTCAGAGTGCTCTCAGCCGTCAGGGTGCTCCGGGCCGTGAGGGTGCTCTCAGCCGTCAGGGTGCTCCGGGCCGTCAGGGTGCTCTCAGCCGTCAGGGTGCTCCCGGCCGTCAGGGTGCTCTCAGCCTTCAGAGTGCTCTCAGCCGTCAGGGTGCTCCCGGCCTTCAGAGTGCTCCCGGCCGTCAGGGTGCTCCCGGCCGTCAGAGTGCTCTCAGCCATCAGAGTGCTCCGGGCCATCACGGCGCCAGGCCGGCGGCGGCGCGGCGCTCCTCGCTAGCGCGGGCCGGCCACCAGCCACAGACCCATCACGCCAGCCGGGAGACAATGCCGGCGCGCGAGACAATGCCGCCGCCGGACGCCGCTGGGAGACAACCAGCTGGCCCCGGCCGACGCCGGCGGCCACGTCCGTGTCACCGCGGCTACGTCGTGTCGGCCACGCCCCGCCGCGCCATTAGCCAACCCGCGCTCCGCCCTGACCCCGAGCGCCTCGGGCAGTTCTGGCGGGGTTCGGGTTCGGGAGTCTGTCGGAGCTGCACGAGTATCTTAGGCAAGATCCACGGGAGCTTGGCAACAGTACAGTCATGCAGAATTGGTGAGGCGCTCTCGTGTTCCGCACGCTCGTCAGCGATAACCTACTTGGCGTCTGGCACTCCCGCAAATTAGAAACGATTTGGTTTGTGACTCTTATGCACTGGCAATTTTATCGTGTTCATGAACTGTCTCATCAGTGAGCTAGTGCTGGTCTTGCTCTGTTCATAAGCAAACGTGGATAGTTTAGCCAAATATACACTACTCCGCAGATCCAACAATTATTATTTTAGCAAGTGTATATGTTTGAAACCCAGCGGAGCAGATGGTAGCAAAAAGTGCATGTCGACTGGTAGTCGAGTCCAGTGGAAGCTCGGGTTGGTGCTTGCACATGTTTTCGGCAGAGAGTGAGCTGTTTTATGTGAGCTGCGGTGAAGCTTGCTCAGGCTGGTGTGAGCTGCTTGGTAAATTGCTGAGGTTGTGAGCTGCGTGGTAACTTGCTGAGGTTGTGAGCTGCTTGGTAACTTGCTAAGGTTGTGAGCTGCTTGGTAACTTGCTGAGGTTGTGAGCTGCGTGGCAACTTGCTGAGGTTGTGAGCTGCGTGGTAAAATGCTGAGGGTGTGAGCTGCGCGGTAACTTGCTGAGGTTGTGAGCTGCGCGGTAACTTGCTGAGGTTGTGAGCTGCGTGGTAACTTGCTGAGGCTGTGAGCTGCGCGGCAACTTGCTGAGGTTGTGAGCTGCGTGGTAACTTGCTAAGGTTGGTGTGAGCTGCGCGGTAACTTGCTGAGGTTGTGAGCTGCGTGGTAGCTTGCTGAGGTTGTGAGCTGCTTGGTAACTTGCTGAAGTTGGTGTAAGCCGGGCGGTAACTTGCTCCAGCTGTTGTGCCGCGAGTTCACCAGACGTAACGTGCCTGCATCACTTGAATTGCTATCGGCTGTGGGTGTCATTAACCCTACAACTGTTGGTGATGTCGGACGGATTTTGCCAGGGGCGGGGATGGCCGAGTGGTTAAGGTGTCGGGCTATGAGTACCAAAGGTCCCGGGTTCGACTGCAGCGCCACTCAGGACATTTCCCAATCCCGCGGCCCACCGGCGAAACAGTGTGGGCGGCGCCATTGGCCGTGAATGTGCATAAAGTGTGTCGTGAACCAACCAATAAACAAACAAACAAACAACGGATTTTGCCACCCTCGTATATTTTTTCCGTAATAGCCGCCGAACATATAGCACTATCGCGCCCAAGTTTGGAATACTTTTGCTAATTGAACAGTGGATCTGATGTAGTCATTCTTTGTCTCAAGACCCAGGGTTACCACGCTAGGTAAGGTCAAAGTCGCTGCATGATCAACATGGTCGATGCGCCATAAATCCAAAATAACTAGTTAACGAAGCTGAAAATCACATCGCTGTCTCCGAAATCCGATATTTTCAAAGGTGTTTTCCAAAAGCTGTCAACGATTTGGTGTCAAAGATTATGAAAGCTTGCATATTTGTAATTAAAGGCTGCAATTCGGGTATTTGTCCACATAAAGACAGTGAATAGTTTCGGTGGTCTCAGGCCAGGCTACTATATCAGGTTCAGGTCAAAATCAATCGTTTTCCATTCTAAGAATTTCCAGTTTTGCAATCATGCAGCAAACACGGAATGGACCAAAGATATTGACAGTGCAAGTGTACAGATATTCAGATCAATATATGGTCGTGTCACGAGGGCATGACCCCAGTGTGGTCATGCCTTGAACCCAGATTGGTTTCCAATGCTGGACTCCCACGGTTTTCTTACCACTTAACGAAACAAAATGTACGAAAAGAACATAGAGTATCCTATATTAATGGCCTAGTAGGCCTCGTGTGATCTAAGCTGATTTTCTGGCAACAAATTTTTCTTCTTCTCAGGTACTTGTGGATTGCTCTTTTGGATGTCCGACATGCTCAAATTATAGGACTAGATAATGTGTGAACAGATAGCCCTCTAAATGGACGACATTGCCAAAGCAAATGCGATTATATGACATCGCATCAAGTCCTTAGGCTCCATGTGTTCCGGTGCATCACTTCAAGGCCACTTGTCTTCATTTCATGGCACTATCGTTCATAATTTGAAAGCTACGGTGCGGCAAAGCTCTAACGGGGACACACAATGCTCCGAACCCTACTCACACCCTTGGCCTTCAATGTACATTTCGATGATGGCGTGCTTTCTCCAGACGCTCCGCCAGCTATCAGTTTGCAGAGTTTTATCCAAATTTGTTATTTAGTTAGCGGTTATCAGTCAAAAACCGACTGACTGGACCTATCACCCAGCGACAACCAGGCGTTGACCTCTGTGACTCGGCCTGGAACGTGAACGGTGAAAGGTGCACGTGTTATCACAACACTGCACAAATACAATATGCCGCTATGCGTCGGTGGAAACCGTGTTTCTCTACGAGGTCTAGGACAAAAGTTACGGGAGAACCGTGTTTCTCTACGAGGTCTAGGACAAAAGTTACGGGAGGACCGTGTTTCTCTACGAGGTCCAGGACAAAAGTTACGGGAGGACCGTGTTTCTCTACGAGGTCCAGGACAAAAGTTACGGGAGGGGCATCATTTGCGCCACCCCTCGGCAGAAAGAGGAGTTAACCGGCCAGCGCCAGTCGAAGGGCTCAAGGAGTCACACCGTATGATGCCGTTCGCCATAACCATGGAGCGGCTCATTGGTCGCTTCTTGCGGCCACCAACAGTAGCTCGGCTGATTCAACGCCGTTGAATGCGCTCCTATTCCAATGCTCACCTAACTGATGTGGTTTTTGTGGGCATCGATGGTCGTGCTTCACGTGTTCCGGGAAAATATTGACAGGCACGAAATACGCCCTCGCTTTTGGTAGAATGCGCCATGTAAGGAAGCCTTTCCCCGAAACACATATTTAATCCGGCTTTGCGAATACACACAGCGCAACACTCAATTGCATGCCATTCGCTTCCAAAAAGCACTTTGGCATGCACCCTATCAACTGCAGCATATCCGACGTGCCATCGGTGAACGATCAAAGTTGTAACATTGGCCGCGCTTGGCTGGATATTGCGTATCGAATGCCTTCCAATTCACTATGTAGAAAAACAGCCAGATAGATCAAAGGCTGGCAAATACATCGCATTTTTACACACAAACGGACACTGCGTCTGGCTTTGATCGAAACTTTGTTTCCAAGCACAATAACACAGCTGCAGAGAACTGATGACCTGATTCAATTTCGTACCGAAGTTGTGAGGCTTGACCAACCAAAGCAGCGCGTGCAGACGCGAAATGTCTACGTCTTCCAGATAGCGGCCGAGGCTGAGCCATCGGGTGGGCGTCGGCCGACCTCAAGGCAGACACAGACCATCCCAGTCACAGACACAGACCACCCCAGTCGTAGACACAGACCACACCAGTCACAGACACAGACCACCCCAGTCGCAGACACTGACCTGGCCAGTCGCAGACACACACCTTTCCAGTCGCAGGCACAGACCACCCCAGTCGCAGACACACACCTTTCCAGTCGCAGACACAGACCACCCCAGTCGTAGACACAGACCACACCAGTCACAGACACAGACCACCCCAGTCGCAGACACTGACCTGGCCAGTCGCAGACACACACCTTTCCAGTCGCAGACACAGACCACCCCAGTCGCAGACACAGACCACACCAGTCGCAAACATTGACCTGGCCAGTCGCAGACACAGACCACCCCAGTCGCAGACACAGACCACCCTAGTCGCAGACACTGACCTGGCCAGTCGTAGACACAGACCTTTCCAGTCGTAGATACAGACCACCCCAGTCGCAGACACACACCTTTCCAGTCGCAGACACAGACCACACCAGTCGCAGACACAGACCACTCCAGTCGCAGACATAGACCACCCAGGTGCAGACACAGACTACCCCAGTCGCAGACACAGACCACACCAGTCGCAGACACAGACCACTCCAGTCGCAGACATAGACCACCCAGGTGCAGACACAGACTACCCCAGTCGCAGACACAGACCACCCCAGTCGCAGACATGTCTGGCGATGTGGCCGACTAGACCCCGACACCCGGCCCCGGTGATACCCGGTGTGGTATGAGACCGGGTGTGGTATGAGACCCGGTGTGGCATGAGACCCGGTGTGGTATGAGACCCGGTGTGATATGAGACCCGGTGTGATATGAGACCCGGTGTGGTATGAGACCCGCGGTCTCCACGGCTCGACGTCGTGTCTCGCCGGGTAAGTTCGGCACCGGATGTCGGGGTCTCGCCGGGTGGGTTCGACGGTCCCCTGGTGGATTCGACGGCTATGTCCCCCACTCATCCGAGGCAGGTGCACGTGCGGCGGTCATCTGACGCGACAGAATAGGCCACCATCGGAGCTGCTGACCTGCTGGCGGCGCGCTCGCCGACGCCACGTTCGTCACGACAGGTCGGCGTGGGAGCCGCGTGTGAGGGGTGTGGCGCCAGCCGCCACGACACGCCCACGCCCGGCCGTGCTCGGTCCCCAGGCCGTCCCCGGGCCAGTCGTCACTCACTCGACTTCAGCGTCGGCTGCAATTGCAGACGCAATCAGATTTAGTCGAAAGGAAGAAGCTGGAATAGTTTCACTTGACCCTTCGCTTCGCGATCTAAATATAAAAAAACTAGGCTAAGTTAATCGGTTCAGTAGGCGTCGTCATCAACCGAAATGCATCGATCGCTATCGCGCTGTCAATGCAGTCACCGCAGCCACAATGTACAACTGGTGACAACTGCCCGACCAGCTGCGGAATATCTGTCACACCGTGATCGTGTTACCCACCCGGCCGGGTGTCAGAGTCGCCAATGTCTCGCTCAGCCGGCAGTCACGTGACCCGTCGCAGATCCGCCCAGAGCGGAGCCACGCCCCCCGCACGGCACGTCGCATTCCACGGTCGTCTGTGCCAATTCCTAAAGCTGTGTCCGTGCCGGTGCTCATACTAGACTCCTTGTAGTGGACGACGTTCCGAACGCGTCAAGTGCGATGCACCAGACCTGTAAGTGCATAGCGCCAGTGGACCACGTTCTTATCGCTCATATAAATATACTGCTGGCATAATTGGCATAAATTACGGTTACATGATAAGCTGTGCCTGGAATGTCAGATTGGAATTCCACCGGGCTTACAAATTGTGGCCCTTGTAGCTGCGCTTCCAGCTAATCTTTCGACGCACTAACTAACGAATGTGTCTGAGTCAGCGAGATAGCTAGCAGACAGCCGAGCTTGTCTCACAACATTACGTCCACCAGCAAGATGCAAACAGATTGTGGAGCGCAGCATTCCGGAGAAAACCGTCTTCGAAAAAGGAAACATATTTTTGTATTTTGCATTACTATTGTATCTTAGCAAAATTGTATTTTTCAGGGTATGAATTCCTCCTTCGGCATGGAAACAGAGGAAATAGAACATTGACGTCAAACAGTAAACATTTTGTCAACTTCTTGCCCGCAGCTAGTGACGACATGTGGTGGGCGTCACCAACAACTTTGGACGGGGGTACGATAGCGTTTTCAGACCCATTTTTTATCATGCAACGCCATATGCGCAATGCTAAATTTCGCGAAGCCTGAGGGTCGAGTCCCTCACCCACCGTTATGGCGACACCCACTCAAATGAACTATAGCTGGAACTAAGGAAAAACAGTGACTGAGCCTGGCCAGTGACTGAGCCTGGCCACTGACTGAACCTGGCAGCATTCCAGACTCTCCTACCCCACTGATTTCAGAACAGCAGCGCGATTCTGCCGGACACTGGTGAGGAACTGATGAGACACGGTTAAGGACTGATGAGAAACTGATGGCGGGCACTGATGAGGATGTAGGTGTATTGAAGACCAGCTTTCCTCCCCTCCAGTGATAGCATGTGGACAACATGCACTAATAAGGCCGTAGGTTTACTGAAGACTGGCTGTCCTCCAGCGGATAGCATGTGCATACAGTGAAATAATTAATGCCACGAATGCACAAAAACGGGTGGGAACGTGCCTTGCACGACATAGCCTGTATCAGTGCACATCTGGACGCGACCGATGGGAAGGCCAGCGGCGCTTACAGCTGCCGCCCCCCCCCCCTACTGCAGTCAGCCGGATTTTTCGCCGCGACTTCGCGAGAGAAACGCCGGCGCAGAGTTCCCGCGACCTCGGCTGTCGCACGAGCGAAGTTTCGGCGAAGCGGACACAAAGAAGGTGACGCGCTGTCGGCGCGGTTCACGGCCGGCTTCACAGCGCATTCACACTCGCCGATTCACTCGAGAACCCTTCACGTCCGCCCGGCTGGCCACGTCGTCTTGGCGTCCGCCTGCCGACGGCGTGGCGTCTCGCGCGACGGTCGCGTCAATAGCCCCCCCCCCCCGTGCGGCTCCCCTCCCGTCGGCGCGTCGGCCACGATGTTTATCTGCAGCGGTGGCCGCTCCAGCGGCTGCCGGCGCGACGCTTTTTTCAAATTAAGCGCGTCGACAGGGCAAATTTACAGCCGCTGTAAAGTTTCATTACAGCCATTGCAATAGGTTTTTACGTCCTTCGTAAAGCAATTTGGATAATCTCTAGTGTGACATAAAAAAGGCGCCGGGCCTGATGGTTAGGCGTGCGCAGCATACCCTACCCCGTGCCACAGCTGCCGGGGAGGGGGGGAGAGCGCGTCCGCGGCCCACTCGAGAAGTCCGCTCAAGTTTTGCCGTGAGGAAAACTGTAATTTTATTCGGCAGACGGCCGAGTGACTGTCCGGCGTCTGCCTCCACGTCGCGGCAACGGCGCAGACAAAAGAAACACGGTCGTGCACGTTCGCGATTCACCTTTTGTTCTGCGATAAGAGAGAAAAAGGCAGCCGGGTGCCTGGTTTTCCTCAGCGCCCGGAATCCTCACTCGGCGGCGAGCCGGACACATTGTTTTCCTAAGCGTAATTGACAGAAATCTGATTCGGGCTTTTTCTCTGCCACAACAGCGCGCCCCATACAGGGTTTTCAAATGTCCATCAAGTGCTTCAGGCGGCCGGCAGGCTCATATTTCACACAGTTTCCTTATCTCTATTTATGCTAAGCCGGTTTTAAATTATAGTGCCGAACCTTTGGCCCAATATACTGGAGATATGGGCAACAAAATATGACGCCATAAACGCTTCAGAAAGTAAATTGGGGCACGACATAAAGTTCATCGTCGTTGTAATCACTCACAAAGCTAATTATACACAGTTCGTTTCGGGATTGGACAACAGTATGGCGCCGGACAGAATGTCGATGCGGACGGCCATTCCGACATTCCGACATTCCGCGGTAACGGGCGGTGGTAACGGCTCCAAACCCTGAGTGCCATGTGCACACACGCACACAGGAACTAGCGCCACTTTTGTTGGCGGACTTCGACCCGTCCCGCTCCCTGGAACGCACGAGCTCAACTCGCAGCGGCTGCCCATTCGGGCGCCTACTGCGCACCGAAGGCGAGGCCTGCGCACATTACTGCGAGCTCGGCGAATATTACATCTGGCCTTATTGAATGCGCCGGCGAGACATGAATGAGTTTGTTAGAGCGTGATGAATTGTTGTTATCTATTGCAGCTCGTCGCCGGCGCGGTACCGGCGTTAAAATCCAATTGTGAACGGCCATTCATCACGTGACGTCACGCCGCATTGTGCGCGCGGCCAACAGCCAATGGATCACCTGCGCAGTTCGTGAAGATAGCAATGGATAAAATTATGGCGCGAAACACCATTAGTTCTCCCAGGATAAGAGCGGTAATTACCGCGTAAAAAAATTATCGGCCCCGGGACTGAATTATACCGTAAAACGGCCAATCACGTCCGACGGAGCGGCTGGCACGCCGCGGGGAGGCGCACATGGACGGCCGCGCCGGCGCGTTATTGCCCGCCGTTTAAATCACACACACATTCCCCGGCCGGCACGGCCGTCTCCGCGCTGCCAAATGAGTCGGCGGGGCTCCGCTGGGGGGGGGGGGGGGGGGGCAGCCGAGATGCGGGTCGACGGGGCGCCGGCAGTAGCGGGCGGCGGCGGCGGCGGCGGCGGCGGCGGCGGCGGCACAGCGAGCCCGCGGTCGCCCCCGAGAAATAAATACTTGGTCCGCGGCGGCGGCGGCGGTGTGCTGGCGGCTCCGGGCGCAAATAAATCATCGCCGAGACTGACCAAATATTGCCGCAGCTGGCGCGATTCTCACGCGGCACCAGATTAAACAGCGCTGTGTCAACAGCCGGCTGCACGACGCGCCGCCAGCGGCCGCCGGACGTGGCGCCGTCCTCCCGGCGGCGTCCTGTCCTGTCCTGTCCTGTCCTGTCGCGGTCTGTCCTGTCCTGTCGTCTGTGTTCGGCGGCGGTGGCCGCACTCCACTCGGGGTCACGATCCAGCGACCTGATCCGCACGTCTCGCCGAACGACCGCGCCAGCGGCGGCTGGTCGGTTGGTTATCTGGGTCGGTGCGTCCCAGGACCGCACCGGGGTCGCATCGACAGCGTTGATCGCACAGCGCCCATCCCACTAGCGGCGACGCCTCACCAATATTCGTCTCCACAGACGTATCTCGGATACATTGCGGCGAACACTGGTCGCGCCGCGCTCCGCCGTCGTCTCCGACTCGGCTGTGGTGTACCACAGTCGAGTGTCGCCCCCCGTCGCCCCCGCCCCCGCCGGACGGGGGGCTCGCCCAGGCCGGCCGGGCCCCCACCTCGGTCCCAGACGGCGGGTGGCCGACGGAGCCTGTCGACCACCACGTCTAACGGCCCGCGCAAAATGACCCTAGATGTCGACGCGCCCCTAAACTCCAATCCAATCCAACGTCCAACGGCCCGCCTTCGGCGACGCCGGCACGTGCACGACTGCAGTGATGCTGGCCAACCCCCGAGGCGTGCAACCCCATCTGGACGTGCATGCGTATATCACGCGAGTTAGTACGATGTCCCGTGTAGTGAATGTTTCGTGTCATGTGTGTCTGTGTGCGGGTCCTATGCTTCACCAGCCGCAAAGCCAGCTTTTACATGCCGCCCGGCACCTTCAACCTTCTCCAGCTTGCTTACGCAATGCCGGACGCCACCTAAACGGACTCAACGTAGCTTTCAATTGAGGTAGCTTCTGTAGCAGATGACAATTTTCTTCTGCTAAAGAAAGAAAGAAATGTGCATGAGCCGCAATATGCTACGCCCCAGGCACATTCACACCATGGGACAAGACATGCGGGACGTTATGGACAGCAAGCATAGCCTCACGCCGGTGGTGATCTCTGGGATCCTCCCAAATCCGAGTATAGTCAACACCATCGTCTAAACTGGGGGTCAGAACGGTGATCCGGAACAAGACAGTTGTCTGCTGTCAGCAATTGAACTCACATGACATTACATCCTCCAACATTGCGAACTAACATCCTAAATACACAGACGCAAGCCCGAAACTGGTCGGGGAACTAGTGTTTTGCCCCTGTCCTTAGTCTGACAGTGTCCGACCGTAACAGCGCCTGACGATGACGGTGACAGTGACAGTGACAGTGACAGTGACAGTGACAGTGACAGTGACAGTGGCAGTGACAGTGACGGTGACAGTGCCAGTGACAGTGACAGTGACAGTGACAGTGACAGTGACAGTGACAGTGACAGTGACAGTGACAGTGACAGTGACAGTGACAGTGACAGTGACAGAGTGACAGTGACAGTGACGGACTTGTGTCCACGAAACCGATGACCTAAATTCGAACAAAATATGCATTGCGGTTATGCTAGAGAAGGTCAAATTAATCACTATGTGCCGCCAGAGTAGGGTTTCTACTGCGTACTAAACGTGAATAAGAAGAGAAAATATGGAAACGGGGTATCTATCCATTTGCCCGATTTATACGGCAGCTACCATTAAAGGTCAGCGCGGACGCAGACCCATCAAGTTATCGCCCACCCGATACGACGTACCCTGGACAGCTTTAACGCTCGACTGGATACTATCCGGTCTAAAACCATAGCTAAGCTTTCATCAAGATAAGGGGAGCTCAAAACCCGAACATGATGCTTAGTTTCTTCTTTAGCCAGTAAAGAGCCATGGAAGTACCTAGCGCATTGAAGTGAGCGATACTACATCCACGATTTATTCGGGAATGCGGGAATTCAATTTGTTCGGGAATTCAATTAAAGTTGTGTGGCGTTGCTGCCTTTAGCACGGGTGGATGTCAATTCCAACTGGTGCAAGATGATCCCGGCGATGCCAATAAGGGGCAGAGGCCTCTGCCATATGCCATGGCAGAGGCCTCTGCCTCTGCCGCCCGATAATTCAGCTGGTCTGGCCTACCCGACTTCCGTCCCGTTAGTGTTGGTTGGTTATTGGCTTTACGACACATCGACCTTAGAGTCATGTAACGTCGCCAGTCTCCCACGCCGATTGGTCGCGGGCGAAGAGCAGCGACAGCTGAGACTCGAACCCACAACCCTAAGATTGTGAGACGGACATCTTACCCCTGGACTCGTCGTCGCCTCCCGACCCGACCACGAGTGCCCTTCCCTGCACTTCTCCACGTAGCGAGTGCTGCACATCCCTCTGCCCGCCCGTCGCCCATCCCGCGGCCGACGCCCGTCTCCGGCCCGTCACTTCCTCTGACAGCACTTGAGAGACCCGCCGAGCCTGCCGGCCCGGCGGGTCTCTCAAGTGCTTCCTCGCCTGCGCCGGCGGCGTGTTGGGCCGCGGCGGGGCGGGTCCGGCGCCGGCGGCGTTCACCAGGGCAGGCCGGCTATTGACGCAGCTGCCGCGCCCCCGGTCTGTGCCGTCGGACGACCTCCAGACGCAGTCTGCCGCTTCGAAATCCGCCAGTCAAACACACGCCGAAAATGGGCGCTAAGTGTTGCCGGCGACGGGCGGCGGGAAAAAAGCGCGCGCCGTCTGCCTCGACACGAACGCCGCCGCCGCCCTGCCACACCCCGTCGTCGGCGCCTCTGCCGCGGCCACCTTCCGGTGCATGGGCGCCGTACACGGGCGTCGTGCCGCACCGCTAATTAATCTGCACTCCCGACCACGTGCTTGTGCGTCGTTGCGCAACGGCGGCAATTACGCCGCATAACATTACGGCCGAGTGGCGCCGGACCGTTGTTTTTCGTGGCCCCGCGTCGCCGCCAGAGACGCGCCCCGGCTCACGCCACCATAAAGCGGCCGGTTCGTGGTCGGAACGCCGGTCGGCCCCGGTCAGGGGTTACCTGAGCGCCAATGGCGGTCGTTGGGGCCGGCATAAACTGCCGGCCGGCGCACGCGAGAGCATGAATTTCGTCTTTGCACGAGCCGGGGGGTGAAAGGGTGCATCAAGTCTGCGGCCGGCGCTGCTTGGCGGTCCGGGCGGCGCCAGTCTCGGACTTAGTCTCGGACTTTGGGTCACTGGATCTATGCCTAATACCGATACCAGCGTGGAGCTATGGACCGCAAGTGGCCAGTTGTTCGTTGTTTGGCGCAAAACAACTTCCAATAATTTCTGCAACATACTAAAATAACAGGGAAGTGTTTGGAGGTAAATCACAATATTCTCTGCTAATGACCGGTAAGTGCACACTCCATTACCTCACTTCAATCGCACGCCTATAAAACGAAGGCACACGATGGGCTAATTTGCAACATCGGCCTTATTAATGATCATCCACATGGGCGTCGAAGTCTACTCAAAATTAGCTTAGTCAACGGCGAATTATTTCCTGAGCTGACGTCAATGTGGTTGTTTTTGGTGCATACAATCCGCACGCGGCAAAGGACTGTTCACACCTAGCACAATATCGACGCTCTGTCGGAATTTATGCAAAGCTAGAGAACAGTTAGCATGGGGCTGAACGAGTCAGCCAATTCTGCCATTGAGCCGGTCTTGCGTCAGCTGTCTGCCGAGTCCTGCAATACGCTGGCGATTTCCAGGCAGACAAAGTTGGGTTTACTCAACTGTTTCCGCTCGGCGCACCAGCGGCCCTGACGCAAGGTCGACAGACTGCTCGGGATAAACTACGGTCGCCATATTTGCTGATCTTCGGCGGATTGGGGCCACATCGGCTGCGTTTTTTTTTTCAGCTTGCAAGTTGCATAGTCCGTCCGTATTGCGTATCCTAGTCCGCCATGGCGCAGGCTATTTTGCGTCGATATAACGCTAGGTGTGAACAGCCCTTAAGTCAATGTATAAGCCAGTACTATTCAGTGTACATTGCCAGCTCAGACATCATATGTGCGATGGACGACTACCGAGCAGCATCGAGTAGAGAGAACAGCTCGAGCCATAACACGACACCACCGAACTTCCAAACTGCTGAATACCGTGCCACCTACCTCCAACACCTGTTCAGCATTGGCGGCGCTCGAGAGAACTGGTCCATAACGGGCCATGAGTATATCTGCGATCATCGCCCGGTGAAGTGTTGCCAAAAATATGAATGCACGCACATCGAACAAAACCAGCCCGACGGTAACAGGTCACGCGTACGTCTGCGACCGTCGCCCAGAGAAGCGCTGCTAAAAATAGAAATGCGAGCACATCGAACAAAACCAGCCCGACGTACAGGTCGTACGTTTGCGACCGGCAGGACCCGTAAAAATAGGCGTGCACATCGAACAATATCAGCACTACTTAAGAGGCGAGTGCTGAGGTGAAGTTGACACCTATGCGTGGTCGCAGGCGTGTGGCCGTCGCCGCCGGAAGCATGAAGCTATGGTGCGCTCTCCATTGTCGAGACCCTATTGCGTACCATCCCGCTCCCCACTGTAGAGACAATATATCGTGCCAACCCGCTCCCCACTGTCGGAACCCTATCCCGTGCTATCTCGCTCCCCACTGTAGAGACCCTATCCCGTGCCATCACGACTCCTGCACCGGTTCATTTCCCATCGTCGAGGTCACCGACGTTCACGACGGCCGGCCGTGCCGCGCCTCCGGCCAGGTGGGGTCAGTCAGGTGGATTCAGGTGGGGTTAGGCAGGTGGATTCAGGTGGGGTCAGGTGGGGTCAGTCAGGTGGAGTTAGGTGGAGTTAGATATGTGTATTCAGGTGGGGCCATGTGGGGCCAGTCAGGTGGATTCAGGTGGGGTTAGACATGTTGATTCAGGTGGGTCAGTCAGGTGGAGTCAGGTGGGGTCAGGTGGGGACAGGTGAAGTCAGATGGGATCAGGTCGAGTCAGGTAAAGTCAATCAGGTGGCGTCAGGTGAAGCCTCGTAGAGACAGGTGGGGTTAGTCAGGTGGGGTCAGTCAGGTGGAGTCAGGTGGGTCAGGGTCTCAGTCAGCCATGAAGTCGGAACATTGAGCTCGGCGCGCCGCCGTGCTGGTGGGAAGCTGACCCCAGACACCACACATGCAACGCATCTGTTCCGGGCAGTGATTCCGCTGAAGCATGTTCCCTCGCGCTGTTTTTGCCCCTCTGCATTTATTCGTTGTGATATACGAAGGCGTTTTTGTGCTCCGCATTTCGTAAAGCAGGCACTTCCATCAAACCGATTTGTATTGGCCGGTCCCGGTCCATGGACGGGCCGAGACGGAGCGCAATTACCGTTCCCGTGTGCCGACGCTTCGGTGGAAGTGTGCGGCCGCCGGCAGATCTCGGCCATCAGCGCGCGTCTGGTTTCGCGTAAGAGTCTCGTCTGCGACGTGAGCGGCGCCGCGGGGCTCCGGCCTCGGCGGCAATCCCATCTCGCGCCGACGGGATCTGGCCGGGCATCTGGGCGCGTCTTCTCGCCCGGCCCGGCCCGCGGCGGCGACGTGGCCGTGACGTGGCCGTGACGTGGCGGCGACGTGGCGGCATCGACGCGCCGGAAACCCGCGCCGGCTTATCGGGCGCCGCATCCGACGTGCGTCCGCCGGCCGCCGTCGCCGCTGTCGCCGCGCGCCCGTCGACCGCGCAAACGCGGCGCGTCAGAACGCAGCCCGGCGCGCGCCAAATCCGCTCGCCGCGCGCGCTTTCCGTATAAACACGCGCCGAGCCGGCGGCTCGCGGGGAAGAGGGCTGCGGCGGCGCGGGCAGAGAGCGCGGACATGCGCCGGTGCGCGTGATGTCGGTGCACGCACGCCGGCCGGTGCACGTGCACGCGCGGCCCGCCAGCTGGCGCGGACACGGAGCCAATTTGGCCGCCGCCCGACCGCTTCGTGACTCGTCGCCACATTTGCGTCTTGTCTTCTTCAGGAAGTATGGATTATTTAACCATCGCGGCCGCCTAATCAGTATTTTCCATGATTCTCGAGCCGAACCCATTATTTAGAGATCATTATTGAAGCATCGCATGCGGGCGGCCGCACACCGCATGCGGGCGCGTTTTGTGGCGGCCGATCGCACTGCCAGCTGGCGGGCGAAAAGCGAACCGCCGTGCCGTGGGACCGGCGTCCCGCGTCTGATCAATGCTGGTGGGAGCACGACACCTAGCCGACCGAGCTGCCTATTCGTCCCGATAGTCGCCGCGCAGATCAGGCCGATCGGACCGGCTCGCGGACCATCAGTCAGCCGGCACACGGGCAGAATATCTTCAATCGCCGCCGGATTCCAGCGGCTCTGGCGACCGGTCGCGCCGCGCATGCGCACTGTGTGCATGGAAAATCGGACCCCCATGACACATGCACAACACCGGAAATTTAGTGGCAGGCTGGCAAAATTCACTCACACACACACACGGAAGTTGGGACGTGCTTCTCACCATTACCTTGATGCATTTTTCTTTGCTTTGAAAGTAATGATTTATGCATAAATTGAGTTGGCATATGAATGCTTTCCCATGGCCAGTTGAAATAGCGCCACTGAGCTGAAATCACACATATGACGTTAACACAGCAAACGAGTAGTCCAGATCGAGTAGTCCGATGTTCCAGATCGAGGTGACAAAGTGAAGATGCGGGGAATGTTATTTTCAGAGCTCTCGGGGAATGAACATCGGCTTAATATGGACTTGGCTTGAAATATTATCCAACCAAGCCACCTGTCAGGGATAATCAATCTATTTCGAAATGAAACCGTAAAATCACGCCAAAGTCAATTACTGAAGATAAATTCCACTACAACATAACTTGATTCACTACTAATTTGAAGCGTTTGGGAATTAATGCAAGTTCGTTACGACTATGCGTGCAATTAGGAGCAGCAGCCGGGAATTCCTGACCGGGGGAGAGCTAGTACGGGGCGGAGCGTGAAATTGCTAAAGCCGGGCAGCGATTATTGGATAATGGAAGGAGCACATGGGGGTATCCCCGCAACCGTTGGGGCTACGTAATTGCCCATGGTAGGCGTACATGACTTGGTCGTTTCAAATACAGGCATTACTCATCAACACATCGGACGTTGATGTCTGCACGCCCGCCTCCAATATCCGTATTGTGAGACGGATCTATTCGGTTTTATTAACCTCCCAAGGATAGTTCGATCCGTATCTCGCACACTCCCAGCTAAGCAGGCTAAGCAGCGTATCAATCACAATCTGAATTGCAAACATCAGATACCGTGATCGGCGGTAGCGCCGGGGAGGGATGGCAGGGGGATATCCGCCGCCGGCCACGGGCGGCCAACCGCTACGAACCGCTACGCGCCCGACAAACACACGTTAATGTAATGAAATTGTAATTTATTCGGCTCTGCTGTCCGACGCCGTTCGGTCGGCGGTCGGGACTCCGGATAGGCGCGGGTCGTCTCCCCGGCTGGGTCGGTCGATGTGTCGGCAGGTCGGCCGAAACGGCCGGGCAGACGAACAGAGCCCCCCCCCCCTCAGTTCGGGGGGCAGGCGGTGAGCCGGCCTCGTCTGGACTCGCGGAGCGGCGCTCGGACACGGTGCAGCCTCCGTCGTTCTCATGTTTACGCCGTCCGCAAAATGGAACATAAACCAGGCGGCGGTGCGGAACGGCCGACCGCCGCTGTCAGACTGCCCCGCGGGCATGTCTTCGTTCCGCTCGTCCGAGGAATTTGCGCCGTCTCGCTGCCGGCTCGAATGCCGCCGCCATTCACGCGCGCGGAAAAAGCGCGGCGCGCACAAAGCGCGCGATCATTTTTCGCGCACGACGGCGCGACGCCGCGCGCGGCCTTTTACTCGCCATCGCTCGCGGGCGGCCGGCCGCCGCGCCGTCGAGTTGCACGACGGCGCGGCGGTGCGTGGCGCGCTTTGTGCGCGCCAAATCGGCTGTAGGCCGGCCGGCCGGCTGGCCGGCGGTCGCCACGATCTCGTGCCGCCGGCGGCGCGCCGCCGTGAATGATCGGTCGGCGACGCGATGTGTGTGCGGCACACTGGAGACGGCGGTACCTTCCCCGCCAGGCGGCGGGCGACTGGACGAGGCTCGTCCCTGGCAGGCGGCGACTGGACGAGGCTCGTCCCTGGCAGGCGGCGACTGGACGAGGCTCGTCCCTGGCAGGCGGCGACCGGAAGAAGCTCGACTCTGACTGGTTATGACTTCTGGTTGGTTATTGGTTTTACGACACATCGACCGTTGAGTCATGTA
Organism: Imbricaverruca yamaguchii; assembly: GCA_034440575.1. Lineage (NCBI taxonomy): Eukaryota > Metazoa > Arthropoda > Thecostraca > Neoverrucidae > Imbricaverruca > Imbricaverruca yamaguchii. Next base: position 1,817,475 of record JAOTOL010001616.1, read on the forward strand.
GCGTCCCCAATCTCTCACGCCGATTGGTCGTCCGGCGAAGGAGGACAGGTGAGACTCGAACCCAAATTTGGATAGTGAGACGAGAATTTACCCCTAGGCCACTCGCCCCTGACTGGTTGTGACTTCGATCCTCGTCCTGGGCAGGTGGTAACTGCACGAGGCTCGTTCAGGGCAGGTGGAAATTGGACGAGCCTCGTCCCTGACTGCTAGTGATTAGACGAGGCTTGCCCTTGACAAGTGGTGACTGGAAGAGTCACCACTTGTGAAGTCTCTGACTGGTTATGACTGCGATCCGTCCACGGCAGGCGTAGCTGCAGAAGCTCGTTCAGGACAGGTGCCAACTGAACGAGGCTCGTTCAATGCACGTGGTAGCGGACGAGGCTCGTTCAGGACAAACGGTAATTTCCCCGAGTCTCGTTTCTGACTGGCAGTAACTGGACGAGCTTCGTTCCGGACGGATGCTAACTGAACGAGCCTCGCTGCGTTCGCTAGTTGGTTCGAAGTGATGTCAGATAAAAATCAGACGATTTACCGCAACTGGGCTAAACAGAGGTATCGCCTCTAAATATATCATCGTCGAAGGCCAGCATGCTGTGTGTGTGCAGTCTGTTCACTAGCCACGGACGGTCCCAGGGTCAGTTCGGAGAACCGACGAGGCTGACCACGTGCTGTCATTATTTGCGCAAGGCATTCCGGTTATTTACCGCCGCCCAAGCTGCAGTTTGCCAAGCCGTTTATGCGGCGTGCTAATGCGGCAAGGCGGACTGTGGGCAAGCATCTGCAATCCCAGTTTGTTTCTGCGCACATGCATACTCTTCGCCCTGGCGCCGAGGCGTCTGCGTGACCAGGCTGCGATCTCCACCTCACGACAATGTCAATCTGCAATGTCCACATCACGACTTCGGGCCACAGCACAACGCCCACATCGTCTCCACGTAGCGGCCTCCCCGTCACACCCCCCATATAACAACGATACCCTCACGTATCACCCCAACGACCTCCATGTCACACCTTCCATATCACGACGATCACGTCACGTCCTCACGTCACGTCCTCACGTCACGTCCTCACGCAACGGCCTCCACCTCACCATCTCCACATCACGGTATCTAAGTCACGATCTCCACCTCATGATCTCTACGTCACGATCTGTACGTCACGACCGATTCGTCGCGCCGACTGACGTGACGTCACGCCCCCGAGCTGGCCGTCACCAACACCGACACGACCACGTGTCCGCGCCGGTCACGTGACCTGGCCGAGTGACGACGTCATTAGCGGCCCGGTGTCAGCCATTAATCAAGACTGCCATGCGGTCGGGCGAGGGCTCCAGCCCGGCGGTCACACGGTCGAGTCTCGTGACGGTCTGCGGGGCACACTGTCCGGCGGTCGCGCCACGTGACATTTTGCCGCGTCTCGTGACGTTTCGCGGCGCGCATGGTCCGAAGGTTGCGTCTCGTGACACTCTGCCGCTTAACGTAACATTTTGCCGCGTCCCGTGACATTTTTGCCGCGTCTCGTGACATTCGTTTTTGCCGCGTATGGTAACATTCTGCGGCGCGCGCTGTCCGGCGGTCGTGTCACGTGACATTTTTGCCGCGTCTCGCGATTTTTTTCTCCGAATCTCGTGACATTTTGCCGCGTCTCGTGACATCTTTGCTGCGTCTAGTGACATTTTGTGGCGTCTCGTGACATTTTTCCGCGTCCCGTGACATTTCGCCGCGTCCCGTGATATTCTGCGGCGCGCATCGTTCGGCGGCCACGGCCGACGCGTGCTCGGTCTCCATCTCTGCGCGGCCGTGACCTCTGTGCGCCCTCTGGCGGCGTCCGGGCGGAGGCGGCACTGTGCGCAGGTGTCTCGCGATCTCCGGCAGCCCGCGGCGATTGCGAATCGGCGCCGACCGCGTCAACAGCCCCTCCCCGACCTCTCGGAGCCGGCTCTGCCGGACGAGATTGCCGCCGTCGATCTGAGCGGAACAGCGCCGCTCGTCTGGTGCGCCGACCGACCCGCGCCGGCCCAACAGCACATGGACAGCGGCAGCGGAGCAGACCACGTCCGGCAGACTGCAGTCGGCCCGGCGCGCACCAAGATGGCCGATAGAAATCCACGAAAATGGGCAACACTTGATGGAAACGGGTTAATTGGCAGACGAGATCTGCCGAGTTTGCTTCCGAGTGCGCTAAACAGGGGTCATTTGTCGCGAGAGCTGAGGAAATATTTGCGTGGGCTGAGCGAATGTTCGCGTGGGCCGACGGAATGTTTGTATGTGGGTCGACGGAATGTTGCGTGGACCGAGGGAATGTTTGCAGTAGGTGAGGCGAGTTGCCCAACAGCGTCTTGGAGCTATGGGTTCATGCATATAGCATATCACGTGCACACACACCCAACGAAAAAACTGATGAAGCCGGCATGTATGAGCGACGATAGTGTTGATAAATTCAGTTCCCAAATGGCCTTCACGGTTTGTACCAGTAGAAATAGGCCATGGCGCCTGGTTCCATCAGATGGGTCACCTTCTTTGTCACACCCCAAGTAGGTGAACACTCCTCCCCGTTCATTGGGATCTGCCAATGTCTGAGTTGCCACATTATGACATTGCCGACGAAAATGCAGCGACGTACTATCCAAGCATTTACAACTCTCATTGGAGTACGAATCAGCGGACCTAACTTGATGCGAATTGTTTTGATACTTGCTTTCTCTGCAGCGTCACGGGACTAGGGTAAGGCTTTCTCAGGTAGATATAGGTAGCATCTCTACCTGCTCTACCAGCTGTTGCTGCGATTGCTGTGCGAGTTCATGTCGATGGCTCCCAAGCTCCATGTGCCCCACGGACTGAATTGCCGATGACTGGCGAGTGTATGCCGATGGCTCCAATAACTATATTATATATCCCAGCTGGTGAGAGACCGCCTGACCATGTCCAGAATTATCTGCACTGAGAAGAAAAAGAAGAAAAGAAACACCAACAGACAATGCAGCTTTCGTATCAGCACCACCACTGCGTCGGATCGTCCGCTGCCGGCACGAAACCCAACTCCGGGATGTTTTTCTTTAATTCGATGCATCATAAAAACCACAGCTCGCGCTAGTTTATTACCGCGCGAGTAGTTTCAATTTGCCCGAATCATAATTGGCCCCATCTAAATCTATTTGCATAATTAGATGTATTTCGATGCCGATGCACGGCGCCCGATATAATGGAGTCATTTGGGGCGAGAGCCATTCGTCATCGATCGACCAGGCTCGGGCTTTTTCCGTCTTACGGCGCTTGATGAGCACACGACATGCATTATGCAGTGGCTGCTCGGGTCGTGCCTGAAGCACATGTTGACTTCAGAGAAGTGCCCAGAATGTCTTCCCTGTATTCAAAGCAGCATGAATACCATCATGGTGGTGGCTGCGCCGTAGATGGCCAATGGGGGCTCGGCGGACAAGGAATGCATTCAGACCAACGATTCTTTAATTAACAATGATAATCCGGTAAGAATGCTAGAGGCTGAAGCTGAGGCACTCCCGAAGGTATTTCATATGGCAGGCTTCCACGAATGACTTCAATGGCTGTAATTTCTTGAATACAGCGCATAGCATAGTAGTTGTCCATTCACGTGCGACTTAATTAATTTCCATAGTGATGACAGAAGCACAACTGATGCAATTTTTAGCCAGCCATACCACCAGCAGCGTTACTTAGTGTGGGACACAATCCACGGGAGTGTAGTTTTGAAATACCAGTAGGGGAGGATGTGCGAAGTAAATTTTGATATCAAGTTTGCTGAGGAACAATATGCAGATAAGATGTGTCTCTGAGCGGTCACGGGGTTTCGTGGCAAACTGACAAGAAAGAGACAGAGCAATGGCTCTGCCGCCGACCGCCGATCGGCGACTGCCGATCGCCGATCTCCGATCGCCGATCGCCGACCGCCGATCTCCGCGATCCCCAGCCGAGCCCCAAATTTCCCCCGGGTCCACTGTGTCTGGACGGCCGCGTTTTATCGTCTAACCTTATTATGCAGTTTACGAACGAACTGCGCCGAAAGTGGACGCAGTAAACGAACGGGTGGGGACGTGTTGACGGGGAGTGACATGTTGACGGAGATTGACATCTTGACTGGGAGTGACATGTTACCGGGAAGTGACGTGTTGACGGGGAGTGACGTGTTGGCGCGCAGTGACGTGTTGGCGGGGAGTGACGTGTTGGCGGGAAGTGACATGTTGACGGGGAGTGACGTGTTGGCGGGGAGTGACATGTTGACGGAGATTGACATCTTGACTGGGAGTGACATGTTACCGGGAAGTGACGTGTTGGCGGGGAGTGACGTGTTGGCGGGAAGTGACATGTTGACGGGGAGTGACGTGTTGGCGGGGAGTGACATGTTGACGGGGAGTGACGTGTTGGCGGGAAGTGACATGTTGACGGGGATTGACGTGTTGGCGGGGAGTGATATGTTGACGGGGAGTGGCGTGTTGACGGGGAGTGACATGTTGACGGGGAGTGGCGTGTTGACGGGGAGTGACATCTTGACTGGGAGTGACATGTTACCGGGGAGTGACGTGTTAGCGCGCAGTGACGTGTTGTCGGGGAGTGACATGTTGACTGGGAGTGACATGTTACCGGGGAGTGACATGTTGACAGAGATTGACATCTTGACTGGGAGTGACATGTTACCGGGGAGTGACGTGTTGGCGGGGAGTGACGTGTTGACGGGGAGTGACGTGTTGACGGGGAGTGACATGTTACCGGGGAGTGACGTGTTGGCGGGGAGTGACGTGTTGACAGATATTGACATCTTGACTGGGAGTGACGTGTTGGCGCGGAGTGACATGTTACCGGGGAGTGACATATTGGCGGGGAGTGACATGTTGGCGGGAAGTGACGTGTTGGCGGGGAGTGACGTGTTGACGGGGAGTGGCGTGTTGGCGGGGAGTGACATGTTAACGGGGAGTGACATATTGACGGGAAGTGACGTGTTGGCGGGGAGTGACGTGTTGACTGTGAGTGACATGTTGACGGGGAGTGACATGTTGACGGGGAGTGACGTACTTACTGGGAGTGGCATGTTGACGTGGAATGACGTACTTGCGGAATGTGGCATGTTGATGTGGAGTGACATGGTGGCGGGGAAGGCTATATCGACGGGGATGGACTTGTTGACGGATAGTGATATGTTACCAGGGAGTGACATGCTGATGGGAAGTAACATGCTGGCTGAGAGTGACATGTTGACGGGGAGTGACATGTTGTCTGGCAGTTACATGCTGACGTGGAGTAACATGTTGACGGGGAGGGGCTTGTTGACATAGAGTGACATGTTGACGGGGAGTGACGTGTTGGCGGGGAGTGACATGTTACCGGGGAGTAACATGTTGACGGGGAGGGGCTTGTTGACATAGAGTGACATGTTGACTGGGGTGACATGAGGGGGAGTGACATGTTGTCGGAGAGTAACATGTGGTGGGAGAGTAACATGTTGACGGGGAGTGAGACACGTGTCCGGGGGTAACACGAAGCTGGTGAGTGACACGATGCCAGGAAGTGGCACGATGTCAGGAAGTGAAACGATGCCACGATGTCTGGGAGTGACACGATGCCGGGTAGTTGAGGGAGGCTGCGTTGCCGGGCTTGAGGTCTGTGTGAGTCCCTGGGAAACAGGCACGGCCCTGGGACATACAATACGATAATACTGGGAGGAGGCAACCACTATTCCCACTAACTATGCTACTATAGATTTTTAGTAGTCTTAGAAAATATGCATGATTTGTTTTCAACAAGGAAGCTCCAACTGCAGCAATTTACACATATACGCAGAACCATGGATTCGAGCTTTGCCATAAGATGCCAAGTGCCAACAGCACATGTTGCCAAGTGTAAAAATTCAGTGCAAGCTCATCAGCGCTCCTTTCTCCATAACCCGAACGCCCGATCGCTACTTAGCACGGCTGTTGCCATGCTGAGTTCGAGACCACGCCGAACAGTCGGCGTGGCCGCATCGCGACATGTGTCCGCCTCAGTACCTACAGTGAGCAGTCTCTGCACTGTTCACTGAAGGTGCTGCACAGGCGAACATGACAGCTGGTCATATTCAGCCGCGGGTCAGCGCCCCTCGCTGATCCCCGTTCGACGATCCATCCCATCACCTGGTCCCGGCCTACCGGCTCTCTTATCCCCCTCCCCGCTCCAGGCCGATAGTCTTATCCCTCTGCCCCAGGCCACGGTGTCTCTCTTATCCACTTGCTTACTGGTTCATGGTCTTATCTCCGTTCCCCAGGCCAGTGGCATCTTGTATCTACCTGCATCAGGTAGTCTCTCTCATCCCCTGTCACAGTCCGACAGTCTCCCTTATCTCCATGCCCCAGGTCTCTCTCATCCCCTGTCACAGTCCGACAGGTCTCTCTTAACCCCATGCCACAGGCGACAGGTCTCTCTTATCTCCATGCCCCAGGCGACGGTCTCTCTTATCTCCATGCCACAGGCGACGGTCTCTCTTATCCCCTGCCTCAGCCCGACAGTCTCTCTCATCCCCTGTCACAGTCCGACAGTCTCCCTTATCTCCATGCCCCAGGTCTCTCTCATCCCCTGTCACAGTCCGACAGGTCTCTCTTAACCCCATGCCCCAGGCGACGGTCTCTCTTATCTCCATGCCCCAGGCGACGGTCTCTCTTATCTCCATGCCCCAGGCGACGGTCTCTCTTATCCCCTGCCTCAGCCCGACAGTCTCTCTCATCCCCTGTCACAGTCCGACAGTCTCCCTTATCTCCATGCCCCAGGTCTCTCTCATCCCCTGTCACAGTCCGACAGGTCTCTCTTAACCCCATGCCACAGGCGACAGTATCTCTTATCCCTCTGCTACAGGCGACGGTCTCTCTCATCCCCTGTCACAGTCCGACAGGTTCTTTAACCCATGCCACAGCGAGTTCTCTTATCCCTCTGCTACAGGCGACGGTCTCTCTTATCTCGCTGCCTCATACAATGTTTCTCTTATCCCCTACAGGCGACGGTCTCTCTTATCCTTCTTCCCCAGGCGACGGTCTCTCTTATCTCGCTGCCCCAGGCAATGTTTCTCTTATCCCCTGCTACAGGCGACGGCCTCTCTCATCCTTCTTCCCCAGGCGACGGTCTCTCTTATCTCACTGCCCAGGCGATGTTTCTCTTATCCCTTGCTACAGACGACCGTCTCTCTCGTCCCTGCCTTAGACAGACGACGTCTCGTATCCCCGCCGCAGGCCGACGGCGCCTCTCATCTCCGGCCGCCAGACACACTCCCGTCGGACGCACCGTCGCCAATAAACTCGTCAGCCCGAAGACGTGGACGTAATGCGATTTGGCGCCGCGTCCTGGCCCGAGCTCGCCGGCGGCCAATCAGCCGTGACGGCCCCGCGGTGGTCCGTGTCGCTCAAACTGCTGACGCACTCGAACGTTCGGGTCTCGTGCTCGGACACCCAGGCACTCATGCTCGGGTGACACTCATGCTCGGGTGACACTCATGCTCTGGTGACACTCATGCTCGTCCTACAGTGACACATGCACAGTGGGACGGCGCGACGCTTACACTCAGCTACCGCATACAATACTGAGCTAGACATGCTCTTGAAGCGGTGCCCAGATGCATTCGCACTCGGATGCTCATGCTCAACATCCAACGTGATGCACTCGAACACTAATCAGCGCCGTTTCTCCGGTCAGATCGTCACACCCCGTCTCAAGAAGGAGAGGGAGGGGAGGTTCATTAAAGGCCCCCTCTAACTTCCGAAAAAAGTGATACACGGGAACGAACGGGGCAACATCGGAACGACTTTGGCGAGTAGGGCCAGAGAACAGCCTTATTTTGTATATTTTCGTAACTTGGAAAATCAAAATGTGATTTCTGAGGACAAACCGATGTCTCACAACATTAACATATTCCAATGTTGTGAGGGTAGCAAGTTTCATTGAAATATATTTTCATTTAGATGAGCTATCGATCCTGAAACATATTTGGAGGTGGTTCTCTTTGACCTGAGCTAGGTCAGTGACCTTGCATGACCTGATGTTGACATTTTCACTTCAGACACAGATCAAGGAAACGGAACTGAAAATGGTGCGGCCACGCACAGCTCTATTTTCCATCTATCGCGCAAAAATCATTGGGCGGGAGGCGGAAAAGGGCCCCCACTCCCCGAAACTGGGCGGACTTGTAAACGCTCATCAGTAGCTCATGTAAGGAAACACATAAAAACGACAGGACATCCATGTTCATAATCGCTACAACTCCACTGGGACACGGGTACATACTCACATTGAGACTGGAGACCGCACTCGGCAACCCTCCTGAAGCAATCGGAACTCATACTCAACCACCGGAGCAATCACACCTGCATTCTCGAACACTTGAAACGCTCAGAAAAAAAGTTTTGAAGACCCCACGAATGATCTATCGGTCATCTTATGCATTGATTATGCAACACGGAGGTCAATTAACGCACAACAAGGAGGACAATTAGGATACAAAACGGGGGAAATTAATATAGAACGCGGGGTTCAATTTACATACAACATGAAGGTCAAATAGCATACAACACGGAGGTCAATTAATATACAACACGGAGGCCAATTAACATACAACACGTAGGTCAATTAATATGCGACAGGGATGTCACCGCTACCACTAGTGAGTCATCTGAAAGATGTTTCCAATTTGGTATCAGCTGCATACCATATGTACCATCTGTTCGTGGACTTCACATAGATCCACCGCCAAAGGAAGACGTGCTTTGTGTTGAAGATACGAACATAGTGCGTCCGCTGTACTCTAAGGTGTTGAATAATCCATCCAGCCGGGATTCAGGATTCAGATCCGCATCACCACATCGGACTAGTGTACCGATTGTCTAACCAACAGATGTTTACGGATGCCATTCATTTGTCAGACATGTGCCTACATAATGTATTAGGGTGCCAGAGACGTCGTCATTAAGTATGCTGACAGACGTTGGCCGTCACGGTCCCGGGCGGCTGCTTCAGCTGACGGGCTGGCAGCTCAGGTGACGGTCAGACAACACTGCTGACGGTCAGACAACACTGCTGACGGTCAGACAGCTCATCTGACGGTCTGACAGCTCAGCTGACGGTCAGACAGAACTGCTGACGGTCAGACAGCTCATCTGAGGGTCTGGCGGCTCAGGTGACGGTCAGACAACACTGCTGACGGTCAGACAGCTCATCTGAGGGTCTGGCAGCTCAGGTGACGGTCAGACAACACTGCTGACGGTCAGACAGCTCATCTGAGGGTCTGGCGACTCAGGTGACGGTCAGGCAGCTAAGCTGACGGTCTGACAGCTCAGCTGACGGTCAGACAGAACTGCTGACGGTCAGGCAGCTCAGCTGACGGTCAGGCAGCTCAGCTGACGGTCTGGCGGCTCAGGTGACGGTCAGACAACACTGCTGACGGTCAGACAGCTCATCTGAGGGTCTGGCAGCTCAGGTGACGGTCAGACAACACTGCTGACGGTCAGACAGCTCATCTGAGGGTCTGGCGGCTCAGCTGACGGTCTGGCAGCTCAGGTGACGGTCAGACAACACTGCTGACGGTCAGACAGCTCATCTGAGGGTCTGGCAGCTCAGGTGACGGTCAGACAACACTGCTGACGGTCAGACAGCTCATCTGAGGGTCTGGCGGCTCAGGTGACGGTCAGACAACACTGCTGACGGTCAGACAGCTCATCTGAGGGTCTGGCGGCTCAGGTGACGGTCAGGCAGCTAAGCTGACGGTCTGACAGCTCAGCTGACGGTCAGACAGAACTGCTGACGGTCAGGCAGCTCAGCTGACGGTCAGGCAGCTCAGCTGACGGTCTGGCGGCTCAGCTGACGGTCTGGCGGCTCAGGTGACGGTCAGACAGCTCAGCTGACGGTCAGACAGCACTGCTGACGGTCAAGCAGCTCAGCTGACGGTCAGGCAGCTCAGCTGACGGTCAGGCAGCTCAGCTGACGGTCTGGCGGCTCAGGTGACGGTCAGACAGCTCAGCTGACGGTCAGACAGCACTGCTGACGGTCAAGCAGCTCAGCTGACGGTCAGGCAGCACTGCTGACGGTCAGACAGCTCAGCTGACGGTCCGGCGGTTCAGCTGAGGGTCTGGCGGCTCAGCTGACGGTCCGGCGGTTCAGCTGACGGTCAGGCAGCTCAGCTGACGGTCTGACAGCTCAGCTGACGGTCAGACAACACTGCTGACGGTCAGACAGAACTGCTGACGGTCAGACAGCTCAGGTGACGGTCTGACAGCTCAGCTGACGGCCAGACAGCTCAGCCGGCCCTCAGGCAGCTCAGCTGACAGCCAGACAGCTCGGCGAGCCGCCAGCGACGGTCCGCCGGACACGGCCGCCGCGGCACGATTACCCGGCACGGCGGCGACCGCCAGACTGTCCGCCGCAGCCGCAGCTTCGCCGCAGGCGCGGCCGGCCGGGCGCTGCGGACGCGGGAAAAAGTCGGCCGGACCTTGCCGCTTCCTGTGCTGGCGGCCGCTTCCGGGCGGCGGCGGGCGGCGGGCGGCGGGCGGCGGGCGGCGGCCGCCAGTCGCCGTCTGCCGCGAGTCACGGCGAGAGGCGCCGGCCGCACCGCGCCTTTTTGCGCCGAAAACGCGCGCCATTAGAGCCGGCTAATAATGGCGGCTTTTTGCGGCCGTCGCTCACGGCCGGATCTGTGCCGGCGGCGGCGGCGGCGGCGCGCCTGAATGAGCGGCGGCCGGCCGGCCGCGCCGCGAGATGAATCGGCCAGATGCGGCGATACATACCAAGCGACCGGCGAGGTGAGATGTGTCACGAGGTCGCAACCCGGCCGGCGCCGCTCCTCGGCGCCGCTGCAACTCCTGCCGGGCCACTCTGACTCACGGACTCAAGGGCTAGGCCTAGGTGAGGCCTGGCTAACTGCCCAATTTACTTTTCAATCCCGCCTGGCAGGCAACTAGGCCGGCTCTGAGGAGATGACAGGCCGGGTGAAGTTGGGAGTGGTCCAAAGCTGATGACGCGGTGCCTGCAGACCAGTGGAACATCCAGAGCACACCAGTAATATGCATGTAACATTGTCAGGACTACATGACAGACGGGACCATAAACATCTTACAGGACATTCATCCAAACCACAACTACCCTACACGAGTGCCCTGCATGCATTCATCAGAGCGCGCGGATTGGCGTGTTCGACCCGAGTGGATAACGACGTGGAGAACACCGGCTCAGCGCGATACGCCGACCCGGCGAGTGGATGGGCGCGGCCAACTTAGCCGGGGCGCCGGCTACTAAGCCGGCGCGCCGGCCGGTAAGCCGGGCTGGGCCGGCGCCCAGCTCCGCCGCCGGCCGCCGATACCATCTCAGCCGGGCCGCTCGCCGCGCTAAGCCCGCCGCCGCACGATGAAGCGGCCGGCGGCGCCGGCACGCCTCGTCGGCGCCGACGGAGACGGCCGTCGAGCAGGTGAGCGCGGCGCGCGCTCGGCGCCGGATCCCGCGCCGGCCGGCAGACGACCGCTCCGCCGGCAGCCGGCGGAGACGCCCAAGATCGACCGCGACGGCCGCCGGCGCCGATATAAATCCGGCGTCGAGCCGCGCCGCGGCAATCGGCTCCATTAGGATTACGACCGCGCATCGGCGAGTCATTAGCTGGCCGGCCGCGCAGTCGTTTCCCCCTGTCGCATCAATCTCCACCGCGGCTAATTAGCAGTTTTTGAGATAATGCAGCCGGCCGGTGGCGCGCCGCGTTTCGTTGCGGGCGCCGGCAAGCCGCGCTCGGCGATCGCGCCGCTCGTACGTGCCGCGTCGACGCGCAGACCTCGATTATCGGGCGCAGATTGCATCGAGCAGCGTGTCGACATGGTGCGCACGCCACGCTTGCACTGGCCCGCCGCAAAAGCCCCGGCGTGTCGGCGCCGGAAAATGCATATTTATGTCGGCTGACTGGTGATGTAATCATCCCTTCTCCGCCCAGGCTTCTGCGGTACTCATTAGAGGCTTCTCGAACATAAAGTAATAAATTACCAACGTGCTGACGCCGGGGTTATAACGGGCCTGGGATTTCCAGGCCGGGAGCGTCGAGCGCCGCCTAAGCCGACGTCGACGACGACGCCGAGGAAAAATGGCGCGGTGAGCCGTCGTAAAGCGCGCGCCTTGCGTTGGCAGCGGCTTCTGACGGCCGCCTCGCAGCTGAATGACGTCAGAGTGTGCTGAGGTCGCTTCTGACGTCATCGAGCGTCTGGCAAAGCACCCGACAATGATGGATCCGACAGCCCCTCCACGACACTAACGGGATCACACAGTCCCTCTTCGACACTGACGGACCACACAGTCCCTCTCTGACACTGACACTGACACTGACAAGCCCGACAGCCCTCCCCTCCCCCGGCCCCGTCACCTGTCGTGACGCGCCTCATCGTCGGTGTCGCCGCACTGACCTGCCGTGTCACGCCGTCACGCGCTTGACAGTCACGTGGTGACTCGGGGCATGCCGTGCCCGTCACGCGGCGTGACGCGGCGTGCGGCTCCACCGACGAGCCGTGAGTAGACAATTGCCGACCCGCACCACACACTGTACAGGGTGTCCAGTCACGCCGTCCAGTCAACCATAGCACGGGTAATGTGGATAACGCGAAACGTCGCCATCATGGTCAAACGTGAGCTGGCAAACTTCTGCACTTACAACTGAAGCTCCTGAACTGAATCTTGGGTTCTTTTGCGACGCATTCAACCGCTAGGTCATACAGCGTCGCGAACCTCTCTCGCTGATAGGCCACGGGTGGATTCGATAAATTCCGTCGGTTGTGAGATTCGAACCAACAATCCTGCGATCAGGATTCAGACGCTCTTCCAACTGAACTACCGCGGCCCCCACCGACGCTCGTCCATTCATATCGGAAGAAACAAATCATCCGAGGATGGTTTATAGAAGGACACGGGCTGGCTGTTCATGCAATACTGGATACTGAAGAACTGTTCGTGCAGTACCTTAGCGCGTGCAGCGGCCGTTAATTATTGAAGTTAGAAGCAACCGTCATGCTAAATCATTTCAGTCATGACGTGCACGACGCTCGATCTCGCAGTCTTCATCGGGTTAACGACGGCACGGCAGAATCTGGGTGGGACCATGGTTTCCTCTGCTTAGAATAATCCCATTTCTCGCACATGCAACGTGTTATTTATCCCAGTTTGCTTACATTTAAATACATTTGCTTGCACTAGGTGCACAGCTGTTTTCCAATTTCCCGAGAGATCTGCATGGCTTGCACGCGCCGCTCTCCTGACATAACAGTTTACCGCACCGCGTCGCAGCCGATGCAGCTCGCAGGTAACTTCCGCGAGTCGACGAGAGAACACGTCGGCAATGTCGCTTCCTCGAAGCGGCCCCGACAACAGCCGCCAGCCCAGCTGCAGGTCGGAGACGGACCTGGTGACCGGGCCGGGCCGTCAGCCGCCAACCGTTGGAGGAGCACGTGACAGACCGCCGGCTGACCGGCGAGGTGTGGCCAGGCCCCCCGGCCACGTCGCTGGTCAGCCGCCACGTGACCAGACCCCAGGCTGTCGTCCAGTGATGTCCCGCGCAGCCCCAGTGGAGTCCCGCAGCCCCAGTGATGTCCCGCGCAGCCCCAGTGATGTCCCGCAGCCCCAGTGGAGTCCCGCAGCCCCAGTGGAGTCCCGCGCAGCCCCAGTGGAGTCCCGCAGCCCCAGTGATGTCCCGCGCAGCCCCAGTGATGTCCCGCGCAGCCCCAGTGGAGTCCCGCAGCCCCAGTGGAGTCCCGCAGCCCCAGTGGAGTCCCGCAGCCCCAGTGATGTCCCGCGCAGCCCCAGTGACGTCACACATGACAACGCCGGCCGTCTCGGACCGGCCACCTGCTGGCCGGCTACCGACTGATCCTGTGGTCCGGTCGGCAGGAGCGAGACCGCCCCACAGCACTGTACGCCCCCCCCCACCATCGACACACTTGGCCGACAGCCAAGAACGCCGATAGCCTACCCACGCCGATTTGGGCGTCTGGACTACGCGTGTAGAGCATGCCTTATCCCGGCCCATCAACATCGCCCCGGGACCAGTTTTTCAGCGCACGACGTAATGCACTTATAAGCTTCTCAGATAGCCGGCATCATTTACAAGTCATAGCGTCCATTATGTATGGCGTGCTGTTTCGTGCGCCGGACAGAATTTGAATCCCTGCGCTACGTGTCGAGACTCGGTGCCGACGATGAGTCACGTGTGACGCTCGCCGGGTCGTCGGACACTTCGTGCCGGCCGACACCGTGCGGCGGCAGGCGTGTCCGCCGAGAGGGCTGTTCCGGCTCGGCCGTCGACGCGCCCGGCACGCACCGCGGACACGAGCGCACCGCGCCGCGCGCCTCGAATCTAAATCGGACCTGCACCGCGGCCGGAGTGGGAACCGAGCCGCGGCGATCCGGACTCAGGCCCGACTGAGCCACGCTTTCCCGCATCCTCTTACACGCCGTCCTGAGCGCATGTTCGCCGGGCTTAGCGGCGTCGGCGGAGGTCGACGCCGGTGAAAGTGCCCGCGCCAAGCCGCGCCGCGACCCAAGCCGCGCCGGCGGGCCGCCGGCCAAGCCCCCGCAGCGGCGAGATCCGTCGCCGCCCCACTCACGCGAGCGTCGGTAAAAACGGGAAGTGGCCCATTGACGATTGGCAATGGCGAGCTGGACGGCCGGCGGGCGCGGCAGCCTGTGACCGACTGCCGGCCGGTATCACAGCCTGTATGACGGGCCCGGGATCATAATGCCGGTATCGCGGGGCCGGTATCACGAGCCGGTATCGTGGACTGGTATCGCGGGTCGGTATCGTGGACCGGTATCGCGGGCCGGTATCACGAGTTCAGTGTCACGACAGACATAACGTGGCCAGTGTTGCGGGCGGCAACACGGCCGGCATCACGGCAGCTATCACGGTCGGCATCAAGGGCCCGTTATCACGGCCGCTATCAAGGTCGGCATCCCGGCCGGTATCAAGTGGCGTACATCACGGCCGGTATCACTGCTGGCATTACGGCGCTATCGTGGTCGGTATCCCGGGGCCGGTATCCAGAGGTCGAAATCACGGCCGGTATCGCAGGGTCGGTATCACTGCTAGTGTCACGGCCGGTATCCCGGGGCCGGTATCACTGCTAGTATCACGGCCGGTATCCCGGGGCCGGTATCGCGGCCGGCGCCGCCCGACATCGCGCGCCGACGAGAGGCATGCATTATCTGCGTGCCGAGGAGCACAAAACATCTGTCGGCGGGCGGAAATCTGAGCGGCCATCTACGCCGCCGCCGGCCAGCCGAACGGCCGGTCTGCGTGCATCGGCGCCAGGGCGGCGACAAAACAACCGGCCGTCGCGATGAGCAGATAGCAGCGCTGGCGACGCGAGGTGGACGCGATTTATCGACGCCGGCGCGGCGCGACGCCCTGGCCGACGGCCACTCGGGCCGCTCGTCCGCCGGCCGGCCACGCGGCGCTATCTGTCCGGGGCGCGTCGCGGCGCATTGGGCCGCGCGCGGCCGCGGCGCAAAAACGGCCGGCGAGCGCTCGGTTCGGCCAGCCGCACTCGACGGCAGACGGGACGGCGGTGTGATTGCATTCATGCGCCGACCGCACGACCGGCGTGTTCCTTGTATTCAAAACGGCGGCGCGTCTACTTCAGCGCCGACGTGTTTGTAGACTTGGCGTGACGAGATGTCCCGCCGCGTCCGAAGCTGACGCCAGTTTGAATGGCACCTGTGGGGGATATGGTGATGCGACGAGTTATGGTACGGCAGTAGGACGCGCCTTGGACATACATTATGGCAGCCGGCGCTAATGAATCATGCATTAACTGTGTGTCATGCATCATGGACACGTACCTGCATCAATCATGGATAATACATTGCCTTAATTCTCCCACGTTATGCAATAGCCGGATTTGAGTGGTTACCCTCCAGGTACAGAATATTTATGACATTATCAAGAAGACTGTGCCGATTACGGGCGAGCCGCCTCGTGCTTGTTCCACCTCTCCGATGTACACTGCGTGGGCCAGAAGATCTGTTAGGAAATAATATGAGTTGGCAATGCGCTCCAAGTACTACTATAATTAATTACATCAAAGCAGCAGAGAGTGTTCATAATTCGGCTCGAGTTCCACGGTATGCACAGGTCGCACAAAAAGGTTGACAGAATAAAGATAA
This sequence comes from Imbricaverruca yamaguchii, assembly GCA_034440575.1. Taxonomy (NCBI): domain Eukaryota; kingdom Metazoa; phylum Arthropoda; class Thecostraca; family Neoverrucidae; genus Imbricaverruca; species Imbricaverruca yamaguchii. Next base: position 1,833,638 of record JAOTOL010001616.1, read on the forward strand.
GAGAAGGGTATGAAAAAAAAAACGAGTGAGGCGCCTTCACGATGCAAGGCACGTCGGGTAAGTTGATCTTGGCGGGAAGCGGCACGCGGACGTATTAACCGGGCCGTGGGACATGCACCTGGGTTACCGGAAAACAGCCTTCTAATGTCTGACTAATGCGGAAACAGTTATCAAAGCTGGTCGCGTGGTTCATAAAGGAAGGCGCAGCACATACTGTTGAGCGGATAATGTGATGCCGTGCGGAACGATTCAAGGTCTGTGTACATCACGCCGTCTGAATATGGAGGCGTGGGAACGGCGAAACGTACGGAGAGCGGCGAACGACGAGGGAGCGCCTCTCTCTGGTGTCGCTGCTCGTCTCCGCTGCATCGGTGCTACACGTCTCTGTTGGTGTCGCTGCTCGTGTCCGCTAAATTGGTGCTGTACGTGAGACAGATGGTCCCACGCGGGCAGAAGGTGCAGTAGTGTCCGGACTCGGGACACTACTGCTCAACTACTGCCGTTGATACTACAACCTCAGACACTTTCGCAGCCGACTCTACAGTCTCCAACACCACAGCCACTGACACTATAGATGCCAGCACAATTGCCGCAGATACTACTGCCGCCGAAACCACTGCCGCCGACACTACTGCCGCCGAAACTACAGCCGCCGACACTATTGCCACCGACACTACAGCCACCGACATTACTGCCGCCGACACTACAGCCGCCGACACTGCCACCGGCGACACAACAACCGCCGACACTATTGCCACCGACAATACAGCCACCGACATTACAGCCGCCAACACTACAACCGGCGACACAGCAACCGCCGACACTATTGCCGCCGACACTACAGCCACCGACATTACTGCCGCCGACACCGGCCGACAGCATGCCACACGACAGATGCCTGGCGCCGCCTCTGCCGCTGGTGACCTCTGACCTAATGTATAGCAGACCACGCCCACAGCAGACAACGTGACTCGATTGCTGCCCCCGCCGCCGCCGCCGGCGCTTCCATCGTCGCTAGCGCGGCGCCCGGGGCCAATCGCACACTCACACAACAGCCGACGGCCGACACAATCGCACGCAACAGCCGACCGAGAAAAGCCCCGCTGCCGTCGCTGCCGTCGCTGCCGTCGTCGCCGTCGTCGCCGTCGTCGTCGCCGGCGGCGATGGTGTCGGGAGCGGTGCGCGGCACAGTGGCGCGGATTTCGGACGTCGATGGATGGCAGCGGCGCGTCCATAAAGCTGATTTATGCGAGGTATAATGTAGAAGGCAGCTGGCGGCGGGTCGTAAATTGTCGCCGGCGCCGCGTCATCGCGCGGCACAAACACGCCACGGCCCGCTGTCCCTCCGCTGGGCAAACACTTCGCGCACCTCACCGCAGGCCCGCGCGGGCAGAAATTAAAGTGCCCGCCGTCCGACGCCGGCCTGCCCGGCCGACAGGTTTTAAGAAGGAAATTGCCCGGGCCGGCAATTTCTCCGCCGTCGGAACGTATCGAATGGCAGCAAAAGACCCTGCCCGGGACGGTGTAGGGCGGACGCGGGGGGGGGCATCAGCTGACGCAGAGCCTGATCGCCGATTGCGTACCGGCCGAGCCGCTTTGTCCACGGCTCTATGGTCGGGCGGAGTGCCGATACCATGACAACGGCATTGAGCAGCTTTGCCGGGGCCGATCCTCTCGACCGAGTGCTTTCTTGAGGCGGCGACCCACGCAGGAAAGGCCGGGAAGCACGCTCGATTGGGCCCGATTACAGCAGCGAGTACCGGGGGACGGGGGGGGGGACTAATGGTGCACTACCGGCGTCCGTTCGATAACGCCCAATAACCCGTGGAAAATAGCCTACATTGTCCCGAAATTGATTTTTAATTGTGACTGAATTGCTTGTATTGTCGACGGAATGCGTTCCCGCGTCGCCGCCTGATTGCGACCGGGACCCAGTCATTACGTGACGTCACTGCCGATGACGTTGCTGGGCGCATGTCGGCCCACCAGTCACGACAAGCAGCTGGGCAGTAACGGCCAGCAGCGGCTTCAGCAGCCACGACTGCAGCTGCTGCAGCACGCTCCACGTCAACTTCTCCGATGATGACAGTACCAGCTCGACGCACAGATATAACCACCGCTTGCTGCGCAGACGGGCGGCTATTTCCCCGTACACCGCAAATAATCTCCCAATAGACCTGAAGCGCACATACTTCGTCCTGCAAGCACTGAATTGCATCCTGTTGCGGCTGAATGTGCGCGTCGAACCGGGCTCCGCCGACCAGCAATAGATCGCTGCGAGATCAAACGCCGAGTGCGTCATGCAGCGCGCCTTCGTTCGTGCACGAGTACGCCTTCGTGCGAGGCTGGCATTCGTGTTGATCGCTGCTCAGCCGAGAACCGGCCGCGTGTAACACTGTACAGCAAGTGACGCACCTACACCAACCCCAGGAGAGTGACGCACCTACACCAACTCCTGTACAACGAGTTACACACCTACACCAGCCCCTGTACAGTCAGTGACGCACCTACACCAACTCCTATATAGCGAATGACACACCTACACCAACCCCTGCACAGCTAGTGACACACCTACACCGTCGCCGTGGCATCTGTCGGCAGCGTGCACGCGTGTCCGCCTATTGTCGGTGTGATTTTCACGCCTCAGCGCTGGCTGTGCAGTGAGAGCGCGCCGTGCGTGGGCGGCCAGCACCCTGTGACTAACGAGCGCTGACGCACATCGCCGGCCCGGCGGATTACAATGAGAGCGCGCCGCCACTACAGGCAGCCGGGCCGCGTTTTTGGTTCGTCTCGGGCGAGGGATGAGGCTCATTCCAGGTCGGTTGCGCCGGGAAATGCGCTCGGGCTTACAGAAATTAGACGGCCTTCCGCCGAGACGCGATAGGTATCGGTGCGCCGGCCTGTTGTGATTAACGACCACCGACACGCCACCATGTCACTAAAGTCCACTTGGAGGCCGTCCGGCCATTAACGTCCGCTGGCGGACGTCCACTGACGTCACTAACGTCCACTGGCGGACGTCCACTGACGTCACTAACGGTCACTGGCGGACGTCCACTGGAGGACGTCCACTGACGTCACTAACGTCCACTGGAGGACGTCCACTGACGTCACTAACGGCCACTGACGGACGTCAACTGACGTCAGTAACGTCCACTGACGTCAGTAACGTCCACTGGCAGACGTCCACTGACGTCACTAACGTCCACTGGAGGACGTCCACTAACGTCACTAACGTTCACTGGCGGACGTCCACTGACGTCCCTAACGTCTACTGGCGGACGTCCACTGGCGGACGCCTTGTCACTAACGTCCACCTACAGACCACAATGCCTCTAACTTCTTCCGACAGACCACCCTGCCTCTAACTTCCACCGAAAGACCACTCTTATTTTAACGTCCACCTGCAGACCCTGCGGCCTCCAAAGTTCATCGGCAGACCACGCTGCCCCTAACGTCTACGGACATACCATCCTTCCCCTAACGTCCACCGAAAGACCGGTCTTCTCTTAACGTCCACCTGCAGACCAGCCGACCATTGCTCAATGCTTCCGATGTTCGACAGTGTACCACTGTGCAGCGAGCTGCAGGCAGCAGGTCGTCGTCTGCTCTCACCGCTGAGCCCGCCGTCACGCAGTCTCCCGCGCCCCCCCCCGTCGTTTCCGTGGCGTGCTGACGTCACCCTGCGGACACGTCGTCACGAGGGATCGATCCGGGCGCGGACGTTTTGCAGGCGCTCCGCAAAACGCGGGCGCCACGCAGCCCCGCCGTCTGCAGACATTTTTGGCGTCTTCTGGTGGGCCAATTAGCGGCGATGCGGTCGCCGGGCGCGGGGCAGGTGTTCTCGGCACGGCCAGAAGAATACCCTGTAATCGCGGCTCGGCATGCGGCTCATCAGCTGATCGTACATGTCCCGCGCAGACCAGATCGACCGATAGGCCGTCCGCCGCGACGTTCCCTTTGTCTCGACGTCCGCCCGTCCCCTATCGCGGCGATAGCTCTCCGGCGAAGGTTGTAGAATGCGGCGCCAGCACGGGTCACACCGGGAGGAACACGGCCGCTCCGCGTGCACCTGCAGCCCGCGTCTCGTCATTCTCGGCGCGGGACGGGCTCGTCCCATGCTCGTCACGTCCACGACAGAGCTCGCGACGGTGGTCCAGCGGTGGAGCGAGCACCGTGTTCCCGACTCGTCAGAGCTCGGCCCGGCGTCGGCCTCCGACAGCGCGCACTTCCGCCACCCGACGAACATGCCATTCGTACTTGTCGGCATTTTATGGCCGTCATCATTTACGCCCATGCTGAACCGATCTCGGCCGCATTCAAATCGCATTAATGTTGAGTGCACGCGTCGAGGGTCGTGACGGGGTCGGATCAGATAGGGCTTCCGGGCGGCGCCACCCGACGGAGAACGACGCAACGCGTGCTGCCCTGTGGCGACCGTCGGCAGTGACCTTGAGCGCCACGTCGAGGGTGGCCGCACGACCCGTGCGACACGAGCGCCCTCTGTCGGCACCGCCGAGGCGCCGCGTCGCCTCTGACGAGCCGCTCCGTCGCAGTCTTCACAGGCGCCGACGGGGGTGACGGGCGCGCGCGGCGGGGGGCTCGAGGGCGGGCCTGGCCGGGCCGGTGGGACTGTCGCAGTGTTGAGCCACGCTGTGCAGAGGTGGGGGTCGGGGGCGGCGGAAGTTGATACTGCGGCACAGAAGCCGCAGCCAGCCGCTGCAACTGCATGCCGACAGGAAGTCAGGGTTGGTAAATATCCGGCAGAGGGAGAGAGAGAGAGAGAGAGTCGGCGGATGTCGCGTCGCACAGTCGGGCCTGAAAGGACCCTGTTGTGTTGGGGCAGTTGTGCATCAGTGCATACTAGTCATACGCATGTTCCGTCAGCAAATAGCCAAGCCGCGCTGCAGCCATTGTAGCCACCAATAACGATGCAGCCACCAAAAACGATGCAGCCACCAATAACGATGCAGCCACCAAAAACGATGCAGCCACCAATAACGATGCAGCCACCAAAAACGATGCAGCCGCCTATAGCTTACAGCTAACTAATTAATGACACCGCCTGTATCTAATGTGTCGGAGAATAGCCGGGCCTGAACTGAGGAAATCTGGTATCGGAGTGACACCAGGCGTCCGACTCAGCACGCGTCTCCGAGATAACAGAAGCGCCGCCTGCATCATGCACGAGCGCCGTATTTTATGCACGTGACTGTGCTGGACTACTACAAGTACGCAATTTATCTGCCATTGCCAAAACGTATTACTTTAATCACTAATAATCATGCACAATAATTACGCCAGTTAATTGAGCTTTCCGAGTCAATATAATTGCTTGCTTAGTGGCGATCAGTGAGATGATGGCCGTGTTCACCGGGCCAGGGCGGTTCCAGCTCGCCTGGGTCGCCAGCTCGCCTGAGTCGCCAGCTCGCCTGAGTCGCCAGCTCGCCTGGGTCGCCAGCTCACCAGGGTCTCCAGCTGGCCCGGGTCACCAGCTGACGGCGCCGACGCGCCTCGTTCCGCGGCGGCGAACGACGGGAAAACAACAATTTTTCACTTGGCTCACCAGCGGCATTAATAGCGCGGTGCACAAAACCGGCGCATTAGGGCGGCCGCGGCGGGCAGTCGCCGTGACCGACGCCAGTTGGGTGTGATTTAGCTGCGGAGACGTGCTGCGACGCCACCGCGGGCCATTGCCGCCGCCGCCCGACCGGCCCGGCGATGCTGCTGCTGCACTGCGGCGTCGACGTGGTCCTGCTACAGCCGGTGCTGATGCAGCCTGGCACGGGCACTGGTGGCGCTGCGTACTCGCCTGGCTCGTCAGCCCTGTGTACAGCATCACCAGTGCTGCATACGACACCACCACCACTTCAACTATAGTCAAAGGAGCAGTGACGCCGGTATTCGCACTTCGTAATCGCTACACTGCAGTGTGACGATTACGATTGCCGCAGTGCACTGTAGTACGGCGGGCTCTAGCCCTCGTCACCGATGACGATGCCGACGGATTTGTTGTCATCGCCGATGTCGATGCATCTATTGTCATCGCCGATGTCGATGCATCGATTGTCATCGCCGTGTCGATGCATCGTCACCGCTGTATTGCCGGTGATGGCGCATATCGTCCGAATGCACAATTTGTGGTGCAATTGTGGTTACATTTTCATGCTGCGCTCAGTGACTGTTGGAGTCGTCGTGACGAGATTCGGTGCAAAACGTCACTCGGAAGCGTGATTCACGCCACGGGTGAAGCCTTTGTAGCGTCGGATGTTTATTAGCTGCCAAGCGGAAAATGACCTACTCGGTACAATTTTCTTGCACGGAATGCTGTGTCGTGTATTGTTGCACCTATTTATAGCTGGGTAGGCAGTGAAGTGAAGTCGACATCGGAGCTATGGCAGTGCCTGGCTGCCTCGTATGCTGGCCACTTCCGAGCGGTTATTGGTCCCTCAAGAGCAATAAGCCGATCAAGTTACGCCTAGTTAATATGCTGAGCGCAGAAGTGTTTCTGGTAGAAGGATAACTCCGGCGATGATACCATCGGTATGCTTTGTGCCAGCGGCTGCAATCTTCCCAACCGGAGAGCTCACACAGAGAGAGCAAAACGTTCGTGGTTTTTGCCATCTCGAACAAAGCAAAACAAAAGAGCTCGGGCACAAAAACAAAGCCAACAGAGCATGTGCAGGACAGCCATAAATATCGCTGGCGACGTGCCGCAGATTGATGAGACCTATCTCTTCCCATGCCTCTCTTTGGAACTAAACGTGACCGCAGCTGGAAATGTGATTGCCGATCATGATCGATATATTCGACGAAAGCGTACGAAAGAGTTAGAGGGAGACGGAGTCGGCTCTCCGCAGCCAGAACACGGGTCGGGTTGTAGCATTGTCACGTGGAATTTCGTAACGTTCGAACGGGTTACGATAGTACCAGATGGCTTTTAGCGGCAAACAGCGTGCATAGCGATTTTTTTTAGATGTGCAGCAGTTGATCAGAACAGCTGTCATCAGCACCCGCCGAAGGCCACATACCGAACTTTTGATTGCACGTCTAAGAGGATTTAATTCGCGTGCAAAGTTTTACCTCACCACGCATGCCCGGCGAAACACGCGTCTAAATTACAATTCCCAAAAGCTGCGTTGCAATGAGCGGCATTGCAGCCAATGTAAGAGTGAAATGCACGACGGTAAGCGTTGCAGGACGTGCCAGATCAGGCCTTGCTGCCTGTGGGCGCAACGATGTGGTGATGGTCGGGGCGGCTTTTTTTACCAGGCTTAAGGTATCTTCCATTTACAGACTTAACTGGATGTGCCCTTGGGTCTCTATTTAAGTCTAAACACATTATAACTTTATATAAGCTGCGCCTAGCGATGGATTCGGCACCTTTCTCCGAGATGTGACACTGATGAGATTGGCTATGGTAGTACAATGGAGCATGATTGGAGGAGTTTGGTATTGTTGAAGTGTGCACAATATCATGTGAATGGTGCTAAATAGGCTGGGATACATAGTTCCCTTGAAACTTCAGATAATGGATTGATTGGGATGCGATCATGTACATTTCTAGGAACTTTTCCGGATATTCCAGATAGGCTTAACCCAGATGGGCCCCTGCGGCTCTTATTAGGCCTGAGCACTTTATGCCGTGATGACTTTATGACCGTATGGGCGCGACTGCTCTTGACAGGAGCGCTCACTGAGTGGCATCAGAACCTCCGGCAACACAGGTCTTCCCGCGACTTCGCTTCACGTTGCCATGCTGACCGTTTGCTTTGCTTTGCTTCAAAGCAATGACGCCGGACTGACTTCGACTGTGTTTCGAATGATTCGGGATGACCTTAGCCTGGCCTCGAGCCACACCGGACCGACTGCGACCTCGCTTCGGGGGACCGAAGAGCGACCTGGCGGGCCGCATCGGGTCTTCTGACAGATGAGCTGACATGAGGTGTGTAGGATAGTACGCCACCACGTGGCCAGAGCCTACCCATGGCTGCCCGTTCGGTCACTGGGTGACGGTCCACCCCGGATAACACGTCACCACGTGACCAGAACACGCCACCACGTTACCAGAGCTTACCCATGGCTACCTGTCCGGTTACTGGGTGACAGTCCGCACCGGAAGCACATTGTGAGGCAGGTGGAACAATGACGCGGTTGGACTTTCCTCGTTGTCGGCTCACTAGTCTCACGGGCGTGGCGTGGACCACAACCCAAGGTGGAGTTCAATACAGAAGTATGTAGGCCGTTTCCACCACGTTACTAGGTCGGCGATCAATTGGGCTTGACTCTGCTGTCGTGCAATCAACTCTCGCCCATTGAGGCCTGGGAGGTGTCAGAATCTGCTTCCCCCGCTGGTAAATTTTGCATGAACTCAAAAACGTGCGGCGATATCACTTTGACACATTCCCTACCTGTTCGCACGTCAATAGCACAGCTTCTGGCCAAATATTGCGTTATATATATATATGGTTCGAGCATGAGCAACATCATAGTGACGTCACCTCCAGGGACTTTTGAACGAATTGAAGGATGTGGAGAACATTGTCACAAATTGAAGAGCCCATATATTAATAATCGATTTTTAACACTTGAAACGGAATTTAAGGGGCGATAATGCTGCACGTTATAATTCTGCTTTGGGTGCAATGTCGGTGTAAAATCTGCCAAATCTAGACATACATTTTTTTTCTTCTCGAATTTCGAAACTTTTGTCGTTTGCAGAGAAACAGAATATGTATCATTAGTACTCAGACGATCAATATTCATGGCAAATTTGAAATCAATAGCCTGCAAAAGGTTTTAGGAATGCCGTACCAATTGTCCAGTGATGGTCTCAGTATTGTAAGAAATTGAGTGTCGCACAGTGTCGCCGCTCAATTTGCGGTCAGTATGAAGACAGCATGCTCGGCACTGGCCTTTGACTTTGCTTGAAACTTGTTAGCCCCTTTCACTGTTTATTTTATCAACAAACACAATTTACTTTGGGAATTTGAGCATGTTTCCCACATAATATAGCGCATGTGGTGAAACACGTTTTTCATTTCTTCTGTCAGATTTTTGGCAACGTTGTTTTCTTCTTCCCGTATAGAAACATGCGCCGCGTGGGTATCCGATCAGATCTAATATTTGATTTCAGAGTACCTGGTGATCACGTATGACCTCGATCTTATCTTTACTCACAGATGCCTTTTTTGCCTATTTTAAATCACAATACGCCTTGTGGCACCCAAATCCGACATCTGCGCTGCCTATTTTGATGAGCTTGACTAAAATCCGAACTTGGATGAGTAGGTCAAGACATAATTTTTGTGCCGATCTGTGACATCACACGCAACATTTGAATCAATATACATGACTTATCGTCCAGCTCTGTCGCTACCCGCCAAAGCAACGCAATCGGCCTCGTACTTTTCGAGTGACCAGGGGAGGGCTCTGTTCGCCTTCAGTGGGGCTGTTGACTGAAGTGGCGGGGGGGGGATCTGGGGGTTCAGGGGAGGGGGCCTGTTCAGTTCGGCTGCAGACGAGAGTACCGTACGGGCTCAAGCAGTCGGAGTTGGCATGGGAGCGTGCCGGTTTGATCCACTGTCGATCCTCGAACTTCTCGCACACCACCGCGTGTATTTAATCAGGCAACTTCCTTCACATGACCGCCATTTCATCACCGGCTCGTCATGTTTGCTCTTTCTTGCCTCCGGCTGTCTCTCTGGGGCCATGGCTAAGTGAAGAAAATCAAACGCAGAAACCGACACAATACAGCGTGCAATGCTTGTCGTCACCACGACGAGGACAAGCGTGATCGTGGGCTCACATTAAATCTCGCACGTCTGGCAGGCAGACGATGTCAAGCGCCATGTAACTGTTCAGATCATGCTGCACGGCTAAACATAACACATCAAGCCTTCCTAAATATCTGAGGCATCAGATTCTGGAAGATTACATGGCTCCGTTTAGCAAGGCACCCATGTTTAAAAATAGAGAAAAATACACATATCGCAATGCACGTGACTAAAAAGGCTCATCATGGGTAAGCCGGAAGTGTACTGGGAGACAATGCTGGGGTTGGGTGCGTGAACAGCAATATTTTCTGAGATTAACCATCGAAATTAGGTGCATATACTTCATCACCTCATGTTATATACCCACAGATATAAAGACCAGTCTGGTAAACTGAGCAGCAGAGTATGAACAATTGCAGCAGCAGTGTGTGGTACATACCAGTCCCAACAGCAGGGCACGCTGGCAATGCCTGACTGTGCTGTTTGTTCCATTTCGTCTGTTCACTGTGTTTTATTCGCTATTTTAGCCCATGTCTGGCGAACTGGTCACGTCCATAATCCGTTCGATGACATCACACTGTATTCAGTAGCGCCTGGGCTAGTTATAGCACCGCATTGTTCCAACGTGCGGTTGTTTTTTTCTGCTGCACCGGCTGGTTTGCGACCACACAGATACATCTCCCGTCGGAACGTACTCAGCACTTGCTGATTCTGGTACCCAGCCATTCCGGGAATGATTTTCGGTACCTGGTCACTCCTTGACGGAGTCGGCACTCGCTCATTCCGGGACGGACTCCGGCACCAATTCCGGCGCTGATTCCGGGACGGATTCCCGAAGCAGACGTGCAATACCTGTACTCGGTCAATAGTTCGCAGTGGTGCATTCCCGGTTGCATTACGGATTTATACTTAGATCACATCCGCAAACTTCCATCCAACACAGTGGATTTATTAACTCATCGTGACAGTCGTTAGAAAACGTCGGCAATCAGAACTCGCAATCTTGCAGGACCTGCGTCTTGACCGGATGCTTATTTTCATTACTATCTTTTACAATCGTTGCCTAGCGTCGAATCTGAGTTTGCGATTGAATGTAAGCAATAAGTTGGACGACCACGCACACGCAAACGGCGCCGAGTCGCGTATTTTCGGACGAGAGTTCGGCTGGCTCTGCAACTCACAGAATGCCCAGCCTGCTGGCATATGCGTTCCGGATCAACACACAATGTTTCACAAAGTGCGCGCCGCACTATATTTTCGCAACGACGGGAATTCAAGCACGATAACCCCAAGTGCGCAGATAGCCCAGCCAGTTGTTGCAGCACACGAGTGGCGCAAAATACCAGTCACCTAACATAAAACACACCAGCCGCGTACAGCTGCCAGTCATATTACTTCTGCAAGTCACAACTAGAGTCCTTCTTCAGTCTAGAGTATTGGTTAAAACTTGGTGCCTTCAGAGTCTAGAGGCGCCAACTCTGAACTCCGCATTGCGGAGAGCCAGCAAGTTTTCGTGCAGCAGAAACGAACGTTCCGCAAGTGCAAAGAGCCACAAGGAGCAATTCCAGCCAGTTTGTAGCCACGGTCGAATGTGGCTCGCTGGCATGGGCTTTACGTCTCGGCGTGGGCGCTGTATGACCGAAGCAGTCGAGGCGTCCCCAAGCCCAAATAACCAATCAACTAATGGCTGGCATTGGCTGGCGTGCGCTGAACCTGGGCCGATCTGGTCACCTGACGGTCCCGTGAGCCACAGCCACCACACTGCCGGAACGCCGCGGCTGTTGCGTGGCACACCAGGTCCCACACCTCACGCCGCGCGCGCCTCCTTCACGTCTCGGGGCGAGAGAGTGAGACGAGTGACGATGAGACGAGTGCCAGAGAGTGACGGAGCGCTTCGCGCCCGCCTTCCTACGGCCAGCGAGCTGGAGCCGCATCAAGTCACGTGACCGGCCGCCGGCCCGCGGCGCCGAGCGACTGTCGGGTCACGTGATTGACCGCCAGCCGGACCGCGGAGCCGAGCGGCCGTGGCCTACAGCCGGCCCGGAAACTATGGCAACCGGAAACCACGGCACCAACTGGTGCGCGCTGCTGAGGGCGGCGCCTGCGCGCACAACCCGGCTTCCTGCGTCGCCCTGACTGTCGTCTCTGCCTATGACCCTGTCCCAGTTCCAGTCCCAGTCCCAGTCCCAGTCACCGTCCCCGGCTCTGTCTCTGTCTCTGTCTCTGCCTCTGTCTCTGTCTCTGTCTCTGTCTCTGTCTCTGTCTCTGTCTCTGTCTCTGTCTCTGTCTCTGTCTCTGTCTCTGTCTCTGTCTCTGTCTCTGTCTCTGTCTCTGTCTCTGTCTCTGTCTCTGTCTCTGTCTCTGTCTCTGTCTCTGTCTCTGTCTCTGTCTCTGTCTCTGTCTCTGTCTCTGTCTCTGTCTCTGTCTCTGTCTCTGTCTCTGTCTCTGTCTCTGTCTCTGTCTCTGCCTGTGACCGTGTCCCAGTCCCAGTCCCAGTCCCAGTCCCAGTCCCAGTCCCAGTCCCAGTCCCAGTCCCCGTCCCAGTCCCAGTCCCCGTCCCCGTCCCCGTCCCCGTCCCCGTCCCCGGTTCTGTCTCTATCTCTATCTCTGTCTCTGTCCCAGTCCCAGTCCCAGTCCCAGTCCCAGTCCCAGTCCCCGTCCCCGTCCCCGTCCCCGGTTCTGTCTCTATCTCTGTCCCAGTCCCAGTCCCAGTCCCAGTCCCAGTCCCAGTCCCAGTCCCAGTCCCAGTCCCAGTCCCAAACCCAGTCCCAGTCCCAGTCCCAGTCCCAGTCCCCGTCCCCGTCCCCATCCCCGTCCCCGTCCCCGGTTCTGTCTCTATCTCTGTCTCTGTCTCTGTCCCAGTCCCAGTCCCAGTCCCAGTCCCAGTCCCAGTCCCAGTCCCAGTCCCAGTCCCTGTTCATCCGATTGCTGCCACCCGACGGCCGCGACGGAAGCCCGATGCGGGAGGCGCGGGCCGGGGCCGCACGGATCGAGTGTGCACCAGCTGCACGTCCCACAACACACAACAGCTCTGCACTAATTCAACTAATCCGGACGCGGTGCACCAAACTGTGATAGGCAGCGACAACGGACGAGCCGACCGTGACGTAGGCTGTGTTGCCGACAGGATGGATCGTGATCCCGGCGTTGCAAAGCGGGTGAGATGATTACCGGGCGGTGGCGGTATTACACGATTGGCGACAACGAGAGGATTTGGGACGATGGGGTTGGCGATGGGAAAATGGACCGAACAGTTGATGGGCAATACGAGATCAGCGATGAGGTGGTGGCGTAATTGGCTGTATAGCTGGCCACGGGCTCTGTGGTGAGCTTGGCTGCTGAACTGATGACGGGATTGGTGACGGGATTGGCGACGGGATTGGTGACGGGATTGGTGACGGGATTGGTGACGGGATTGGTGACGGGATTGGTGACGGGATTGGTGACGGGATTGGTGACGGGATTGGTGACGGGATTGGTGACAGGATTGGTGACGGGATTGGTGACGGGATTGGCTACTGGATTCGTGCCAATGCTCACTATTCATGGGAGCACACAGTGCTAACCTATATTGGTGATTTCAGCCGGTTATCGTTGGTTGTTGGCCGGTAAACAGTGCACTGTAAACAGTGAACAGTAAACAGTGGGCAATGAACAGTGAACAGTGCACAGTTAACAGTGAACAGTGAACAGTGACCATTCCAATGATCGGTGCGCAACTAGGACCTCAGTGATTACCATTTTAGACATAGATGGCAGTCGACACTAGGCAATGAGTGCTATGCAAACAAAGCGAAATGTTCTGCACCTTCTTTGAAGATGGAAAAATATGAAGATTCCCTTACTTGATCTAAGCCCATAGTCATAGTCATAGTCATAGTCAGATTTATTAAGGTCTCCACAAAAATGTGGATTCTCAGCCCTCTCGTCAATACATTTCTATAAAACTACATACATGATCCTATTTCTCATGTCAATAAACAAGAGTCAATTAAAAATCATCTAGACATAAATCACGCTTGATCACCTCGTGATCGTTCGATCACCCCATGATCGTTCGATCACCCCGTGATCGAACGATCACGCTATCATAAGACGACACACAGTTCATTAATGTAGCAGGAATTTCCGCATCGTCCAATTACCGCTCGTGAACCTAAATACCCGCCATTGTTCCAGTATTGGTGGCGCCAGCTGGGCTCTGACCAGCTATTGCACATCATCCCGGTGCTGACCGTTTATTGGACGCAATCCGTGCACTGACTAATCATTGGTCATCGGCTGGATAAATTATTTTAGTCATCGGTCGTGCACCGACCAATTATTGGACATGGACCGGGTACCGACCGATAATGGGATACCGGCTGGGTGGTGACCAGCTGTTGCATACCGGCCCGACACTGGCCAGTTATTCGTCATCGGTCGGGCACCGACCAGCCACTGGACTCCGGTGGGTCGCCTATTGCCGGGCGGCACCCTCCAGCCTCGAGCTGGCCGGGCGCTGACCGAGCGTTGGCCAAGTAGCGGCTGACAGGTAATCAGCCCGCACAGAGACGGCTTCCAGCAGCTCCCCGAGGCTGGTGAAATGGGGCTCATGTGATAAATGAGCTGTCATATTCGCCTTGCGATAGTGACACACACCACGCCCGAGAGAACGCGACGTAATTTGAAGGCATGCATGCTGAACAACGTGGTAAAAAGCATACGCCTTCCGCTTGGAATACAACACCATTCATTATGTAGCACCACGTAACACCATGCCACACAATGTAGCACCACTCATCATGTAACGCAATTAACCACGCAACACCATGTATCAGCATTTAACACCTTATATCAAAATGCAACACCATGTATCAAAATGCAACACCATGTATAACATGTAAAACCATTCACCATGTGCCAGGCACCATTCGCCATGCAAAATCATGCAACACAATTCACAATGTAGCACCATGGAACACCATGCCACACCATGCATCATGTAACACTATCCAGTCGATCCAGGATGTTCCCAGTTGCCAGCAACGCATGCATTTCAGGCAGGACAATGGCGTCTGAGGGATCACTGCGTGTCGCGATGCTGCTTCAGGCTTCCCAGAAGCCACCGATCAAACTTGTGAACATTGCGGGATCGCCGACAGCGGAGTTCGGCCCACAGCCGGATGTTGCTGATGTTGATGGAGCGTCGGTCAAGCTGGAGGTGTGGGGGGCGACATCAGGCGTCGACAGCGGCACATCACCACATCAGTGGTGATGTGGTGACGGTGCGACCGCCCGGATGTACGCGACTGAGTCACGGGACCACTGACGTTGACGTCACCGGACCATTGACGTAGACGTCACCAGACCACTGACGTTGACGTCACCTGACCACTGACAACCGTGCCACTGGACCGCTGACGTTGAAGTCACCGGACCATGACGACGGTGCCACTGGGCCGCTGATGTTGATGTCACCGGACCACTGATGTCGACGCTACGTCACCGGACCACCGACGTGCAGCACTGCCGGCGACGTCAGCCCAGCCGCCCAGCCCAGCCGTGCCCGTCTTCCCGCCCGGCCTGACCCGGCCCGACGTGTCACGTGACGCGGCCGCGTGTGGCCCGCCGCGTCGGCGTGTTTTTCTTTCATTAGCGTCGCCCCACGCCCGCGACCCGACAGCGGTGGGGTGGGGTGGGGCGCGGCGCGGCCGGCTCTGTCCACAGAGCGCGGCGTCGCGCACGGCGCCGGCGAGTCTGCACACTGGGCCGCTGTCTATTTTCCTTTTGGTCATGACTGATGGTGTGTGAGCCGGCCCGATCGCCGCGAGAGTGCTGGCCGGGGGGGGGGGACGTCCGCCCCCCCCCCACTAGTCGGCCTATGGTGTCGCGGTGCGGCCGGCTGATTGATGGCAGCCTGACCGTGCCATGACGCTGAGCTGGTGTTGTCCAGCTGTCGACTTTGCGATCTCATGACCATTGGCTTTCCGGAAATACAGTGTTTGAACGTTGACACAATCTGCTTGACTGTTTCCTGTGAGAAATACCGTTGGTGTGTAGTCCCAGCTGCTGAGTCCACCAAGTTGAGGCCTGAGAATCCCTCCGTCCTACTTTTACCACACGGTGAGCTCAAACAAAACACATTTCAACACGGCTAGGTGGTTTTTTCCATTCACTCCGCATTCTAGCCGTTAACCACGAGGTACAATACATACATGGTCGTATGATGAATACAGTTAATGGCAAATGAAAACAAAAACGATGCTACAAGAGACTGCTACAACACGTTGCCTTCCAACGTGTTGTAGCAGTCTCTCAGCAGTGTAAGAGGGCTATTCGCTGCCAGAAGCTCCTCTAGCCTGTGCAGGACAACAGCGCAGTAACGCAGCTAACAGCTCGGGTGGGCCGAGGGGGGGGGAGAGAGCGGCCAACAGCTCGGGTGGGCCGGGGGGGGGGGGAGGGCCAACAGTTCGGGTGGGCCGGGGGGGGGGGCCAACAGTTCGGGTGGGCACGGGCGCTGCGAGCTGGGACGGCCTGGACCTTTGTCATGGCCGCGCCGACTGTCAGCCGAGAAGAGCTCGGTAAACATGAGCTGGCGGTGGCGGGTGAACCGGTGTCTGTTGTCACAGCTGGGGAGCACTCGGCGATGGATGGCCTTCGGCCACCCATCCGGACTGCCTCCGGCAGGCGAACACCCTCTGGAGGGTCATCGCGGCGGAAGAGGTCGCCGAGGCTGGGTGTGTCTGCCAGTGACGCATCCAGGCGGACATGGGGTCATGACCCGTGGTTGCAGAGGTCGCCGAGGTCAGATGTGTCTGCCAGGGTGGTATGAGGTCATGACCCGCAGTGGTAAAGGTCGCCGAGGTCAGATGTGTCAGCCAGCAGTGAATCCAAGGTGGTATGGAGGCATGGCCCGCAGTGGTAAAGGTCAGCGGGGTCAGATGTGTGTGATGTATGTGTGATGGCGCAGCCAAATTATGACACAGTTGTTTTTGTACATCAAGTGTGTTGCCTTCAGGGAAGTCAGCTGATGTCAAGAATATCTGAACTTTCTCGCATCTTCCACGTCACATATCTAGCAAGTTGACAATTGGACGACCTTTTTTGTCTTCAGGGATGATCTTGCTCCCGAATCAGACAGAGCCCGCAGCACAAGTGGCCTATCCAGGGCAGCGGTGGGTCCAGAACCTTGCACGCGTGCTTACCGTCGTGGTGCCGTTAGCACGTATCCAGCCGGTGGTAGGGTGGTGGGAAGCAGCCACTGCGAAAACGGGGCAGCCTTGGCAGCGGAGTGCAGCAAAATTGTTTTAATGTGGCACACGAAAACACAGACATGCTTTGCAGTATTAACCGCCACCAAGGCGAAATAACACCCAAGCTGATTTATGGTAACCATAATTCTCAGGTGCCTACATATAGTTTTGCAATGATTTGCAATGATAACGGACAGACGCAGCAGTAAAACATGTCACCGATTGAAAATTCAATGCCATTTAATTGCGATTGAATGTCCAATATGCGTGCGCGGCTGGATGGGGATATTGTGTGGCCTTGCGATGGACATAAAATATCAAATATGGATCGGTCGTATTGGGGCAAGCTTATTGGATGGTTGATGTGCATAGTCTGAGGATATGCTACCAGTATTCATGTGTAGCGTGTCTTTATACAACTGTACAGGTACCTTAGCCATCTGTTATGCCATTGTTTGTCTTTTTTTTTTGCCAGAAATAGTCATGGAAGGTGTTATATAAGTTGGCATGCCTCCCTATCTCCTGTCAAAAACATCATAGGTAGGCAGTGGCGCACCGGAGGGGGGGGGAGCCAGGACCCCCCATGAGACCAAAGTGCCCTTTTGACCGAAAAGTGCCCTCTTAGCCGGAATGTCCCAAATTTAGTCCAAAAATCACCTGCCTTATGTGCCCCGCCTGTGCCAAAGGTGCCCTTTGGGCCCAAAACTGCCCTTTTGGCCTAAAAATGACATTTCCCTGTGCCCTTTCCTGTCTTATGTGGCATGCAAAAATTCACACACCCGCCCCCAGTTCAACAAACCTTCCAGTGTGCCCCGGGCCGCAAAGTGCCCTTTTGGAGCCGGTCAAGTGCCCTTTTGGAGCCGCCCAAGTGCCCTTTTCGGTCCGGCCCCCCCCCCCACGAAAAATCCTGGGTGCGCGTCTGTAGGTAGGATACAATGTGGACACAACATTAGCGGCTCATTGTATTCTCAGCATACTTAGGTTGAAGAACGTCCAGCCAATTCCCGAAAAATTGTGGGATCCAGGTGGCCATCACAAATGTGACCAACACCATCAAGGTGTCCTTTGGCGGTGCCCGATTATTGGAAGACCACGCAAAAAGCATACTTCATCACAATCTCCAGCGTCGCCACCGCCAAACGTCTCCCGTCAGCGTGGCTTCTGCCAATCACACACAGTGCCGATACACCGAGCGGCATCCGCCTCGCCAAAATAACCGCCGCCACTTTGAATGGCGCAGGCTATCAGGAAGCTGTACGGGCCAGCGTGGTGCCTATGTACCATATTACCTGCACGAGGCGCCGAAGCGCCTGTGTGCCACATTACCCGAGCGAGGAAGCGAAGCTCCTGTGTGCCATATTACCCGAACGAGGCAGCGAGGCTCCTGTGGGTCATATTACCCGAACGAGACAACGAAGCTCCTGTGTGCCATATTACTCGAACGAGGCAGCGAAGCGCCTGTGTGTCATATTACCAGAACGAGACAACGAAGCGCCTGTGTGCCATATTACCCGAACGAGGCGACGAAGCGCATGTGTGCCATAATATCCAAACGAAGAACCGGATAGGCTGTGTGCCATATTACCCGAACGAGGCGACGAAGCTCCTGTGTGCCATATTACCCGAACGAGGCAGCGAAGTGTGCCATATTACCCGAACGAGGCGACGAAGCTCCTGTGTGCCATAATATCCAAACGAAGAACCGTAGAGGCCGTGCGCCATAGCATCCCAACGATATCGCTGGGGGATTGATCAGGCGGTCAAAAAGAGGTAGCACAGTCGCAGCGTGGCTGCGGCACAACTGTTCAATTCGGAGATTGTCTGCACGAATCTCCGAGATTGTCTGCATTCACCGGCCACCTCGACGGCCACGAAAATCGATGATTAAATGTGCCGAGAGGTGGCTTGTTGTCATCGGCGCATCATCCAGACAACCTCTACATCTAACATTCACCCCCTGATAGGCACATATTCCTATGCCAGTATTCACACCATGATAGACACATGATCCTATGCCAGTATTCACACCCTGATAGGCACATACTCCTATGCCAACAATCACTCCCTGAGAGGCACATACTCCTATGTCAATATTCACACCCCGATAGGCACATACTCCTAGTGGAATATTCACACACTGATAGGCATATGCTCCTATGTGCTCACACCCATGAGCAACTGCATCATCTACCTCCTACATCGCTAATACTGGCATCTCCTTCGAGCACACCGCAGTTCAATTTATCACGTGCCCTATCTCCGTCTCTAGCATTCTTTTGGCATCTCTGGCATCCCCCACCAACTACCACATCTCACTGTTTATCTATTCCCCTACATCGGCACAGGGAGGCTCAGCTGGTGATGCACGTGCATCATCAGACCCCCCCGGAAGGCTGCAAACATAACGCGGCCCACGACAGCGCCACTCTTTAATCCCCACGCCCTGCGATATCTGACACTGACAGT
The DNA here is from genome assembly GCA_034440575.1 of Imbricaverruca yamaguchii. NCBI lineage: Eukaryota > Metazoa > Arthropoda > Thecostraca > Neoverrucidae > Imbricaverruca > Imbricaverruca yamaguchii. The sequence goes on from JAOTOL010001616.1 coordinate 1,853,115, forward strand.
GACACTGACAGCCCGTTGATACCAGTGACACGAAGAGCTCTGAACAGCTGGCTGCCAGCGATAGCCAGGGGAGGATATAAGACCCGTACGGGGATATAAGACCCATACCCCATGCAAGGCGCCCCTCCGGTAGAAAAAGGTTCGAGTACACCCCATTTCCACCCTCAGCACTCAACGGATTTGTCAGCTAAAGAGGAAAGGCGCCCTGACACCAAAAGCCGTCCGAGGCGCTTCAGCATTTCCGAGTATACCCATTCAAGGAAATGTGGCCTCTATGAAAATTCCTTGATCCGCCCCTGGTAAAATGGCCGCAATCTGCGACAGCGATTGTTGGGAACGTCCCTCGCCGACCGAAAATTCAGCACTGCACGCGTAGACGCTGCTGGATAAATCGACGTAAAGTAAGGTTCCTGGACTATCACGGCCGTACCATCTACACCCAGTGTTTTGCTCTGAGAATGATGCCGCTCATGTCCATAGTTTATCGACATAATGGAGCCGTAATTGCCATATTTGCGCCACACAATAGGCCAGTCATAGGCTGATATCGAATGAATTGCGGTGTTTTCCTTACGATGTCAGTTCGGGGAATGACCCAATTGCGGTTATACGAGCACACGTCATAACCGGACCGGTTTCGGCCGGCAGGCCTTTTACTGGCTGCCAATGAACTCAAATTGGGCTTGTGTATATACCGAGGTGTCGTGTCAGGCGGGCAGGTAATCAGCTGGCCACGCCGCAGGCGGACTGCCGTCTCATTATTTTACCGCTCATTAGCCGGGCTGCATTTCTAGCGCAACGGCTCGATTTGCGCCGGACGTCAGTTGAACCGGGCGATCTGGACGTTCACCTCAGAGGATTTTTACCCGCTATTTACTGATGTTTTTCACCTATCTATATACACATATAATGCAAAGACTATATACTATGGAACCTGCGAGCTCTTCGCATGGTTAGCTTTCAATAATGAACTCAGTAAGATCCGGCCAATTACCATGATATAGCGCAGTTTGGGGAGAATCTGTTAACATTTGACGTTTCTAAATAGGCACCTAAACTACGATATGGACATTAATTTCGGATCCAATCAGAATTGTGGCTCTCATGCGGGCATTTGGACCCGCCTACCTTCACTTCACTATGCATCACAGCTGAGGAAATATCAGCGCTCCATCTAAAAGCCCTCGACGCAAAACACTGAACCAATTGTGCTTAAATTGGTCATTTTCCGTATGATTTATCGCTGGGTGAATCTCATAAAACGGTAATGGCCCATGTAATGATGACATATTTAGGCCAAGCGTACCGGAGCATGCATTCACTTCTTTTCGGCCGTTGTTCCCAGTGCCCGAGTCGACCACATTGCGAAAAACGCGCTTCAGCTAAGCGCACTGCATTATCAGAATGCATTTACATGACCAATCCACCAAAACCGGCCGTTTGCGAGGCGCTCTCGCATCTTGATAGCCAATATCAAACACGGTCGCAGATCGAGTGCCGACCCCAGTCGCATGCAAAGAACTGTTGGCACTCATCGCTGACAAATGAGTGAGTTTTCCGGGTATTTTGCTGGTCGTTACTGGCGCTGGGCGCGCCATTCGTCACAGTTGTGTGGTGCGTCGCCGCTCCAAACTTTTATTTTTACGGCGCCGCCATTTCGAAGGAAGACGCGTCGGGAATGCAAACTTGCCTTGATGAATGGCACGGCGCTCCTCCTGCGCGGCGAATGGCCGCTCGCCGGGGAACCGTTGCTCAAATTTGACCGGGAAATATTGACAGTTTCCGCTCGCCGAGCATCTCCAGTCGCGGTCGTTGCGCGAGGGACTCGCCGGTGCATAATTGAAAAAGGGAGTGGCCGTCAAGATAGCGCTCCGCCCCGGACCGAGCGCGCTGCAGCGAAACAAACACGACGGCGTCGGCCGCCGCCGGCCGCCCGGCCAGGCGTGCCGACATTCCGCGCCTAAAAACGCGCTTTGGGAAATCGTCGGCATGTGTCTGGGACCGCATAAGCCGCGGCGCGCCACAGCTGATGAATAATAGAACGTTGTGACGGGGCGACGTCGGCCTCCGCTCCGGCCGGCGGTACACAATAACAGAGCGGCCCGGCCGTGACGTGTGCGTCGGCTGAGAATGGGCAGACAGCTCGTCAGAAGCGCGCTGTGTCAGCACGCTGTGTCGGAGGGCAAGCCGCTGCGCGTCGGGCACCTCCGCCACGCAGATACCGTTGTGGGTAGGGCACCTCCGCCCGGCAGATACCGCTGTGGGTCGGGCACCTCCGCCCGGCAGACACCGCTGTGGGTCGGGCACCTCTGCCCGGCAGATACCGCTGTGGGTCGGGCACCTCCGCCCGGCAGACACCGCTGTGGGTCGGGCACCTCCGCCCGGCAGACACCGCTGCGGGTCGAGCACCTCCGCCCTGCAGACGCCGTGCTGGCGGTGGTTCCGCCACAGCAGCGACACACTTCTGGAGACCGCTGCTGCAGAGGCTGCAGAAACGGGACGGCGGGGTGCAGGCGTGCGTCGGTTGAGCCAGGTCATGTATGTCCTGCTGACCCGGTCCGTCAGCCAGCCACCAGCCCCGTGCACCTGAAGAACAGCGTTTTACTGGGGCGAGTTTTACTGGGTGGTGTGGTAGCGTTTTTAACTGGTAAGTGTTGTCACGCCATGCGAAAACATGTTGCACAAAACTGGTCGATTCATGAAAATCACGACGAGTAGCTTCAGGAAAGTGGAAGTCAAATAACGAAGCCAGAAAGTCCCTGCTTGTGCTTCGCTGCCAAACTCATGCCCGGCATGAAGTCAAACTGTGCTCTATTTCTAGCCTCAGATATTTGCTGAGAAGTGTAACCATCAAATAATTCAGACCGAACAATCAGCATTAAGGTTTCACTCCCCGCTCGTCAAGGCACAATGCGACGCCTGAACAATGTAATTAGATTACGACATCCGCTTCGTGCTTCACCAGCAGACCTTGCAGATGTGCTTACGCCATTAATATTAAATTATCTTAGAGGCACAATTTCCCAACATCATGACGGCTGTAAACTCGGGACTGACTGCCGCCCACGCCGTCGCTATCGGTCGTGATATCGCTCGTGACTCCACTGGATCGTGAGAGGTGAGCCGGTTCAGCGGCGGAGTGTGACCGTGAGGGGGTGACTCATCGTGCCACGGGGAGCAGAACCCGGACCCGGCGGCGCGCGTTCGCCGGCCACGGGCGTCGGCCGCTCCTGCAGGGCCGACAATCTGCCTCACTACCGGACCGTCGGCCGACCTGAACGCGCAGACGAGCGCCAATTGTCTCCCCCGCCCCCCCCCCCCCCCACTGCGGGGAGCCGAGCTCGTCACGTGACGAACAGAAAAGCGCACGATTACCAAACACTGGCGAGCCGCTTAGCGCGCGCTGGAAAACAGCGCGCGCGGCAAAATAACACACGCCTTCCGGGCGCGAGCGGCGTGGCGCCCCCGCCGGCGCGCCGCTTTGCACGTGCCGTTTTCTCGGTCTCCCGCGCGCGCGACCGGCCGGCGGCCGACAGGCGGGAATTCCGCTGCCGCCGCGCGCGCGCGAGCGACGGCCGCTCCTGCCGTCACCAAGCGGCGCGACAGTGCAGACGAGCGGCGCGCACGTGCGAGGTGTGCCAACGCGCCGTACTCGTGCCGCCGGCGGCGGACGGGCGGCCGTCGACGCGGATCCGGCCCGGCGCCGGCTCGTCGGCGCCGACGGCACGGTCGTGACCGGATGCGGCCGCGGCGGACTCGCGCCGACGATCGTACTGATGATCGCCGTCGGTCGCGACTGCCGGCTGCGACGGTGGTCGGTGACGTACGGCGATACACGCGAGCCAACACGGCCACTTCCTTGCCAGGCGTCGCACGCTGCATCGCATCACAACCGGACTGCTTCCAGCACACACAACACACCGCTTCCCTCGCATACACCAAACGGTCAGTTCACAACTACACACGGCACGGGATGAAACTCGCAGCACTTGCCACCATCCATCCAAAATACGAACGCTTGGGGGCGATCAACGACGAACTTGCCACAAAAAAAAACTTGCCAAAAAAAAATCACGACACGACGAACAAATATTGACACGCTTACGCACGGGGCACACCACAAGTACGCAACCCTTACCGCATAGCACAAACGCTACAAAACCACTACACTGCCTGCAGCGGAACACAAACAGTCCACCACATCCTCAATCACTACTACAAATACATCCAACAAAGGCAACCACTCATCTGAGACTGCAGACAGTTATAACCCCACCACAAATCAGCCCAACTCGTCTTGAAACTACTCTACTCGACATCGTCAAGCATCAACTCATCTTCGTTGCACCAGCACGTCATTTTCAGCCTCTGCAGGCTCGCTCCAGGCGCCGCCTGATCTTGGCTGCACCACCACTTTATTATAACATACACAAGTTCGCTCCGAGAGCCATTCATCACCACGAGACCAGACCCGCTCTCCATATCACCACACCGGCCCACACGAACCCCAACTCAGCATCTCGCCAGCCTCTGACACAACACACGCACACACACATCATGCACGTCAGAACCAGCCCCGACAGCACCACATGCTGGCAGGCTGAAAAAAACATCCCCGCGGATTATTATTCGGTGATGTTTGGAGGTGCGTGACTGTGTATGGCCGAGTGTTAGGCGGTATTCGATGGCATACGGCGTGGTATTGCAGCTTGACAACTGCCGTATTCTCCACCCGGCAATCTCACGTGGGGCGGTATTGCAGCATGACATTCTCAACTCAGCTCCCTCGCCTGGCATGGTATAGCAGCTTAACATCTGGGGCGTTCCACGACAGATCGACAAATAAAATTTCGATTTTGCACCCCCACATCTCAGATTTTGATGAAAATGAGTCTATAGGGTTATCAGCAGCCCTAAACACGCCTGTGACATTTTCAGGCCTCTCCGACTTCCGGTTTTCGAGCTACAGCCTGCGACATTTTTACATTCGATGCATACATGGCTTTGTTTGGCAGGATTTATCCCTGCTACATTGAATGATAATTAGGTGAGTTTGTACATCAAAATGATTGTAATCCCATGCAGAATGAACGTTTATCACTATCGAAACCATAGCAATTAAATATATGTCAAATATAACACTTAAAAAAATGCCAAGTTCTCTTGAGCAATTTTCCCCTTCGATATTGTGATTTTTTATATTTTTTAATGAAAGAGCGTTGATTATTACCTATATTTCATCAATAAAAAAAGTGGTTATCGGCTTATAAATATTTTTAACATAATTTCAAACACCAACCGCCCGGCCTCATTTTACCCAATACGGCGTCGTTCAGCAACGGCCGCGGCCAGCTGCTGCCAACGGGGGATAGGGGTGCTGGCGGCTGTCGTCCGCGGCCCCGTGGGATTGAGAGGACACTGCAGATTATTTATAAACACCAGGCAGGACGTTTTAGCACTTCATTTATTATTCACACAAATAACAAGCCGGAAAGTACATGTACATTTGCGAATGCTAACGAGATGGTACAATGAGCCTTATCAGAGGTACAAAATGCATAACTTAACATTAGCTCACTTCACATTGGAATTCGCACATAAACAAACGGAAATCAGCTGCCGATGTAGGTCACGCTAACCATTCAACCTAAATCCTGTAGCAAATCAGGCCACCATCACTTCTCTTCCTTCACTTATGGCAAGTTCTCGCACAACGACAATGTTTGCCTTCACTGGAGTTACCCTGTGTATTTTTAGAGTCCCTTTGACAGTTTTTGCCATTGACAGTCTATCGCCAAGCTCATGCCGTGTACGACTAACCTCTTCTTTCGCTACAAAGTAGCACTCTGTATGCAAATTACCCTTGTCCTGTAGCACTTTACATAGCTTTTCCGCAGTAAGAATGTGGTCCGAGTGTGTCCGCGAAAGACTGGCGCTAGCTGCAACCCTTTTCAGTGTACCCCCAACACCGTCGCACGAATTTTTTCCCATGCAACGTTGCAAAAAATTCCAATCGCACTGGACTCCGAAATCCTCATCATGAAAACTCACATTCACGAAATTAAACTTATTCTTGTACTGGGCAGCTGACCCATCCGAAAAATAATGAATCTTTTTCAAGTTCGGGACTATGCCTTTCACTTTCGGTACAATGTGCTGCAAGAATGTGTGCACAGCGACGGTGTCATGCTTCAGTTCGTTTGATAACACGCAAAACTGTGGCATTCAATCTTTCCAGCCTCTCGCCAATAAACAACAAACGGATGAACGGTACACTGTGGTGCGTTCCAGCGATATGACTGAATTTCGTCTTGAACTACAAAAGTGTAGTTTTCTGAAAAATATAATATGATCAGTGCTTCATGCTCAGGTAGCTGCTTTTTTAGATCGTCGAAATATTTGCTTTGATGCTGACTCGTGAAATGATGCCGAGTAAGTGTCACAATGGCGTCAGACAGTTTGTCAAGAAACTCGTCCATAGGAAGAACAATTTCGGTCAAAGTGCAACGATCCGTGCTTATCCACTGACTAAATCTGACTTCGTCCACCAAGTCTGAGATTTCCCCTGCCTGCGCATTTAAAGTGTCGATCAAATATGACCTGACACCGTCCTGACCTGGACAGTTTTCACACTTTTGCAGCATACAGGCTTCCCTCCCGACATCACAAACCGCGTGCTTCAACAGGTCCTTGTAGGTAATGTCTTTTAAGCCCAGAGACGCTAACATTAGCTTAACGTTCTGGTGATAGCAACATACACAAACCGTATGAGTGCCGTTGCTTCCCAACAGGACACAGTGTTTGGGGCGGAGGCTGGCGAACTTAGAAAACCCAATGCGCGGGTTGGTACCGTTCTCTTTATAAAGTTGGTAAATTTCCTGCAAATTACCTAAAATCAAACGTTTCTGCTTCTTTACTTTAACCCCATTCTCATCTCTTACCGTCACATAGTCTTTTTTTTCCAGGACATATTCTTGACATCCCACGCTCGGCTCCCCCTTCCCCTCCCCCTCCCCCCGGCAGGCGTATCGCGAGGCAGCGGCAGCGCGCGCTCCGGTCCGGTGAGCGCAGCGCCCGCATTCAACGCATTTGATTCGTCTTTCCAAGTCGATAACCACTTTGTTTATTTATGTTTCTAGGGTAAAAAACTACGCTCTTTCATATGAAAGTGAGAAAAAATACGATATCGGAGGGGAAAAATGTTTTTATTTCTTTTCAATTTTTTATTTGGCTGGAGTCGGCACAAATTACGTAATGAAGGTTTCAATTGTGGCATAGTCATATTCTTCAATGTTTTGTCTTCATTTTGACGTATAAATTTGTTCAGTTACTGAAAAATGACTCAGAGAAAATTAGCACCAAAGATAGTCATGTCAGTGCAAAATGTAAAAATTATATAATTCATAACTAGAAAACGGTAAACCTAAGAGACTTCAAAATGGCACAGGCGTGTTCAGCGATGCTGATAACCCTATAGAACCATTTTCATCAAAATCTGAGGTGTGAGGGTGCAGGTCACATGTCGATGTGTCGTGGAATGCCCCATCTGTCGTACTATCCACCCGGCTACCTCACCTGGCGCGGCATTGCAACTCAACATATATCATAATTCTTTGCAATTGAAATTTGAATGCATGATGCATACACTTGCATAAAGATAAAGATCGGGCTTGTGAATAGTTGAAGAGTGTGAGTGAATGAAGAGATATATGGTCGCAAAGCAAAGCTATATTTAATGCTACATTAGACACATCGTTCTCGCTGGGAGGGATGGCCACTTGTTAGTGAATGGGATTTTAACCGGCATTCATGCCTTGCGTGTACTTCTGCAAACGCTTGTCACATATGCTGATTTTTGAATGCATAATTATGAAGCAATATTCATATTGCATGTGCATGCATTCACTGTCATCTGTGTGCAAGCACCTTATTGCATGTTAGATGTCTTTCCTTTCTTTTAAGGTTCTCAAAATCGTACGGTTGAACACATTTTAACATACGGAACTACTTTGCTTCGTTTTGGAGGGTTTCATCGGTGCATGTCACAAACGCCGAGGTCACCTTGAACTTTACCTTGTGGTGGACAGGGAAGGTCGTCCTGGTACAAAATAGCAGAGCCGCCTGGCTCGGGTAGCAGGCACCGTTCATCACCTCGGGTGTTCCGGTAATTGCACGTAAGTCAGTGTCGCTGGCGAGTTGCCAGCTCAGCTGATGTGTCCCGCACAGGAAATGGTCTCGGAAACGCTCTGATCAGAAACTCGCAGCGCCACCTGGGACCGAAAGCGGATCGATGTTTGCCTGCTTAATGACATGCAGTTGAAAGGAGCCATCTCTTTACCACACTGTGTGCAGAATGCAATGTGTAGCTCGCAACATGTTGGACACACATACATCGGCAGAATGCGACACGATCGGCCGTAGATAGATGAGCACAATATACTTTACGATTTTTCTCCATGGAGGAAATGCACTAAATTCACGCTGTTGTATGAGTTAGTAAGAGTTACGGGGATCCATCTGGTTAAGCCTATCACGGGAAGATACTATACAACGAGACAAAAGAGCACGAAACCCTCGATCGATGCTACATACTGAGTTGTAAAGAAACCGAGCTGAATCAAATCTATCTGAGGATGGCCGGAGCCGACGCAAGAAACGCGGCTTTGCGTGCGCATCGCCGAGAGGTAATAGACAGCCATGGCCGGGCGGGGCGGTGAGTCTAACACCCGCTCCCCGCAATTATCACCACTAATAACACGCCAGCCGCTGCGCTGCGGGACCGGCCGGGGGCGGGGCGGCAGGAGGTGGGGGGGGGGGGGACAGCGCGCCCTGTCGGACCGGAAAATGCTTCTTTGAGGCGCGGCCAGCGCGGCCGGCCGGCGGCATTGAGCGCGGCGGGGATTTATTCGGGCGGCCGGGCCGCGGCCGTTCTGGCCTGCGCCCGCTCGGGCGCTTATCATGCCCGTTGCGGGCATCGGTCGGCGGCGACGCTCGGCTCGAGTGTCGGCCCGGTGGAAGTTGACGGCGCGCACAATGCGACGAGTGCGGGGTGCGCGGCGGCGGCGAGCGCTGCCGCTCCGTTCCCCGAACGCGTCCGGCCGCCCTTCAGCGGCCGCTCCTTTGTGGCGGCCCTTCCGCGCCGAATGCGCCGCATGAGCGGCGCATTCGGCGCAGAAAGGATGCGGCGGCGCGGCGCGCCGGAATTGGCGGCACTATCGGCCAGTCACGCGGCGCGCCATTCGTCAGCCGGTCGCCGGCGGTTCGCGCCGCCTTTCTGTCAACGTCACCGAAATCTGCCGCGGCGGCGCGCTCTGGCCGGGGTGGGGCGGGGCGGGGCGGGGTCGAGCCGACACCATCCGTTACCGCGCAGGCCCGGCCGTATCAGCCGGACAGAGACACCGGGCCCGGAAGCCGGCAAGTGCCCGGCGCGTCGCAACGCAGTCGCCGGCGAAAGCGATGGCGGAGGGCGGGCGTGCCGCGTCCGCGTTTTTCGCCGAACAGCCAATCTCGTTAGCCGGCGCTGATCTATCGCTTTTTTGCCGTTGCCGTAATCATTCGACTGCGGCTCCTACGGGAATTAAAGAACGAGCTTAAACTGTTTTTCGACGGGCACAAAATATGTTAATCGACCGCGCGCTCCTAATTACACCATATATTTCGCGTGTCGAAACGTAATGAAGGGGCGCCGCACGCACGTCGGCCGGCCAGCGGGAACTCATTGCCGGCGCCCTGCCGCCGGTCCCGCCCTCACTGCGCGCGCCGCTGGCCGAGGAAGCCCCGCTGTGAGGCTCCGACACACACCGGCTGAGGAAGCCCCGCTGTGCGGCTCCGACACACACCGGCTGAGGAAGCCCCGCTGCAAGGCTCCGACACACACCGGCTGAGGAAGCCCCGCTGTAAGGCTCCGACACACACCGGCTGAGGAAGCCCCGCTGTAAGGCTCCGACACACACCGGCTGAGGAAGCCCCGCTGTAAGGCTCCGACACACACCGGCTGAGGAAGCCCCGCTGCAAGGCTCCGACACACACCGGCTGAGGAAGCCCCGCTGTAAGGCTCCGACACACACCGGCTGAGGAAGCCCCGCTGTGCGGCTCCGACACACACCGGCTGAGGAAGCCCCGCTGTGGCTCCGACACACGCTGGGAAGCCCCGCTGTGCGGCTCCGACACACACCGGCTGAGGAAGCCCCGCTGTGAGGCTCCGACACACACCGGCTGAGGAAGCCCCGCTGTGGGCTCCGACACACACCGGCTGAGGAAGCCCCGCTGTGAGGCTCCGACACACACCGGCTGAGGAAGCCCCGCTGTGAGGCTCCGACACACACCGGCTGAGGAAGCCCCGCTGTGCGGCTCCGACACACACCGGCTGAGGAAGCCCCGCTGCAAGGCTCCGACACACACCGGCTGAGGAAGCCCCGCTGTACGGCTCCGACACACACCGGCTGAGGAAGCCCCGCTGCAAGGCTCCGACACACACCGGCTGAGGAAGCCCCGCTGCGCGGCTCCGACACACGCGGCGTGTCTGCCGCCGAGCCGCCTAGCCGCCGATCCGCTCTGCAAAGCCGCGCCGGCGGCCTAGCGCCCTCGCCGACTGCAACAGTGCCCAACTGGTATTGTGCGCTCCTCGCCCGCGTCCACTCGCGTCTGCCCCCCCTCCGCAGCAGTGCCGGCCGGCGGGAGCCGGGAGGGTGCATCAGAGACCGGCCGGCTGCCCGCCGCCGGCGGCCGTCCACCGGACGTCGGAGTCGACGTCGCAGCCGGAACCGAAGCTGGAGGCCAAGCCGGAGCTGCGCCCGAGCCGGAGCTGGCGCCCGAGCTGGACCCGGCGTCGGCGCCAGCATCGCGAATTGTCCGCACCGGCAGTCTTTTTTTACCGGCTCGCCAACGAGCATTGTTCAGACGAGACGGCATTGTTGGTGGCGACCTGCACAATGGCCGGCCGCCGACAACACACAATGGCGCGACATGCAGTCTGATAGATTAGCTAAAGTCCGAGCATTGTTCACCGAGAACTGTGGAAGAGGAATCGATCCGCCACCGCTGGCAGCCAAATGCAGACGGCCGTCGGCCGGCACCAGCAGTCCGACGGATGTCTGCAGACTGCAGTCTGCAGTCTGCAGTCTGCAGTCTACATTGTGCTTCAGCATTAGCGTGGGTTTGGCGACATCATAACGACGCCGCTGCCACCGGCGGTTTGGCGCACCGAATCCTCCCCCGGATCGCTCCGTAATTGCCCCGACGATAATAAATGCCGTCGTCGACAGCTGAGCGCCGCCCTGCCGGGTCACACCGCAACATGGCCGAGCCGGAGGAGGGAGCCCGCAGCATGCGATACCCCGTGTGACGGCAGCAGCAGTAACGTCGGACCACACCGCAACATGGCCGAGCCGGAGGAGGGAGCCCGCAGCACTCGACCCACAGCCCCGCCAACAGTCACCCCATGTGACGGTAGCAGCGGTAACGCCGGGCCACACCGCAACATGGCCGAGCCGGGGGAGGGAGCCCGCAGACAGACACCAACAGACAGAAACCAACAGACAGACACCAACAGACAGACACCAACAGACAGACACCAACAGACAGACACCAACAGACAGACACCAACAGATAGACACCAACATACAGACACCAACAGACAGACACCAACATACAGACACCAACAGACAGACACCAACATACAGACACCAACAGACAGACACCCCATGTGACGGCAGCAGCACTAACGCGCCGCCCAGGCTGATCAGGCAGTCCCGAACGGCTGGCCTACTGCTGGTGTGCCACATGGTCTGGCGTCTACCGCTGATACCTCCGGAAATAATGTCGCATTTTAAACGTGGAAACTGTGTTAAAGTGGACGCTTCGCTTTCACGTGTGGCGAGCGGAACGGTCCGAATGATCATCGAGGCCTGTAAGGCAGGCATGGTGTGACTGATGCCTGCTTCGCAATTGGCAAGGCTGGCTGTGTCGAAACGGTGTTTAATTTCCCAAAGTAGACCTGAGCTGCTACAGGAAATAATTATCAACCCACGATGCAGCCGCACCGAGGAGGCTCTGGGAACACACTGATTGCATGGATGGGGCTAGAAATTTTGAGCAGGGGAGGGAGACTTGCCCCGGAGAGTGACATTTGTCTCCGGAGGGGAATATTTTCTTCTTTGATGAGGTGTCATCGGCTGCAACACTTGATGAGTGGGGGACGGGGCGGGGCGGGGGTGGGGGTGCTGCACTGGAAGCTGCATCGTGGGAGGTGAACGATGTTTTCTAGTCGAATGGGTTCTACATGTCCATCGGGAGGGGGAGGGCAAAATGACCCCAGCCCCCCCCAGATCCGCTGTTCGCTTTTCTGTCACGTCACGTCTATCGGCATCATGCTAGATTTAACAAATATTGGTCAAGTTAGCACTGCCCCCCCCCCCCCCGCCATGGTGGCAGAAGCCGTGATCTCAATACTCTGGTGACTGTACAGTTGCACGTGTCATGCGCGGGCAATGAATGTTGCAATAATTGTAGCTGCAACGCCAACTTTTGCCAAATTACGCTGGTTAGCCTATCAGGCAGCCCAAATTACGCCGATTGGCCAAATATGCAGCCCAACGTTCTAGCGTCCGTGAAGTTAGCAGTTCAGCCACCGCACAAGACTTCAGCAGTCGGGTCCAATAACGAGCAACGACATTTACCAAGTCGATGTTATGGGGAAGATTAATGTAGCCATGCATGATTCCGTGACTCGTCCTACTCAAATAGGCTCAAATGAAGGTCATCAACAAGCATTAATTTAGCAACTGCTGCAGCAAATAGCTACAGCAGACATTCTGGCCTATCTGCTGGAGGCATCAGCGGTGGTTGTTGCTAACTCTAAGCCTGTTTGGCGAACTTTGCAGGCCAGTCTATGTGATGTATTGGAAAACAAGTCACAGATGCATGCATGGCTACAGGATTGCACCGCTTGGCATGCAATTTGTTCCAATCGGTGCTTGTTGCCGGAGCCGTGCGCTGCGGCTCTTACTAACGCCACGGACGTAACTTCCTACGCTTCGCGGCGCTGACTGTAAAATATGCAGCTGGAACTTGCCGGTGTGTTTCCGCCCATGGTGTCTGTTCATGGGGCGCCAGACTGGAATAGAATAGCAAAGCAAGACTCGAGGGAAGTGCGAGTTTAAGGTATGCGGGGAAAATTATGCAGTCTCTCCTTGTTGCGAGAACAAAGACAAAACAAATAAACAAATACATATGCATATGGATATTAGGGATATATATACATACAAAGATAACACAAATGCCCGTATGCAATGAAGCTAGCCCACTGGAGATAAGCCGGTTGTGATAAGCCAATGGGGATAACACAATGGGGATAACACAATGGGGATAATGCAATGAGGATATCACAATATGATAACAACAAGATGGGGACAATCCAATGGGCATATCACAATTTGGATAGCCCAACGCGGATAACCCAATGCGGATACCCGAATTCCATGGTGATAAAAACACGTTGTACCCCGCTGTCCATATACTTACATGTACAATGCTTAGGAGAAATTGCTTCATAAGGGTTTAAACAATGCGTTAGCCGTACACTTCATTTCAACAATGTTTGCTTACAATTATTCGTCATCTCGTATCGTCCTTAATCAGTTCGGTTACCTGATTTCTCTATATTATTGGCTTGGCTGAAGATCCCGGGTGGGTCGGTGGTCTGGTTTGGCATCCCCTGCTAATACAAATTTGTAATTTTTCCTATTCAATCTGAAAATATGACTTGAGGATAGGGAGTGTTGCTCCCTGGCTTAGTAAGAGATCTCCACCCTGATGGGTGGGTTGGGTTAAGCCACTGCGTCTTAACCCGCGCCCGTGTCACCACCCAAGCCGGCTGGCTGACTTGGCACACATAAACACTCTCCTAGCATCTCGCACAGCCGTATATATGTATATATATATATATATATATATATATATATATATATATATATATATATATATATATATACATATACATATAAACATACTAAGCTGGGGAGCCCCATCAGTTATTGATGGGGCGCTCTTTTACCCACAGCACACGCACACGCAATCAGCTTAACGAATTTCACTTTTCACTAAACTCTAAAATTTACGCTTGAACTTCGATTGCTAGGTCTTGAGCCCTGATTCTGCCTGTCAATGTCAGGCGATATGTAGCTTTAGGCATATCTAGGAACATGCAGAGCCAGCAACAAGTACAACAGCACTGAGGACGTCAAGAAATGTTGCGATCATTTTCGAGAGCCGCGTCCAATTTAATATGAATAGGGGATGCGGCAGATACAGCAATCCCACGTGTTATCACATGTGTCAGCCTGACACCACGCACCGAAGTGCGGAGGAGCTCACCGACAACCCTCCATGCCGGCTAGCGCCTCCCGCATTGAAAGCAGATCACCAGCCGCCGCGGCGGAACCGCCACGGCTCGCACCGAGTGACCTTGAACTTGGCCTCGCCGGCCGGCAACAGCTGAGGGGCCGGCCGTCAGAAACAGCTGATCGGGCACGACAGTGCTGCCACCTATTCCCGGGAATTCCGGCACGCCCACGAACCTGCAGAGTCGTCGCTCTCGCCAGCGGAGGCGGGGCACAGTCGTCTCGTGCTGGACACGGGACCTTCTGGGGGATGGGGAGAGGAGGTTCGAGCTCACCGGGACAATGGGCAGGAGGCTGCACGCACCATGGGCTACTCGCAACGAATAGCCGAGGAACACGACGCTCCCCAAATGAGTTCACGATGTTTTCTCATTGCCCTATGCTTGTATGTCATATGCTCATGCTTCCTGACACCATCATTGTCTCATGTTTAGCATACCAGCAACCGACCGGCTCCTGCGGTGCTGCAAAGTGGGTGACACCCTTTCCACATCTGACCATCATCACTGTAATGTTTAATGGAATGTCATGCAATGCTTATAATGACCGAATGACAATTTTTCGCAATTGGACCTCCATAATTTCGCTCAAACGCGCTCCGGTGCAGAACTGAAGCGTTCGTTCCTCAAATGAACGCAAAATGCATGTGCATTGCAACACAATTTAGCCGAAATCATGTTTGATGTCATGCCGGAATAGCGTGATAACTGTCTGTACTCTGTACAGGCGGTGAGCTGTATAAATGGTTGTACAGGAGGCCACTACCAACGTACGTTTGCCGCACGGCACAAGGTGAACACACAACGCGTGGTGAGGTGGACCCAGTAGGGATGAGTAGGCCGCTTTCGACTTAACACTTGTATCTCAACGCTCCGTCTCTTGAAAAGGTCACGGGCTTTTCCATTATTGTTCCCGAAATGTAGAGCATGCTTCATCCTTCTCGTGGACAGCATCATATAGTACTTCCATGAGTTCGAGCATGATCTACAAGATACTTCTGGTTTAATGCGATCAGGCATGACCTAATCTGAAGTATGCTTTAATGTTTTATCTACACGGTATAGACCCCCGGTGCTTTTAGACAAGAGTAGGCAAATGCCGGCATCTGGAAAAATTTACTTTCTCGTCAACCCTCCTCACCGAAGCTACAAATTATGTTGCGGAGGAGTAAAATAAACTAAAAAAGACAACATATAGCAGATGTCCCCCATCCAGGCGCCACCCAGTCTGCGCCTTCAGCACCTTAATGTTACATACATATCGTGGGACTCCCATCACGTAAATGTGCACTTGCCTTATATTTGCTTTGAAACCCCACTCGCTTTAAGAGCGGCACAAATTGTCCATGATACAGCAGGCTACTAAGCCCACTCTTTGCCCCCCCCACCCCATGCCAGGTCCAATTCATTTAAGACATATCAGCAACTTCAAAGCACGTAGACGAAATTGTATGACATTATTTTAAAGGATGTTGCATAAATGTGGTTGGCACTTCAAACGCGTTCAAAATGAAACACACACCCTGAACAATTGCTGCAGCAATGTCGCTGCAATATCTTGATGTGTTCAACTGCAAGGCTTTAGCACATGTGCGCACAGCACAAGCCACGAAAGTTTGTCCCGTTGTCTCTGCGCATGACGCGAAATTAAGATTGCAGTAAATCAATGGCAAACAAACCCACGATGATGTTGGCTGACTAGGGCGAGAAGTGTCCACCCTCAAACAAAAAGGAATCTCGAGAAACAAACATCACTGAAAATATGGAGCACACACACGACTGCCGCCAGTTTCTGGCATCTCAGAATGCTTCCGGCTAGACCATGGAAGGCTATGGAGCCGCGAACACGTCCCAATTATACAACCATTCGCACCGGTAGGCGGAATACTGTATCGGTAGCCATCAGACAGTGGATACGCATATTTGCCGGTTAGATGGTCTGAACACACCATTTTATCCAGACGTGTATTTACCAAGCTCGTCAAAATGGAACGCCGATGGATCCTAGTTTTGTACGTAAATCATGAGACACGCTGAACGGCATACTTCAGGTGCTACGTGCACTGCACAAACACTGTGATGGACATAGCACGAACATGCCGACATGAAGAACAAACAAAAAGCCATGACTCGGACCGTTCCAACATCTGAATGCCCTTGAACAATGCCAAGATTATCATCGCCGATGGAGAGATGGCGCCCCAGCACCGCCCAGCCGGTGATCAATGCCGAACAGACATGCCAGTCGACAAACTATGTCCGCTGATGACAGCGTCAATTGCAGCTCTCCCTCACTCGTTCTATACACACACACACACACACACACACACACACACACACACACACACACACACACACACACACACACACATAATATATATATATATATATATATATATATATATATATATATATATACCCAAAGTTGAGTATATGCTGTAAATATATATATATATATATATATATATATATGTATGCATATGTATGCATATATATCTATTAATATATATATGTATATATACGTATATATATGCTTATATATCGCTCTCTCTATCTCTCCCTCTCCCTCTCTCTCTTTATCTATCTCTCTCTTTCTCTCTCTCTCCCTATCTCTCTCCCTCCTTCTCTCGCTCTCTCTCTCTCTCTCTCTCTCTCTCTCTCTCTCTCTCTCTCTCTCTCTCTCTCTCTCTCTCTCTCTCTCTCTCTCTCTCTCTCTCTCTCTCTCTCTCTCTCTCTCTCTCTGTCTCTCTCTCCCTCTCTCTCTCTCTCTCTCCTCTCTCTCTCTCTCTCTCTCTCTCTCTCTCTCTCTCTCTCTCTCTCTCTCTCTCTCTCTCTCTCTCTCTCTCTCTCTCTCTCTCTCTCTCTCTCTCTCTCTCTCTCTCTCCCTCTCTCTCTCTCTCTCTCTCTCTCTCTCTCTCTCTCTCTCCCTCTCCCTCTCTCTCTCTCTCTCCCTCTCTCTCTCCGTCCGGAGCAGGTCCCCGCCGGCTGCCACAGACTGTGCCGCTGAGGTGTCCAGCGGCCGCTGGCGGTGCGTCTAATGGAACGGCCGGCAGCGCGCGCCGGGAGAGGCGCGGCACGCCAAACACGCTCCAGGCGATACACGGCCAGCCGGCGGTGCGCTTAATGCAGCTGGGAGGGGTCATCGACCTTAAGCGTGGGTATCCCGGCAGTAGACGTCAGAATTGGATGCTTTTTGCATATTTCAATTTTGGAACAGCCGTGATTGGAATACCCACGGGGTGAATGGGAGGAGCAAATACGGCATTCCCTGAGGATTTTCTAGGATAGCTTCCAACCGTTGGATATATTTTATCCATTCTTTTAATACCTTTTACAATTTAATAGCATAGTTATTCGATGTAATTTTTGTGTCGAATGGTCTGGGGTTGCCCACCTAAACGAGGTCAAAATTTAATCCCAGTGCCCAAAATGCATCGCTTTAGAGGTAATCATACAAGTTATATCATACATTATGTTTTCATGATAGGTTGAACAAGAATATATGAGTCCCGAAGGATTTGAAAAAGGTGAGGATAACAATAGCTTGGATGACCTTGGCGAATGATGTTAGGTTGCAATGAAAATGTGACGATGTTTTTTCCGTTAAGAATTTCAAACTGATGTCAACACAAAAACAGAATTACATGATGCAGCACCATAAACGAGTTTCAGTTGTTATCATGTCACGTTATGAAACTATAACTATAAATGAGTATCGAACACCTTCTTACCTGCATGACGAAATTAAGAATTACAACATAAGCGCTGTGTGTTATTGTTTCTAGGCCAAGCATGACATTGCATGGTGCTCCTGGATCACTTTACGTGCAGTTCACCCGTGGAAAACTTTTCGAGATAATCTTGACACCGCAACATGGTCACCTGACGTGGCCTAGTGTATGCAGTGTTTATTTATTTATTTAGCTGCGCTTATTTATTGCGGATAATCACCAAGATGTAAGTGTACCAAATAGCAGGTGATGTCACCTCAATGGAAGGAAAATAAACAGCTCGCGTCGGTATAAACACATTGAGTTATAGCATGCAACTCACACGAGAAACCGACGGGCGACATGCAGCTGGCTAGTGGCCATCGTCTAATTCATGGCCAAGATGATCTTCGTTTGCAGTAACTTAATTTCCAGTGCAGTCTTTGGCACCGAATTTGAGTCCGGCGCGCTGTTTGCCGCATTTGTGTCCACTATCTAAAACGAATTGGGTTATGGAGTCCCTAAAAATGTCTGACGACTGATCCATTGTGACCACTTGCCCCAACCGCCTCTCACATTGCAGTCTATGTTTCCTCCGCTGTCTCTTTCTACAGTGACGATGTGCGTTTTCATGAAGCTCTGTGCGACAAAACAGGGTAGGGTGTCTGTCGCTCCAATAGCTGAGTTGGTCAGAGCGCATGCCTGCACTGGTCTCCCCTATCCTGGCAGCACAAGGTTCGAGTCGCTTCGCGCGTTCGCATTTAGTCTCCGGTTGGGAAGGTCATTTGGCAGCCACCCCGATAAGGCCGAGGACGAGCTACCGGGTGGCCGTGTCGGTGCATTGATGGCATTTTAAACCTTCGGTCAAAATTCTGACGTTGAACAGGAATTAATGGACCGGATGGTGGGCCCAGGGTCCCCGCAACAAGCTCTGCTTGGCAATAGGATCCTGGTGCAATGAATCACCCCAGCAAGAGCTCGGATTCAATATTTTTAAACGACCTTATCAAAATAGTCTTAGCAAGACACGCGTAGGACAGGTCGGGTCCACTCCGTATTTTGCCTGCGACGGCGAAGAACGACACTGCAGCTCACTGAAGCTTTGCACAACATGCCATACATGAACCTATGACGATGATTTCTACTGAATATTCTTTTCATAATGTCATTTCCAACATTATTCATTTTTTAAATGTCCCAAATATTAAGTCGACTCAATCGTGCACTGCATCAAAGTTGATGCAAAGCTATATTTATAGGTGTTGCCTAACTATCCCAATAATTCTTTGTATTCCAAAACGTTGGGAAGTTGAACTAAATAAACATTTAATATTCTAAAGCTTAACGTTTGTTTCTACAAATGATATTTCGATGCGTCTTTTTCCTCTGATTCTAAAACACTTCTCGAGTGCTTTGTAATCAGAAGTTTCGAAGTTTTGAAAACGGTCTAAAAATGAACCCTGAAGACGAAAAGATATGACGTCACACATGACGTCATTGGCGTCCGCATTGATGTCAATTCTAACGACAAAATTTTCGGGATTTTTTCGTCACGGGCTACCCGACAACATTATCTTATATATCGGTGCCATAGTTCCTGAGATACTGGGGGCATAAATTAGTCCCCCATCCCACCGCCCGGTCGGATGAAGGACGACCTGGACAGGGGCGGACAAACACGGGAACAAGGAGAAGGTGCTGACATTTCAATGATTGTTTTCCGAGATGCAATGCGCGTGTTGTTAACGAAATCACACGTATCTCAACATGTACTTCATAGAGATAAAGCTCGATTGCTTTCCCATTTCAGCCGCTGAATGACGATTGAACTAACTTATGCAACTGCCACGTCGCCTATACTGCTGTACAATAGACAGTCGGAACTTCGAGCGCCCGGATGTCATTCAAGACTGCTTTGAGCGGACGAAATGTCATTAAGTTGGTTCAGCTGGTTTGCGGAATGGTTTGCATATCGCGAGAAGACTCTGTATTGGGCCAAATACGCCCACCTTGCTCAGCAACATGTGATCCGCGGTAGTGAACCGCAACAACGCAGGAACTTGCGAAGTTTCCATCGACCCAGTGTACATTGAACCGAAGTAGCACAGGACACATGTTGAGTTTCCATCGGCCCAGTGTACGTAGAACCGCAGCACAGGACACAGCACAGGACAAATGTGGAGTTTGAATCGATCCTTTGTACATGTCTCTGCAGGTGCAAGCTAAGCTAATAATTCATACTGCGATAGAGAAGAGACATAATGCTTGGCGCCAAGTTCGTGCTTGTGAGTCTTAAACCACCGTGGACGCCAGACTTCGGCCGTATTTTACCTGTCCGCCCGGCCCATGCTGACTTGCGTCGGCCAAATGTGCCACTGCAGCCCCATCGATCTTCGAGACGATTCGGTCGGTCCGACCAGACCCGCCATTGTGGCCGGTCCCGATTATACACCGCCGGCTGTATCTCACTAAACCTGACCGAGAGTGCAGCTGAAGCGTGAAATCAAGCGGAGGGCAGGCTCGGAACGCGCTCACCCGTGTCGGAGGGTGGCCCGGGGCCAGCTGACTGCGGGCTCAGAGCCCTCTAGCCCGTGTCGGAGGGCGACCCGGGTCCAGCTGACTCTCGTGACCCCCCGACAGCGGGCTCAGAGCCCTCTAGCCCGTGACGGGGGACGGCCAATAGCAGGGCACGCTCAGAGTCTAAGTACTCTCACGGTTCAGCCGATTCTGATGACGCCCCAGAGCGAGACGCAAATAACGAACGCTTTGAGAGCACCCGCAATTGCGTGTGGATTTGCAAAGCAAATCACGAGACCAGCAAATCATCAGACCATTTGTCCCTTTGTCCATTTGTCATCAGACCAATGTGCCTTAAAGAAGACAAATTGTTCCTGCCAAAACTGGCTCCGGGCCTTACGAAATCCATGTTGGGGAATTGATTGAAGTGATGGGCTTCTAGTATATATACAGCATACAGAGTTGTGCAGGACACACAAGAAGGCCAGCCCGGGGGCAATGGCACGTGCTGAGATGGTCGGAAATTGGTCCCCCGTCCGGCGAGGAGCGTGACTGCACCACCCATCCCGCTCCGGCATAGCGTGTGTTAACTGGCACGCCCCGGGGTATAAACGCATGTGCTGCATACCAACCCAGTCGGACAGTGAAAACGAGATAGAGGGGGGGGGGATGGTAACAAAGATGAGAGGACGGGGACGCGTAAGATCTGGATTATGTCACGACGACTGTACAGGAGAAGGGGTTAGGTGGCCGAGGTTTGAGGGGGCAGTTCAAAACTATGTCGGGACGACTGTATATGGGATGACTGAGGGGGCAGGGTGAGGTCAGGTGAGGTCAGGACGGCAGCAGGGAGAGGGCTGGGGAGTGACTGAGGGGCAAGGGTGAGGTCAGAACCCTGTCAGGACGACAGCAGGAAGATAGTGGGGAGAGTGACTGAGTGGACAGGGTAAAACCGGGATCATACCAGGACGACAGCAGGGAGAGGTCAGGTGAGGTCAGGACGACAGCAGGAAGAGGGCGGGGCAGTGACTGATGGGGCAGGGTGAGGTCAGGAACATGTCAGGACGACAGCAGGGAGAGAGCTGGGGCAGTGACTGAGGGGCAGGGTGAGGTCAGGACCATGTCAGGACGATAGCAGGGAGAGGGCTGGGGCAGTGACTGAGGGGCAGGGTGAGGTCAGGTGAGGTCAGGACGGCAGCAGGGAGAGGGGTGGGGACTGAGGGGCAGGGTGAGGTCAGGACCATATCAGGACGACAGCAGGGAGAGGGCTGGGGCAGTGACTGAGGGGGCAGGGTGAGGTCAGGACCATGTCAGGACGACAGCAGGGAGAGGGCTGGGGCAGTGACTGAGGGGGCAGGGTGAGGTCAGGACCATGTCAGGACGACAGCAGGGAGAGGGCGGGGGAGTGACTGAGGGGGCAGGGTGAGGTCAGGACCATGTCAGGACGACAGCAGGGAGAGGGCGGGGAGGGACTGAGGGGGCAGGGTGAGGTCAGGACCATGTCAGGACGACAGCAGGGAGAGGGCGGGGGAGTGACTGAGGGGGCAGGGTGAGGTCGGGACCATGTCAGGATGACAGCAGGAAGAGGGTTGGGGCAGTGACTGAGGGGGCATGGTGAGGTCGGGACCATGTCAGGACGGTCGCTAATGGTCGTGTGCGTCGATATCTCCGTGTCGACGACACTAATGGTGCGCGTGCTGATCACTACCGATTGGGGTTTATCAGTGATGGTGTGTGACCAGGGGCAGACCGGCTAGTCGCTGATTCCGTCCCACGTGAGGATGCCGAGCTGCAATTATGGATCGCCTGCCGCCGGTGCCGAGGACGCATTAGGAACACATCATTAGGAATGGATCTTGTCGAATTATGTGCATGGTACGTACGATGAACACGGCACCAGCCAACATGGCACCAGCCAACATGGCACCAGCCAACATGGCACCAGCCAACACGGCACCTGCCAACATGGCACCAGCCAACACGGCACCAGCCAACACGGCACCAGCCAACATGGCACCAGCCAACATGGCACCAGCCAACACGGCACCAGCCAACATGGCACCAGCCAACACGGCACCAGCCAACATGGCACCAGCCAACACGGCACCAGCCAACACGGCACCAGCCAACACGGCACCAGCCAACATGGCATCGTCCAACGCGAACATGTTTAGCATTTTTTATTGAGAGCGCATGCATATATAGTAACTAGATGCTATTGGGTTAATGCTACCTACCAACTACTTGGATCTACAAGTCCACTTTCCAATGTCGATTTCCGACAATTGCACAACTTCTGAAGAACTGTGGATACATGCTTGCATATTTGCATCTCATGAAATAGTATTACACACACCCATGTTGTTATGGTGCGAAATGGTCTTGATCAGCTCCTGCCTTACCGTCAAAGTGTGACATTAAATGGGCAAGAAATACATTCTTGTTCATCTCGCAAGGTGGGTGTAGTTATCGAGTCATTAGATATTGCAGTAATGGCAACATTGCTATTACTGCAATATTTTATAACTTGCTCACTCAAATTATTCCCCTGGGCTTGGCCTTTGGCTAGGGAAGGTTGTGTGCACCAACCTCCCCTAGCCAAAGCACACCAAGGCTGGGAAGGTTGTTTCTCAAGCAGACCAATGCTGCGCTAATGGTTTGACTCACACCAATGTGGTATTACTTTCTGAATGGACACTAACTAGCTGATTTCCCTGTGCTCATTTGGGTGGGTATTTAAGCAAATATATCGTTGAGTAAACAACATTTGCTGAGACGATTTGCAAACTTCTACCTCCATCCAGAATATCAAGCAGTGCATACACACTGCTTATGCGTTGATCGTGTTGAGGCCAACATCGTGATCTGCACGACAGGCAACTATCACCATTGCTACAACACTACATTACTACAGTACTGTAACATCACCACAGCACTATAACACAACATCACTTCAACACCATCACCATCGCTACAACACTGCATTACTAAACAATCACTACAACATCACTACAATATCACTACAACGTCACTCCAGCATTACTACATTATCACTAGAGCATCACTACAACATGGTCACAGAACTACAACATCACTAAGCATTGCAGCATCACCACACCACCACAGAATCACTACAACACTACAACATCAATGCAACACTACAACATCGTCACAACACTACAGCATCACCACAACAGCCGCCCAATACCACCGACCTCTCGGCAGTAGGATCCCAGCGGCACCAGTTTGCCAGAACCTATTTCTGATCAAATGATGCTCCTCACAGGTCGGAATTATGGAATCTGGAATCAGGTAGGAAATGGGCGGAGCGAAATTGAGGACAGTAGGTCATCGGTGTGAGATAAGGGACAGTAGGACAGGTAGACGACGGCACATCCCACGCTTATAAATGGGGAATTGTGAAAGTAACCAATGTGCACGAAACTGGATCCTGTATCTTCCTTCGAGAATGTGATGCTGATGAGACTGGTTAAGGTGACCAAGTGGAATAGATGGCTTCTTTTTATAACTCAATAACTGGTTTTGGTGGGCGTACTCTAGTCTTTTTGTCTCGTCTCATTGCACTTTCCCTTTATAGGCCTAAATCGGATGAACACGCGTGCGGTTCTTAAAGTCATAAAGTCATAAAGTGTGTAGACTTAATAAGACCCACAAGGGCCCATCCAGACAAGTCTGTAAATGGAAGACACTGTAAACCCGGTGAAAAGACCAACCCCAAACATCACCACATCCTGAATAAACCATCCACCAACATCCCATACATCTATGACTGCTAACTTTAAATGACTTGACTATCAATATATAGGTACCCTAGCTATCCAGCTTTATTCCCTCGATCTCTCTTATTGCATGTGGATTGAGTGCCTTGCCAATAATTTTCATGCTGCATCCATGCCTGCTTAAAGGGGTATGTGCCGTGCACACCTATTTAGCATAAATCTCACCCAATCCATTACGACTTAGAACTCAAAAACAAGATTTTCCTCTCCAAAAAAATGTACCCATCCTACTTTTAAATACATTCAATGAGGAACTCCCCACAACATCAACAGGCAGCGTATTCCACTGATCAACAACCCTTTGACTGAAGACCTGTTGTCGCTTAACCCGTCCCGTCTCGGGGGGGGGTCTTGAACCGCCGCCTCAGATTTTTCGCGGATAGTGGACGAACGGCGCGCGGTAGCGCGTCCAAATTTGGCATACCTTTTCCCACATGAATTTGGGATGCTGTTTGGGGTCAGGTAATCTATTTTGAAGCCAGGTAATCTATGGTCAACGAGTTAGTCAAGGTCAAGTGAAATCACCTCCAAAAAAGTTCAACCAGTCGTCACAATTTAACGGATACAGATGTTTTAATGAAACTTTCAGCGTTTGCTTTTCTTTAAGGATGCAATAAAACGAATGAGTGGAATTTTTCGTTTTTTTTCGTCTTTGTCAATATAAATTTTGCGTATTTGCCAAATTGCAGATCAAATAGAGGATTCTGGTAGGCATTTTTTCTAAAGTATTTTTTTTTAAAGTAAGCATTTTTTATTGGAGCAAGTTGACTTCCAACAATGTTTCTCGGTCTGTTCCATCGATTCGAAAAGGAAAATTAAAGAAAGCTTGAATACTCAAAATTTTGAAATAAAAACAACTTTTTGGGGGCAAACAAAATAATAGCACTGGTCGATTTCGTTGTACTTTTCTCATTCCATCTGTAATTGATCATCCGACTTTTTATGTACTCCAAGTCTAATTTAATATTACTAGACGGCTCACTGCTGTTTGCCACCTCTACCAACTTGATGTCATCAGCAAATTTGAACACTTTATTCCTCAGCTTTACCTCAATGTTATTGACGTAGATAATAAAGAGAAGTGGCCGTCGAACAGAGTCCTTGGCCCCTTATTAGGACTTTGTACTTCATGACGTGAATTCTCGAATTTCGCAAATAAGAATTTGTCAAGTAGACGACGGCGCCCCCAAAGGTGGTAACACCCAATGGCGGCGGCACAAGTTTAGAGTTATTCCCAATCAACAGTTGTCAGACAACGCAAAGGGTGAAGGTTGTGTTGGGTTGGGTCGAGTATGTCGCTCATGTTGTAAAAGGTCACCTATTAGTTGGGAAGATAACGTCTCTCGCTTTTGTTTGCAATTATTGGAGGCATATCTCTTTGGCTACTCGGTAGGCTGCTTAATTCCTCACCAACCTGGCTTTGCACGTCCGGCAATACATTCAAACGACTGCAACCGCTAACGTCCGAAATTGAGCTGATCAAAAGGCTCTTCATAGGCTAATTCCTTCGCAGTAACCTTGGACAAGGTGATCATTCCCGGAGTTGGGTGATTCACCCATCGCCTTGTACTGCTCAGACGTGCAAACCTAGATTACAATCCCTTGAGAGGCGTTCGAGCCGGATGCAATTCAATGTGACAGCATTCTCGGCATCAGCATTTCCTAACAGAGGTTTCCCAGGTATCGAATCCATAGAGGCAGTTCTTGCAGCACGTTTTTACCAGGCATGCGATTACGCTGAGGAACATGGCTGCGCAATGTACAAATTAACACGTGCGGGAAAAGCCTTGACGTTTCTTCATTTATAGCTATCCGAAGTTTCATCAGCATGAGCCATCGGCAGCGCACTGACATATGAATCACATGGCATTCACATCAAAGTGCAAGTCATTCTGTTAGCATTGGTTATAAAACAGACATCACTTTTGGAAGCGCAATGGAGAGCTTACCGTGTGGCGTTAGAAGATGACATTCACACACGTCTAAACATCTGAATGTTACTCACTCGGTCACGCGCATGCCCTTGACCTTGACCTTGACCTTGACTTGACGTATGCCAGTAAACCAGACATTGTGTTTTGATTGATTACTCGGATTTGAGGGTGCGCCGACTACGAGGTCACTGAGCGCCCATCCAGACATTGTGTGCAGGAACCTATATTCAGCTCAACGGATTCTTGTTCGACAGCGACACAAAAAGAATGCATAGGAAAACGAGCAGCACAACCAGTTCGTGTGTTCCATCCACGTAATCGCGTCGGTTCAGCTCGGCTGCACAACTGAAGGCGTGCAGTGCGCGTCACCATGACGTCACCATGCCGCTGCTCGAGCGTCGCCGACATCTCCGACGCGCCCATCGCTGGACTGAGCCGTGTTCTGCTCGTGTCAGTTTCCCCTTCGATCAATCGTGCCATCTGGCCGCCTTACGCTGTTCGCACGACCTGCCCGTCCGATCGATTCGGTGTTGGGCAGAACAGCGGCGATGTCTGGTGACGCAGATGTGCCACCAGCGATGGTCTACTGTTGTGAAGCAAGCTATCGTGCAGATGACGAACAGCCGTCAGTTAGACTTCAGTCCGGGGGCACACGCCAGCACAAAATGCTCCGTCTCCAATAAACCCAGTCGTACGGAAGACAGCAAGCGTAATTAATGTTGCACGCGGAGCTTATCAAAGGAATGCCTGTGTCCATCATTAATCGTATTTCGTGATATCCTGGTGGTGATCATGACTATACGCGCAATGCTTGTAACTCGCCACGCAGTATCCAATCCATACATGCATGCATACATGCATACACAGACACACACGTATATATATGCATATACATATATATATATATATATATATATATATATATATATATATATATATATATATATATATATCGGGACCTTTCAGAATTACAAGTCAACCACCCACTTCATGTTGGTTACTACCACCCCTGACTTGCAGTGCATTCACTGCAGGGGCCCTGCAATCGCCTCGCCTATGGAGGCCCATGTGGGGCCGCCTGCCGCCGCCAGGTGAACGTCCCCAGGCTCTCGGCGGACAGCACATGAACTGCCGCCGACGACAGCGCAGCGCGGCATTGTCCTGCCCACACGCGTCGCTTGTCAGCCGACGCCGCCGCGGCCACCATTGTCCCCGCAGATTTGCGTCGGCTTCTGCGCCGCATTCTCCGCCGGGCGATGTCGTTCGGTGTGAGATAGCGACTATCCGGCAGGCTTTCGCCGCACCGACAGAAGGGCGACGCCAACGCGCGCCGTCGCCACAGAACAGACGAGGATACTCGCCCCGTCCTGTCACGTGGAAGTTTCCTGGGCGCACTGTTTTTTCATCTTCTCGGTGCATTTCCGCGCGCGGAAAACAGCCGGCCCGAAACGGGCGCGCATTGTTCGACGCCCGGGGGGGAAAGTTCCTCGAGCAGTTCAGCCCCATGCGACCCCTTTGATCTGGTATTCTAATCGGGCGTCCAGCGGCCATTGTCCGACGTCCTTTGACATGCAGAACGCGTCGCCGCCGGACCGACCTGGCGCGCTCGGCCGTTGTGAACGCGATTGGCGCCGACGGCTCGGCCGAACGACGGATCTGTTAGTGAGCGTCGCCGCCGGCGCCGGCTTAGCGTGCGCCGTGAATACCGGCCGTCTGAGAGCGCCGGCGGGCCGCGCGGCGGGAGCTGAAGCTGGCCGGCGGGAGCTGAAGGTGGCCGGCGGGCCGCGCGGCGGGAGCTGAAGGTGGCCGGCGGGCCGCGCGGCGGGAGCTGAAGGTGGCCGGCGGGCCGCGCGGCGGGAGCTGGGGGCGGGGCCGGGGGAGCTGAAGTGGCGGGCCGCGCGGCGGGAGCTGAAGGTGGCCGGTGGGCCGCGCGGCGGGAGCTGAAGGTGGCCGGCGGCGGGCGCCGCGCGGCGGGAGCTGAAGGTGGCCGGCGGGCCGCGCGGCGGCGGGAGCTGAAGGTGGCCGGCGGGCCGCGCGGCGGGAGCTGAAGGTGGCCGGCGGGGCGCGGCGGAGCTGAAGGTGGCCGGGCGCGCGGCGGGAGCTGAAGGTGGCCGGCGGGCCGCGCGGCGGGAGCTGAAGGTGGCCGGCGGGCCGCGCGGCGGGAGCTGAAGGTGGCCGGCGGGCCGCGCGGCGGGAGCTGAAGGTGGCCGGCGGGCCGCGCGGCGGGAGCTGAAGGTGGCCGCGCGGCGGGAGCTGAAGGTGGCCGGCGGGCCGCGCGGCGGGAGCTGAAGGTGGCCGGCGGGCCGCGCGGCGGGAGCTGAAGGTGGCCGCAGGGCCGGCGACTCGTCGCCAGTGTCGCAGCGGTCGGACCTGCTCGGCAGACCGCCCAGGTGTCGGAGACGTCGGCCGTCGGACAGGTGCCGCGCGCCACAGACGCGGGGCTTGAATAGCGACGGTCGGGAAGACGCGGTGTTGTCGCGGCGTCGATTCCTCGCTCCCCGTCCCTCGGCCCCTACGGCGTGGCCCGTAATCTCGAAATGGTCGCCGCCGGCTAATTAATCCACACGCCAAACAGGCGAGCCGACCACGTTACATTCGTGTAGACAGACAGACGGACAGACAGACAGACAGACATACAAACAGACAGGCAGACGGAGAGAGGAATAGAAGGAGAGGTACATATAAAGGTTCAAAGGGAGAAATAGAGGGACAGATGGGGACAGAAAGAGAGAGAGAGAAGTAGAGAGATAGAGAGAGAAATAGAGAGAGAGATAGAGACAGAGATAGAGAGATAGAGACACAGATAGAGAGATAGAGACAGAGATAGAGAGATAGAGAGATAGAGACAGAGATAGAGACAGAGATAGAGAGATAGAGAGATAGAGGGATAGAGAGTTAGAGATAGAGAGAGAGAGAGAAAGAGAGAGAAGGATACAAATAGAGAAAGAGAGGTAGTTCTGATTCGGTTAACTTCACCAACCTCCTAACGATATCACTTAACATATCCACCAATGTCCACCACCATCCACCAACAGCTTTTTTGTCGAGCAATAGCAACTCGACCGAAAGTACACACTCTCTCTCTCCCTCTTTGAAGATCTTCGACAGAACGGTTAATTGTTCGACAGAACGGTTAATTGGTACCACATTGTGTTGTGCTGCCTGTATCGGCAATTACATTGGCCGAGCATCGTCGGTGCACATCAGAACTCAGAGCCCAGTGTTCGGTGTCGGGGTCACCAGAGCCCAATGTTCGGTGTCGGGGTCACCAGAGCCCAGTGTTCGGTGTCGGGGTCACCAGAGCCCAGTGTTCGGTGTCGGGGCCACCAGAGCCCAGTGTTCGGTGTCGGAGTCACCAGAGCCCAATGTTCGGTGTCGGGGTCACCAGAGCCCAGTGTTCGGTGTCGGAGTCACCAGAGCCCAGTGTTTGGTGTCGGAGTCACCAGAGCCCAGTGTTCGGTGTCGGAGTCACCAGAGCCCAGTGTTTGGTGTCGGAGTCACCAGAGCCCAGTGTTCGGTGTCGGGGTCACCAGAGCCCAGTGTTCAGTGTCGGGGTCACCAGAGCCCAGTGTTCGGTGTCGGGGCCACCAGAGCCCAATGTTCGGTGTCAGGGTCACCAGAGCCCAGTGTTCGGTGTCGGGGTCACCAGAGCCCAGTGTTCGGTGTCGGGATCACCAGAGCCCAGTGCTCGGTGTCCGAATCACCAAAGCTCAAGGACCAACCGGTCGATCCTATCGAGCCTACCTGCGTCGCCGGTACTAGCACTCATGGGAATGACCACCGGTAATCCTCTGGATGCAGCCACTACGTCACACCATAAGCTGATTTTGCGCTCGAGGTTTCTCCGAAGTGTACTTGGAGACATTCGTGTCACGGCGCTGAAAGGTGCTGCTTACCGCCACGCCCCCAGCGGCTGGGGCGCAATCGCCGACATCTACACGCCAGCGGATCCCTTCAGGACGGCTGTAGATGAACCCTGTGACGTTGCTGGAAGGAGTTAATTTCCTGCACCACTAAGCCGAAAATCGCCACCACAACAACGCATTGCATGCTGGAGATGTCTCGAGGAAAACGTGGAGCTGGTCATGCTAGGCTGAGCCAGAAAAAAGCGCCATTCCCTGTGGCGTTCGGGACCGAGTGTGATGCGCATTTCTGGGATTTTCCGTTCCATTTGTGCTGATTAATCCTGACTTACGTCACCGAACCGATTTGGCGGTGATGGAATATCGGGTGCACGGCATTCCGGCGCAATAGCCGCCACGTGAATGCTCTATGCTCCCGGAAATCCTGCGACGTCGTTAAGATTCCACCATGAAAAGGTGTATTGTTGCGCTACACACGGTCGGAGCGGTGCCGGGGAGCAGGTGTGACTGCGTGACTGCGAAGCCAAGGCACTGTCACGCCTCTCGGACAGGGGCCGGGTTTTGCGCCCGATACCCGGCGCCTCTCTCATAGTGTTGGTCCGACTGGCTCTGCCGCCGGTCTCCCCGGCTTGAGGGACGGTCGGGACCAGCACGTACCGCTCTTCGTTTTCAAACGCCACCCATTGTGCCCGATCGTGGCTTCGGGACGCCGCCATCGCTGCATGACTGAAGCAGTCGAAGCGCCCCTAAGCCCCGGGACGCCGCCATCGCGCCACCGCGGCTGATGAGTCGAAGGCTGTTGTGAAGTGCCAAATGTGTACGTAGTCGTTCCCGCCGCTCGCCGCCCGACGTGTTGAAACACCGCGATTAAAGTCGGCTGAACGAGTGGTGCGGCTTGCCAGGATGACAGTGCGGCCGATCGTTCGTGGATAAGACATAAACACATAAAGACATACAAGATTAGTGCAGCTATGAGCCACAAGGACCCTTCTTGGTTGCACTCTGCACACTGAACCAGTTGCCCACCAAATCTGTCAATCAGCCCTCCCTGTAATACTGGAAAGCAAGCCGTCTATTCTTATAATGATTGTCTAGTCTATGCTGTTTTTAAAGATGTTCAATGTGCTGCTACTGGTTCCAGTGTTCTACTACCCAGTTGGTGAAGAAAGTCTGCCTTAACCTTGTTCTGCTGTGGTTAACTTTAATTTTGAATTTATGACCTCTAATTGCATCATTTCTCTTCAATTCAAACATTTCCCAAGATATCTCCTCTCCAAACCATGGACAAATTTAAAGATAGCCGACAGCCGACTCACCAGGGACAGCCGGACGGTCGGCCACCTCGACAGCTGTGGGCTGACGGGTCTGCGATCAGCCATGGCACATAGCCGACCCCCCTGGGACACTCGGACGGTCGGCCACCCCGACAACTGTGGGGTGATGGGCCTGCGATCAGCCATGGCACATAGCCGACCCCCCTGGGACACTCGGATGGTCGGCCACCTCGACAGCTGTGGGCTGACGGGTCTGCGATCAGCCATGGCACATAGCCGACCCCCCTGGGACACCCGGACGGTCGGCCACCCCGACAACTGTGGGGTGATGGGCCTGCGATCAGCCATGGCACATAGCCGACCCCCCTGGGACACTCGGATGGTCGGCCACCTCGACAGCTGTGGGCTGACGGGTCTGCGATCAGCCATGGCACATAGCCGACCCCCCTGGGACACCCGGACGGTCGGCCACCCCGACAACTGTGGGCTGACGAGCCTGCGATCAGCCATGACATTAAATACACATGGGTGCCGCATGCACGGGCTGCGTCGCTGACATGACGCACGCCGATCGTTCCGCCGATGGGTCAGTAAACTGACGCGCGGCACATGTCGCAGCTGCACGTGCAGCCGTTGACCTGGCTCGACCCAGAACGGTGCACAGCCGCTCTGTGTCCGCCGCCCGGTGCGGTCAGCGTGCCTGTCCGGCAATACGGCGCGTCGCCTCAGGCGACCGTGCTGGCAACGGTCGGCAGTGCAGGTCGGTCATTGGGAGGTCGGCAGGTCGGTCATTGGGAGGTCGGCAGTGCAGGTCGGTTATTGGGAGACAGACGACACACGGCGGCGGGACATTTGACAAGACTCTGGCCGGCAGAGTTTGAACACGGCGGCTCGGATCGGCAGGTCGTCTGGCGCTCCAGCTGTGGCGATACAGCATGTGATGGCGTTGCTGCACATATTTAACCGAGAGAGAAGCGAGAACTGGGCGTATCGGTGGCTCAGTTGCTAAACTGAGCGTCTGGCAATCCAGAGGCACGGAGTTCGATTCCCCGTGATGTCCGCTCTTCCTGGCAGGGTGAGGGGCGGGCGACGCCGCATGGCATCAGCTGCTGTGTGTGTTGTAAAGCCACAATCCAATTCAGGGAAGCAAGGCTTGACAACTAAAGTGTCAGGCAATCGCGTTTGCACTGCGTCGACCATTCGATCAAGATAGCAGCTACGGTGGAGCGGAAATTGTCATCTTCGCTCAGCGAGTCAACAGCGATACCGGTATCTCGCATCAGCTGGCTGCCACTCGCCGCAATCAACGGCAGTCGCCGGCATCACGACCACTGTGAGTGCAGTGACACCATTGTTTACCGAGCGTTCGTGCAGTCATGTCTGCACTGCCTGAAGCAGGGTCCGGAGCAAATCTGAGTGCCGTATGTTGGTACGCAATCGTGTCACTTGTGGTGGGTATACAGTCGTGTCACTTCTGTCTGCCAGCCGCCGGCGCCCATGTCGTCAGCCTCTCCAAGGTGTAGACTCTTTCTTATCAGTGACGTAGTGCTTACTGTCTCGAGTGCAGCCTATTGCTGTCATGTCAGGTCGAGTGCCAGATATTTGGAATACTTCCCGAGAGCAGCCTAGTGAGGCCATATTGTTCCTCGTCAGTGCATAGCGTACCCAGTCAGGGCGTATCAACTGGTGGGCGTATTTAAATTGAAACTAATTGAATCGAAGTATGAATAATTGAATGTTATCACTCGCCCCTCCCATATCCTTTCACTTGCACGCGGTAAAGCACTACGAAAACACTGCTGATGAAACTGCCGGAATATTGCGTCATAATAAAGTACAAGTACAATCAGGTGATGAATCAGAAAGTTGAAAACACCACCATTCTGTAAATTGCGCGGCATCGCTGCGAACGCCTTTTGAAATGGGACTGCACCTGTGTTGGAGCATGCTTTGTGTTCCATTTTCCGCGACCAATATCGCTTCTTTCTTCACTGGTACATCTTCTTGCAGTCAAATGTTTCATCATTAATTGCCGGGTTATTGAACCGAGGCCAAGTCCGGCGGCATTCCGTCGTGATGGACATCTCAGCGACGCGAGTGCAGCACGCCCGTTGCGGACGAGCCGTTGCGTCACCAGAGGCCCATCCGGCCGCTCGGACTACACGACCCACACCGCATATTGTCCGTACAGCTCGGCGGCGAGGCATCATCGAACTTTTACCGTCGCGCACGGGCAAAAACATGTTTTCAGACAATGGGCGAAATTTGGTCGCGATTCGCTCCTCGATAAGAAACAGCGCGGCTGGTTTGCACGTGACGTCACGGACGGCTGTGGCGTTACGCGCAACGGCGCCGCGCCCCTTCGTCACGACGCGCCGCGCCGCGCCGCCGTCGACACGCCTGCTGATGACACGGCGTCGCGCCGCGGGGGTCTCCGTGCGCGTGTCGCCGGCCGCCGGCCCGTCCGCGTGAACGCGAGCTGTTGCGGCGGCGTTCAGGCGGCGGGCGCGCCAGCGCCGCTGTCGGCCGGGGAGCGGCGCGCCCTGTCTCGCGTGCCGCCGCTGCACAATGGTCCGGCTTCCGTCCGCCCACTACTGACGGAAGTCAGACAGTTCGGCCGCCTGTGTGGAAGAGGCTGCCAAAGCAAATCGTCACAGTCATCCCTGTGTATAGCGCGGCGCCCCATTCCGCCCGACGTGTAGGACCAGACAGCTGGGCACTAGGTGTTCGACCGTGCACGTGCGAGCGTTCGCGTGCAAGTCATCGGTGCAACAATGCAGCGCCGACGAGTGTCGAGAGGCGTGACAGCCCAGCTGGATGTCCGCAATCGCACAACAGAAGATGTATATCGCCATGGGCCACGAGGACGAATTTAGCGATGTAAAATTGCGGCTGAATGGTGGCTACAGCGCCTGAATGCTCCCTGAATTTATCGCAGCTTACATTTGCGTATTAGTGTAAGAATACCTCGTAATATACTTACCGACAGTCATGGCGCAATAATACGCACAAAGATTCGCCTGAAGTGAAACATGTGCACAACCGCTGTAGAACTGTAATATACAGGTTACGATAAACTAAAGAATGTTCACTGATGTATGTCTCTTAAGAAGTTTCGTCATTCTGAACAGTTGTCGCGGCGGGATCAGTGCCATCCGTCCACGAGTAATGCCCTACACTGAGTCACTGCAGTTGCGGTGGTGGCGTTATCGCCATTAGTCTGCCAGCAGTGTCGTCCAATGACTCACAGCAGTGGTGACGGCGGCATTAATGCGCCAGCGGTGCCGCGCGACATGACTGTCAATCCCAGCTGACACGCTGGCGTGCAGGGGCGGGGATGGCCGAGTGGTTAAGGTGGCGGGCTATGGGTACCAAAGGTCCCGGGTTCGACTCTAGCGCCACTCAGGACATTTCCCAATCCCGCGGCCCACCGGCGAAACAGTGTGGGCGGCGCCATTAGCCGTGAATGTGGATAAAGTGTGTCGTGAACCAACCAATAAACAAACAAACAAACGCTGGCGTGCACATTTGGCCAGTTTTACATCTGAAAGTTCCGCCACTTCTGCCAGTTGCATTGTGATGAACGTAGTCAGTTTGATCAGCCTCATCAGTCGCATTCAAAATCGTGAGTCCAATTGCGCATTTCAATCGCTCAGCTTATCAGCCACGCCAGCAATTCGTCCCATTCGTTCCCCCATTAGTTGTGTCAGA
Organism: Imbricaverruca yamaguchii; assembly: GCA_034440575.1. Classification (NCBI taxonomy): domain Eukaryota; kingdom Metazoa; phylum Arthropoda; class Thecostraca; family Neoverrucidae; genus Imbricaverruca; species Imbricaverruca yamaguchii. The sequence continues at coordinate 1,888,322 of JAOTOL010001616.1, forward strand.
ATTAGGCAGTAGACCCCGTGGGTCGCGGTCGCCACGTGCGCCGCGCATCGTCGACGCCGTCGCGTCGCGAACGTCGACCCCGGACGCCTGTGTCATTTCGGCGGCGCGAGCCGATGCGCACCGGGTCGCCAATCACACTGCACGTGATGACTGGGGGAAAGGTCAGGTCACCACGTCGCACCACCCACACAGACACGCCATAGGCACGTGACGACTGTGGGAAAGGTCAGGTCACCACGTCGCACCACCCACACAGACACGCCATAGGCACGTGATGACTGGGGGAAAGGTCAGGTCACCACGTCGCACCACCTACACACACACGTCATTAGCACGTGACGACTGGGGGAAAGTAAGGCCACCACGCCACACCACAAATGCACACACGCCATCGGCACGTGACGACTGGGGGAAAGTAAGGCCACCACGCCACACCAACCACACACACACGCCATCAGTACGTGGTGACTTGCATGTGGGCGAATACACGACTCTCCGCCATCTCGCCCCCCCCCCCGTGGAGATGAGTTGTGCAGCAATGTCACCACCGCTATCTACGACGACGTCGACACGCGTCGGCCACGACGTCGGTCGCGCTGTTGTCGGTTGCCAGAGGCCTCCGTCAGAGAGGTGGCCGGCTGTCGGCAGCTGTCGTGCGGCGCCGCTTCATCCTCAACGGTATCACCTAGCGCTCGGGCGATAATTGCGACCCGCTGAGAAGCGGCGTAGTGTCGCGTGCAAAACGATTCGAACACAAGGCAGATGCATTACAGAGGGAGAGATAGGAAAGAGGGGACAAGGAAAGGAAGGAGAAGGTAGGGGTTAACCACGCGTCTGCAAGATCCTAATCGAATGCTACCCCTCCTGTTGGTTAGTATTGGTCCACAACCGCTTGTACGAGCATGGTGGATATTTCTCCCCTGTTTTCTTCACACACAACTGAGTGACCGTTTCTCACGCCGGCGGACCAGACAAGACGTCTCAAGTGGAGCCGATCTCCATCCGAACATCCAGCACACTCCATCCGAGCCATGGCTGCGCCAGCCCCGGCCACCAGCCCAGCCGCAACAAGAAAACAAGCTCACCAGCAGCGATGTGAGCGCACAGCACACCTGCGGCGTGCCACTTGGCACTCGCAGCCCCACACGCACGTGCTGCAGCACCGTGCCACGCCGGTCTACGGCGCGCCGTGTGTGGCGGTCCCGTACTGCCACTTCAGTGCGGCCGACACCGTCGTGCCCGTGGAGCCGTGCCCGGGGAACTACCCGCGCCAGTGTTCGCTGAACGCGGCGCCGTCGAATTTGACACGCTGTGGCTTGCGAATGGTCGGGCGAAAAATGCACTACGCACGCCAAACTGCACTCAGAGTCGTGCCAGTCGTGGGACGTCGACTCGTGCCAGTCGTGGCACACCGAGTCGTGCCAGTCGTGGCACACCGAGTCGTGCCAGTTGTGCATTAGCATCAACCCGTCATCCTCATGTTGCCCCACTGACGGCTCTGTGTTGATATCACAGGTTTTGTGCTGACAGCAGCTGCACGATGGTAACAACAGCGGCTCTGTGCTAATAGCAGCTGCATGATGGTAACAGAAGTGGCTCTGTGGTAACAGCAGCTGCTCCCTGGCAACAACAGCGGCTCTGTGGTAACAACAGCTGTTATGTAGTATCAGCAGTGGCTATGTGGCGACAGCTACTGCTATCTTTGCTGTGAGTTCGGGCACCAAATACGTCTGGCGAATAGCGCCGGTGTCGAAATTGCGAACCCATGAATCGGTCGTTATTGCAATGGGCAAAATTGTGCGAGATCGGGTAAAGGAAGGTCGCGAAACAAACATTGTTGGTTACGAGGGGCATACTGGTGCATAACGTTTTCTTGCCTATGCGACATTTAGCACATCTGAAGTGTCAGTAATATCCAACGTGCATCATGCACTTACGATGCCAATCATCTTCTGAGTACCTATTGTTAGCTTGCATTGGTGGGTAAATGTCGCAGCTATCAAAGCATTAGTGCAGTAAAACTCGTCGGTGTTGTTTTCTTCTCATCTCATTTGGAGGTACTGTGCTCTATCTATTGGTACTATCATTTGGAGGTGCTGCTAAAGGAACATAAAATCACGCTGAAGACAACACCTTAGCCATTATCGGAACTTTTTCACACAGCTGCGTCACTCTCCACGGGTTAGCTCGCCTATCTAATTACCCAAGATCTGATCGTGGTACACCACCTTGACCCCGTATCAAGTGCGGAGTTGCACGGCGCTGATCGGGGTCAACTTCGTGACTATTCTCTTCTCAGCCAAGACGTAGCGATCAGCTGTGCGAATGGCTCGTCGACTGTGCATGTGCAGGCTACACACCGACCTTCACGTGGTCTACCTTCTGCCAACGAGCGCATGTCGGTGTCAGTTGAAGAAATCGCAGCGCCGCATTCCCCGCTTCTGTTGATGACGGCAGCATTTATTTTCGCCGCACACACAACAGACGCGTCAGCGGCCACGAACGAGTGCACCGGGAGGCACGTTTGCCAGCGGATATCAGCACGTACACGGGTGAGCCACATTTCAGATTCGAGCTCGTTGTTGTTTTCCGAGCGCCTGTCGTTTGTAGGTAGCTGGCAGCTCGGCAGCTGCTCAGCCGCCAGCTGTCGGCTGCCAGCGCTGGCCGGAGCGACGGAGACCACCCAACCCATTCTTGTCCGTCGCCAGCGTGCGGAGACCCCCATTCTTGTCCCTCGCCGTTGCGGCGGAGACCCCCATTTTTGACCCTCGCCAACACGGCGGTGACCACCATTCTTGTCCGTCGCCGGCGCAGAGGACAGCACCCATTCTTGTCCGTCGCCGGCGCGGAGGACAGCACCCATTCTTGTCCGTCGCCGGCGCGGAGGACGGCACCCATTCTTGTCCGTCGCCGGCGCGACGGTGACCCCCCATTCTTGTCCCTCGTCGGCGCGCGCCTCGTTCGCCGTTCCGGCTGTTTGACCCGTCGTCTCGATGTGTGCGTTGCTCGCGGTGTTTGCATTGCCCGTGCCGGCTGTCCGCAATGTTGGCTCGGCGTCGGCGTCGGTGTCGGCGCCACATTCCAGGCACACACACACACACGGCCGACGCAAACACGCCGCTTATGTCGGCGAGTGGCAATCGAGAAACCGCGGGGAAAAACGGCGCGACGGCGCCGCTCGAACGGCGGCGGCTGTGCTTTATGCGTCGCCGGGGGATTGACGCGGATCTTCTGCCGGTCCGTCTCGCTCGGGCGCTATCGGCCTCGTCGGGGATCGTTGCAGAGCCGCGGCCGGCCGGTCCCGTCTGTTGTTATCCGACCGACTGCGGGCCGAGCCGTCCCGGGTCACGCGCGCGCGCGCGCTCTCTGTGTTCCGGCGTGAGCGACATGTTGTTCTGCGTCCGACTGAGCCGAGCTCACAGGGCGGCGGGGATGAGCCGGCGGCTGCGGACGGCTGTCTCTCGCGAGACAATCGGCGAGCGGCGGGTGAGGAACGAGGACGGAGGGACGCGACAGGCGACAAGAAGCAACTGAAACCGCGTGACGTGGCCCCCTTTGGAGCCGGCCCCCGGACTGTCCGCAGTGGCCAGTGATGCCCCCCCTGTAGTGGGCCTGTTATCCTGACCTGGTGAGGACCTGCGGCTGTGGAACGCCGACCGAACAAGCCGAGAACATACCCTGCAGACGAGACAGCTGCGCGAGTCCCCGGATATTGTGCCGGAGTCCTGTCATTTAGTCGTGAGTCAGTTCTCCATGCAGCCAGTAGCGTCACCCTCGATTATTGTACGCGATGAGTTCGCTACACTTAGATGACAGCCACGTCCCACTTTCATGCATTCGAGTGCTTCATAATTGGCACTGTCACTGCAGTTGTGATTCAGTCGCCTTGAAGACCATAATGGGACGCTACCCCCCCCCCCCCCACACGACCCACCATCTGCAGCCAACACATGCCGTCAGCAGTCCGATGAGCTCGCCACTAGAGCGAGTGTCTTCCCCACCCCATGAGTCATTTCTCCGTACCGTACCGCAGACCGGCAGTGCAGTCTGTGCCCGTGAATATCTCCGTGACGGCGCGCGGCGCGTCTGTGCAGCTGTCAGCGCCGCACAGCGGCGCCGCCGCGGTGTGTGCCCGTCGCCGACCGACAGACGGCCCGCCGCTGGAGCGCGGCTGAGCGCCAGACGCGCCTCCGACACAAACAACACATCAGTGCCGGATCGCGCAGCAGCCGCCCAGGAGCGCGAACAACACGGGTCGGCTCGGTGTTTCGCAACGCGGCGCCGCCGAGGGAGCCCGCTCCGACGGCACATCAAAGGAGCGCCGTCGGCGGAGCGACGGCGACACCTGATGCCCTCCGGCCACCGAGGTCGGCTGCGGCGGACAAACGATACCAACAGGCGGTAGCGTAATGCGTTTGAAGACAGCATCAAGGCATTTCTGGTGATTTGCATTCATTACTACATTTTTTAGTGGGAAGGGATACGCTTGCATTGGTGCCTAACAGGCACGCTCAGGTTACAGAGGTGACGAAATATCGCTTGCCGTCTGGTATACTGTGAAATGTTACACCTTTTTGCCACGATTGTGATATCCGTGAATGCAAATTCTTTCGACATAAAATCGGCAATGTGCACGTTATTTCATACATGATAGAATAGTATTGGACGGCTTCGTTTGTAGCGCTTAAAGCATATTTGCCATTCTGTTATGTTTGCTATCTGGAATGATTTTCCCTGTCCCATTGTGCTGACCATCTAGATGGGTAGTCCTTCCACCCACCACACACATACACCCACAGATTACTTCGAAAAAAAAATATACGAAAAAACATTGTCGGCTTAACATCGCCAGTCGTACGGTGTATGATACCAACGATGCGCATAGACGGTGTTGATAAGTGTACCGATCACTATTCACCTACGGATGGTTGAATGATGCGTGGTTTTATCCCATCCGCAGGAAACAGAATCCGATGAATCACAGCACCCAGCTGCCGTAACTTCGCAGAGCCCTAAATCTTTCCCGCTCGACATGACCTGTGTGTCATCATCAGTGACAGTGAAGCGCATTGTGTTACCTCATCGGACAAACACAGCAGAGGACTAGCTACTGCGGTTTCAATCCGCCAATTCATCCGCGCGGTCCCGCAGTGTGCTCACCAGACGCTCGGCGCCGTCTCCCTCGGGAAAACTGACGCCCAGCCCAAATCCCAACGATCACCACGTCAACGAGTCATCGCGCAGCGTCCGCCCGGGGCGTCGTCAGGCCCGGGGGCGCCTGCGCCTGCCCCCGATCCGAGAGCTTAAACCGGCGCGGGAAGTCGGCCCGTTGCGACCACCTGTCGCCGAGAAATGGGCACCGTCCGGCCAGCCCACCGGCCCTGCCTGTCGGGGGCGGCTGCCAGCCGGAGACGTATTGCGCCAATATACTGGCCGCCGCCTGCGCCCAATGGCTGCCGTTCGGCCGCCAACGGAGTGGACCGGCCGCGACGGACGGAGTGGACCGGCCGCGACGGACGGAGTGGACCGGCCCCGACGGACGGAGTGGACCGGCCCCGACGGACGGAGTGGACCGGCCGCGACGGACGGAGTGGACCGGCCCCGACGGACGGAGTGGACCGGCCCCGACGGACGGAGTGGACCGGCCCCGACGGACGGAGTGGACGGCAATCTGGACCGGTCCTGGGAGTGGACGGCAATCTGGACCAGTCCCGGGGAGTGGACGGCGATCTGGACAGGCCCTGACGGATGGAGTGGACGGCGATCTGGACCGGTCCTGGGAGTGGACCGGCCCGATCGATGGACCGGTCCTGGGAGTGGACGGTGATCTGGACCGGCCCTGGGAGTGGACGGTGATCTGGACCAGTCCTGGGAGTGGACGGCGATCTGGACAGGCCCTGACGGACGGAGTGGACGGCAATCTGGACCGGTCCTGGGAGTGGACGGTGATCTATCTGTACCGGACCCGGCGGATGTAGCTGACGATGCGTTCACATTGATCCACACAGTCAATGTGTCATGGGCTTAGCACGGGAAGGATCAACTTCAAAATGGGTATCCCCCTCCACCAACTGTGGGAAGTTTCTGCGTCAGTTCGCTGAGCCCCCGCTCATTGGTTGGTTTTGCAATGCGTAATCCGTGCAAGAGGCATCCGCTCATCTACCACAATCTAATCTACGAGCGCTACCAGGAAGATACGCCGGAAGCGATCAAGAAGGCGTCATGCACAATTCCCGATAACGTCAACGATTGCTCACAATATGGCGGCACCGACCCTGGGAGTTCCTCATCCGACCGCGACGGGGATGTGGCACGAGCGTTTTGTGGCCCCTCCGACCTCGAGCGTCCCGGCGAATACTAGCAACCGACAGGTGGATCACGACCGCGGCCATCCTTTATTTGAACGCTGAGACAGTACGCAGCGGCGTCGGCAATACGTATGGCAGTGTTGGGGATCCGTGCCAACACTCTTCACCAGCCTCGACACATTACATGGTTTTATGCGGCAAACCTATTAAACAAAATGTTAGAGCAAGCTGGAGATGAGCGCCACCGCCGTTCTCTACATGTGTGCAACTACTACTCATAGGAATCATCGCATGGCCGAATTGAATGTATTAGCCTGATCATTGCGAGCTGCAGGTGATCCTATAGCGGGCCCGCCAGAGAACACCAGAACACCGTAATGAGCCGGCCGTGGAATCAGCACACCCTGTCACAAAGCCTCGTAAACACCACAGATCAAGACAGAACGACCTCGGCACCACGACTGTGTCTTCACCCAATCGCAGCCGGGTCCGGGCATCCGTCCGCAGTCGATGCAAAATAGCGCCGTTCTTCCGTGTGAGAAGTTGTGTGATCTCTGCAACAACGTGTCGTAACCTTTACAGCTCATTTATGATACATCTCCATCTCTGCAGCGTGTACTACGCTGCGCTACCCGAGTCACTTACACAAGGCGAGAATCTCGGCTACCTACTGCGTTGACACACAGTTGCTACATGACTGGACACCCTCCACATGACATGACACACGGCTGCTACATGACTGATCATCCTCCACATGACATGACACACGGCTGCTACATGACTGGTCACACTCCACATGACATGACACACATCTGCTACATGACTGGGCACCCTCCGCATGACATGACACTTAGCCCCACATGTCCGGACGCCTTCCAAATGACATGACACCTGACCTGATGGTGCTGCAGACCATCACCTGTCCACCCCTTCCCAGAACCGCCACTGGCCGCGATGGGTGACCACGACTTGCCATTCCGCAGCGTGACGGGCACCACCCCGGCCAGCCCAGGGCCGCGTCAATGTTTGGTCGCCAAATACACGAGGCGGATGCACTTTCAAAGCGCGAAGTTGCGCCGCAGTGCTGCTCGAGGCGGCGCTAGACATGTGTCCACTGGTTGGTCCCCTGAACCGCAATATGGGACGCTGATGTTGGCTGTTGAGCTCAGACATTATTCATTTGGTGTCCGGTTGGCGCTCCTGGGAGACCCACAAACCGACTGCATTAACCATGAAGACGAAAGGCGCTGTCCGAACAAACATGGCGCCCACAAAGGTGGCGTTCACCGGCCGCACCGCGTGCACCGCCTCGAGAGGAAGCCAACGCCTACACGGTGAATAATTGCAGAGGGCGGGCCCGCAGGTGGCAGCGGGCAGCTGGTCCTGGTCCTACAGCGCTCGCCTCAGATGTAGCGGGGGCTGTTACAGGTGTGGCCAAGGCACGCGTTTGTCAGCCAAGGTTCGGCGTTTAGCCTGACTTAGCGTAGCTTGGCGATTCGGCTGAGTTATTCCGAGTCTGATCTGAACATGCAACGCTGTACATGTAGCACCAGCTACACATGTAGCACAAGCTGCACATGCAGCACCAGCTACACATGTAGCACCAGCTGCACATGTTGCACCAACTGCACATGCAGCACCAGCTACACGTGTAGCACCAGCTGCACATGTAGCACCAGCTGTACATGTGGCACCAGCTGCACATGTAGCACCAGCTGCATCGTAAGATGGGATTTCACAGTGGTACTACTGAGCAGTGCGATTTGGAGAGTCGGAATGATGGTAGTATTACAAGGCAGTGCCGGTTGCAGTCGATATGGCGGTGATATTACAGGACAGTGCGGGTTGGAGTCAGTATGGCGGCGGTATTACAGGACACTGCATGTTGGAGAGTCGGTATTACGGTGGTATTACAGGACAGTCCCAGTTGGAGTCGGTATGGCGGTGGCATTACAGGGTAGTGCGGGTTGGAGAGCCGGTGTGACGACAACCCAGCCTTTGGTTGCTTTAGCAAGCTGTATTGCCAGCGCCTTGAGATTCAGAGTTTCTCACAGATGCATAGGGTGCACAGTGCGCAGGCTAACTTTTTCACTTTGCAAGCCCTCGCAATTCATCGCCTACCTTGAGTCCCGATTTGCACTGTCCTAAGTATCTAACAGCCGAGAATGTTCTCAAGACAATCCACGGGACTGCATGCTATGCAAGTGAGGAACGCAATCCCTTTGAAACCTGCGGTCAAAAACCTGTCGGTTCTATAGCCCCCTACTTTTTTCCGCGGTCCAATCAAGACCGCACCGCCGTCTTCATTCGGCACGTCCAGTGCCGTCGGCACGGCTCAGATCGGCCCGGTACGCCGCCTACTCCTCGCCGCCCGGGACGGCTCGACTTTGTGGCTGCGACATGACATGTGCCCGGGTCGACACGACACGACACGACACGACACGACACGACACGACACGACACGACACGACACGACACGACACGACACGGCGGCGCAGTTGCCGCGCACACAGCCCGGGCGCGGAACGCCTCCGACGCGGCTGCCGACACGTCTCGACGTCGGCCGCCGCTATCCGGTTACCGGGCCTGCGCTCGTGAAGGAACTCGACGGGGGAGGGTGGGCGAGCGGGTGGGGGGGGGGGGTGGCGTTGCGCGGCGCATGGCGAGCGAGTGTGGGAACCGGCGGCGGCGCGGCTGCGTGAGCTCCCGCAGTGGAGGTGGCTCGGGGAGAGATGTCGGCTGACTCACGCCGGCGCTACAGCGCCGGGCCCCGGCCGCACGAGCCGGTTTTCCATCCCGCGCTCGTTCGTCAAACGCCGAGCTGCGACTCGGAATTGGAATTCTACAAAAACACAATCAGCGCTAACATAGCGAACAACTGCGGAATTTCAAATATGCACGCCCCGACTTCGCTGAATTTAAAGCAATGGCCGTACGAGGGTGGCATGGAAATTGGGCCCAATGACTCGGTGTGCGATTAAACAGACGTTTCGGAAGCTTAGCCGATAAGGCACCTCATGCATGGGGAAGTTTAAACGGAATGGTTATGGACGCCAGCAACCGAAAACCTGCATAGGTCCTGCGCACTGTCTGTATGCTAAAATACATTCACTAGAGACCACATTGGTTTGCACTGGCACAATCACACCCATACGTGTACATATATGCGGATATATATATATATATATATATATATATATATATATATATATATATATATATATATATATATATATATATATATATATATATTTGCATGTATTCATAATAACTGCAGCAAAACGTGGTTCTAATACTTCAGGGTGCAGAAAAATGAATCCAACTAGTCACGTCTTTTTGTTCCTAAACAGCAAAAATACTCGCCTTGGTGCCTTCCTACTAAGTTATGCTATGTGCAATTCCTGTGTTTTCAATTATCTGAAACAGGCTGCCGAGAGCCAGAATTCAAAGAATATAGCTCTGTACATTTTTTTCCAGAACAATCTAGTTTGTCCCGGCCTTGGTTTCCAAGATTCAGGATGAGGCTCTCAGTTTTGCTACCGTGCTACCCAGTTTTGCTACTGGAAATAGAGGCAACCTGGGATCGTACGTGAAGTGTTAAACAAGATCGCAAATCCTGACCAATCACGAGCGCCAAGTATTGTTCGTGGTGCGCGTACTTCGCCTCTGCTAAGGAGAAAACTTCACATTGGCAAAGGACCCGCTGGCCCGAGCGGTCTGGGCCAAGTGAAGGGTCTGCTTCCCTCTCTGCGCGACAAGCCGCCGAGTGTCGCCGAACCTCGCTGATCCCCCCCCCCCCAGTGGGGCGGCGCGGACGGCGCGAGCACAGCTTAAGCCGCAGGACAGCTGGCTAGGAAGTTGGCGGTGGCGGGAACGTTTGGCGCCATCCCGCCGGTGCCGGAATGGCGCGCCAATGACGGTGTATTGTCTGCGCCGTGGATGGTGGCGGTGGCGGGAACGTTTGGCGCCATCCCGCCGGTGCCGGAATGGCGCGCCCATGATGGTGTATTGTCCGCACCGTGGATGGTGGCGGTGGCGGGAACGTTTGGCGCCATCTCACGCGGTGCCGGATGACGCGGCAGTGACGCTGCATCGCCTGCACCGTGCGGACGTCGGTCGCGCCGGCGCTTCTGCGTCGCAGACACGTCAATGGTGGGGACGTCACCCGCAGCGACAGATCTCCGCGGCGGTGTCCGATTGACAGACACATCGGGCCGCGCTGAGCAACAACAGCACGCGCGCATCGCTCGAGTCACAACACCCGCTCTGCGGCAGTGGCAGTTTGGTGCGTCTTTAAATTGGCGATTCAGAAACTGGCTTTAAATAAATTGGCTGCAGAAACAATACAGCCGGTATCGGCTTCGCTTTTCATTTTCGATCGCGCGCGAAGTTTCAGCCACACTGAAATGCCACGGGGCTGGTGCAGTAGCAAAAGCGGCTCACATAGTCTCGAGTGATATAGCGCTGAATCTATTTGGGCGTCGAACGTTTGTTTCTTAGAAGTGTGGGTGGCTGACAAATGTTGGTTTCTGCCGATGCGCAGCTGACAGGTATGCTCCTTTAGCCCCAGTTTGCTCGACAGGTCTATGCGTCGGACACTTTCCAGAAGCGGATCTTCCGGCTGCACGGGGTGGAAAACTGGATTCCCTTGAAAACCAGCGGCTTCATAGGCTCGTCTCAGGAATTGACCAGCCGAGATGTTCGTACCTCAGCACTTCTGCGGACGACAGCCTCTACATTTTTCCAAAGCCGAGCAGAAATGTAAAGCTTGCTTCTGTCGAGTCGACGTATGCTTTTTATCGGCAAATAACACCAGCGAGAGCGTCCACGCATGTCCGAAAGAGCTGATAACATTCCTGCGGTCTACGCAATAAATTTCAGCCGCCAATATATGGCTCTCCGAATAACGTGAATACTTGCGAAGCCAAAAACCGGACGTTGGTGTTTTCCGTAATCTGGCCAGATATTGCCCAGGCATGACCATTTCTGGGAACCATCAGAGATTACGAGTGGGGAAAGCGTGCTGTGACAGGCGTATGGGCTTGGCATTGAGCCTAGCGCAGCTTGGACCGAGCATCAGCACTTCAAGAGCTGGCGACCTGACCTTTCGGGGCGGTGCGCGCCGGACGTGGGACGCCACCGGGGGGGGCGACCTTCAGCTCGGTTATGGTCGCCCAACCCTAGCCTGTGGCTTGGTTCAGTTCCCCTGCCAACTGCATTGTCAACATGCAGGCTGACGGGGACGGCCTGAAGTGCCGATTTGAAGGGAATATTATCAAATTTCTGATCATAATACGTACATTTTGAACAATTTTGAGTTGAACGGAAAAGTATCAAACCAAGTCGCCAGCCATCGGCTTGATTGCAACATGTCGAGAACAAATTTGACGAATTTCCATATTGTTTTTAAAAGAAATAAAATACACACACTTGAACTCATTGTAATTAATCATCAAGGACGATAAAGGACATTTGATTGAAATCTAGGCCATATCTGCACATCTGGAAATCGACCTGCCGTATTGGATGCAAAATGACAGCTGAAATGTTGTTTTGCACGGTGAATGAACGAGTCCGATGCTCCTACAAAACACTCGAGGTCCACATGAGCCACTGTTCGTATCGTCCACACGTGCGTGGTCCACACGAGCGGCCTCTACTGTTCATATTGTCCACACGTGCGTGGTCCACATAAGCAACCTCCACTGTTCGTATTGTCCACACGTGCGTGATCCACACGAGCAGACTCTACGCACGCAGTCCACACAATCTGCAGCGATCTCTACGTACCGACTACTCGCGCTGTCTCCGGATGATAGGGATGCTAGGAGTGGGGGAGGGCGACAAGGTGACCCGCTTACGTCACCCGATGATTGTTTATGCCCTCGTCGTTTTGTTCGTCGTCGCGATGCGATAACGCCCGCAAATGCCTTTCGTGCCTGTCGAGCCGGTTGCGCCTGTCACTTCGTCACGCTCGAGGCATGCCACTTCGTCACGCTCGGGGCCGATGTAGATGTGTGTCGCGCTTGGCGTGCCTGTGTGTGCGTGTGTGTAAAAGCTATCAGGCACGTCACATATCGGTCAGCCGTCACGTGTATCTGCCGCCATAGCTGAGGTCTGGCGCCGCAATTGTGCGACCACTGAGGACGCGATGTTCCCGACCCACATTCCAATAGTGTCGAGACCGTCACGTCGTCACACCTGCGGCGTTTGCTCCATGCGCCGTTTGCAATCAAATTCAGACGGGAAGGCCAGCGAACGCGACGGAAAAGGCAGGTTTCCACTGGGTCCGACTTTTTATCCAACGTTATATCATATTGGTAAAAACCAATATCACACACACTCACACACACACACACACACACACACACACACACACACACACACACACACACACACACACACACACACACACATCCCACTCGCCGTGCCTGTTCTCTGGCTCGCCGATCCCCAGAAGACCTGTCAAGCCCGCGAGTGCTATTCACAAGACGGTGACCACATGTCTGAGCGCGCGGGACCAGCTGCCCTGCGACGCCGCCGCCTCCCCTGCCCCCCTCAGGCGTGTCCCCCAGTGACGGCCACCTGTCGTGCGGACGCCCCCCGTCGGCCTGAGCTCGTTAGCACGCAAGAGATCAGTCCAGCCGACGATGTCACGGCCCACAGCAGCGGTACGGCTCCTGTTACCAACCTGTCTCGGACACATCAGCCTTTCGTGAAGGGAAGCCATGCATTAGTTAGTTAGTTGTTAGGGTTTTTGGGCGCATCAACTGCTTTGGCTATGCAGCGCCCGAAGACATGCATTGGTGGCATGTCAATGTATGAGGTAAACCGGGATGCGTCGCTTTTTATACTCGATGCATGTATCAAGGTACAATGTGTGGAAGGGAGCAAACTCAAGCAATGGATGTTGCTCTGCTCTGTAGCTTGATAAACGACATCGAAATGTGTTCAACTTCCTCTTTGAAAGAGCACTGCTGTATTGGAACTACGTGAGACGGTGCACGGGTCACGGTCATCAATAGCATTCCGTATCAGGTCGGCACTCACATCAGATGTAAGAAGCAGTCTGTGTGCACATGGTGACGGCCAGTGCGGTTAGGGGACGAGTAGTCTAGAGGTAAGTTGCTCGTCTCACAATCGAAAGGCTGTGGGTTCGAGTCTCACCGGTCGCTACTCTTCGCTCGCGACCAATCGGCGTTATAGATTGGCGACGCTACATGACTCAGCGGCCGATGTGTCGTAAAACCAATAGCCAACCGACCAGTGCGGAGATCCGTTCCATCACCGGAAGGGGGAGGGGAGCCGCCATGTACGCACACCAAACGTCAGAGACTGTATGCGTGTACCTGGCGACGGACAGTGCGCTGATCCGGTCCATCACCACAAGGGGAGGGGAACCGCTATCACAATCTGGTAGAATGAGTGGGTAAATGTTGGCTTCTGGCGGTTCCCCTCAAATGCTCGTTTTTCGACGGTACGCGATGATTGACAGCGGATGTGGGCCATCGCAGGCAAGGTCACTGGCAATGGAAATTTCCATTCGCCAGTGCGATCCGATCATGATTCGACTGTGGTAAACGTCGGAATCCATTCGGCTAATGCACTCCGGTGCCTTCGATCCTGACGCATGCCATTCGTGGACGATACAATATAGAAAGTACTGAAAAAGTCATGGCTGACTTAGCCGGTCACTTTATTGGTAGCTTGTTTGTTCTCACCGGCTCATAGTTTCAATAGCGATCGTTGCACGTCATTAATACGGCATCTTCGATTTCGGATAACATTGTTATAAGCTCTGTTTGGAACAATGCATATGTGATCGAAGCTTGTCCCTTCCAAGAAATGCGCTTCATGCCGGGAGGTATAACCTAGCTCGCTGAACACCAACTATCCGTGCTGACCAGTATAGTGCAGTTCGCTGAGCAGCGCCTCTCCCCTCTGACCAGCATTGTCCAGTCCGCTAAACACCATGGCATCGCAACACACATGACATCACGAATAAGCTACGCATAATTATACATAGCTTTGGCCTTCGATAGTGTCGGAACCGATGGATTCAACGAGCGTCAAGAAAAGCCATCGAGCAGATAAGACTCGCGGTCACAGGCCAACTTTCTGACTAACATTCTGACGACGAGATTAGGGCGATCCAATGCGACGGCATATCACCTCACTGGCTGAATAGCGAGACCTCGGAAGTGCCAGCACGAGGCCGAAGTTGCCGAACTGAGCAGGCTTATCTACGCGCCCGCAGAAAGCACGCGCGGTCGGTGAACGCGGCTGCACCCGCGGCCTGCCAGCTGCCAGCTGCCAGCTGCCAGTTGCCAGCTGCCCAGGGCGCCACACAGCGAGAGCAGCTGCGCCAGCGGATGGCGCATACGTCTCTTGACGTCCTGTTCAGCGTCGACATTACGATGCTGAACAATGTCGGACCGCACCCCCACCGCCACCACCATCGCCATATACACCGCCACGGCCACCACCACCGCCACCGTCACCCCCACCGCCACCGCCACCGCCATATACACCGCCAAGGCCACCACCACCGCCACTGCCACTGCTACCGCCACCCCCATATACACCACCACCTCCACCGCCACTGCCACCGACATATACACCGTCATCGTCACCGCCACCGCCACCGCCACCGACACCGACGCCGACAGGGAACCTCAGGCCTGCGGCGAATGGCGCATCGTCTCTGCCGTGGCGGCAACGCGCTACAACCTGGTTTGGACAGACCAATCCGCCACCTATGAACATTGCCACGCAGTTGTTTTCACCTGCAGGGGAGGGGGCGAGTAGTCTGGGGGTAAGTTGCCCGTCTCGCAATCGAAAGAGTGCGGGTTCGAGTCTCACCTGTCGCTACTATTCGCCCGCGACCAATCTGCGTGAGAGATTGGCGACGCTACATGACTCAACGGTCGATGTGTTGTAAAACCAATAACCAGCCGACCAGTGCGGAAGAGGGAGGGGGAGCCATCATGTACTCACACCAAATGTTAGACACTGTATGTGTTTACCCACGCAGTTGTTTCCGCCTGCAGGGGGCGCCGGAGCGCGGTTGGGAGAGCGTCGGACTCTTGATCACAAGATTGAAGGTTCGAATCTCACAACCGACGGAATTTACCGAACCCACCCGAGACCAATCGGCGTGACAGGTTGGCGATGCTACATAACCTAACGATTGAATGCGTCGCAAAAAAAACAAAGTTCTTCTTCTTCTTGTTTCCACCTGCTTCGTCATTCTTTTCTCGTGAGGATTTGCGTTTCAAGATAATTATCATGAAACGCAAATCTTGTATTACATGTACTGTCAAACAGGAGGGACCGACGGACGTGGGGACTCAGCACTAATGGGCCAGGCGTGCTGGTGCGAATATGATGCGGCACCTGAAGGATTACAGTGGGAAGAAGTCGTCGGTGTTTTATGTCCTGTCATGCTGAACAGCGTGGAGCTTGTATTCTGTCAACGTGTGGATAAGCTCCTGGTTGTACCAGAAACAACGTGCTGGCATTTCTGCGCCGAACATCCCATCAGCCATGATTTACCAGGTGATAAGATACCATCGCAGAGCTGCACTAACAGATGGACGACATCCTTGGCTCTCGAGGTCTAAAAACATGGACGGGGCTTTGAAAACAGGCATAGGATGAAGTGAGAGCGCTCGGAATGTTTACATTGGCCGCCTAAAAAACTGCAAGGAATGGCGGATGGCGTATAATGAATTGCAACATTATGGGGGATGAGGGATGAATCCGCCCTACGATGTGTGCGGGCATGACATCTAGCGAACGGACAGACAAAGCAAGGCAAATTCGTACAAAAGAGTTGAATGAACTTTGCCTGATACATTTCACATAACTATTCATGATGGTCTTTCCGCAGCTGTGTCGGTGAATGTTTTTAAGTGTATGTGTGTGTATGTGTGAGTGTCTGTGTGTATTGTGTATGTATGTGTGTGTAATTGTGTGTGTGCATTGCAAGTGTGTCAAATTCAAGAAATGCTAGGGGACGAGTAGTTT
Source organism: Imbricaverruca yamaguchii (assembly GCA_034440575.1). Lineage (NCBI taxonomy): Eukaryota > Metazoa > Arthropoda > Thecostraca > Neoverrucidae > Imbricaverruca > Imbricaverruca yamaguchii. The sequence continues at coordinate 1,904,659 of JAOTOL010001616.1, forward strand.
AGGGGTAAATTCCTCGTCTCGCAGTCGAATGGTGTTGGTTCGAGTCTCACCTGTCGCTACTCTTCGCCCGCGACCAATTGGCTTGAGAGATTGGCGACGCTGCATGACTTAACGGTCGCTGTGTAGTAAAACCAATAACCAACCAATTGAGTCATGCTATATCATTTTGTAATTAAATGCCCTCTCGGTAGAAAATTTGCATTCCTTGATGTCATGGGCCACCATATAGGTAATGCCCACCAATTTCAGCATGCATACCATCAGCAAGACATAATTTTGTGTTTTGTTTTTACAAGCGGCAACAATTTCACCAACCAATTATACTTCACCTAATCGGCAACCTTTTCTTTCCTTTATGCCGAAATCGACAACGTTTTAAGCGGATTGGTGCGAGTAATGTCTAGACAATGAATACTGGGTACCGTACTAGCATGCATATTGTCTTCTTTAGGTTGCAGTTATTCAATACAATTCTTCTCTTGTGGCTCGTTTGAACTGTTCAGCGCATCTAGAAACATAGCCAGCATGGTTTGAGGGGTATGGGTTCATGTTAATACAAATGGAAAGTCACCAATAGAACAGATAAAAATCGACATCATGGAACAAATTTCTTCCTCTTCTCCACCATATCGCCCCTTCGCTTTATGAACTCATACTTAAGGATGGCACTGTACGTAGTAGTCCAGCATAAGATTGAGATTTTAAAAACGAGACTGAAATTGGAGTGAAACATTAACTTTAACTTTAATATCCGTGCGTAGGTACATTGGTTGCATATAGGCATATTTGCGGGGTATTTCTGTGTTTTCGCTGGAGAACAAAAACAAACAAAAAACTATTTCTCCTAGAGATTCCATTCCGGTTATGGTGCCCTTAACCGATGTTTCCTTCTTATTCTAAAGGTATACCTTTTTTCTTGGCACAAGTAATACTGGCGTGCTGAACATAAGAAACATAAATGTTTCGTAATAGTGTCCTGTGCCCAGCATCAAGATATTTATGCATATATATGTATATATATATATATATATATATATATATATATATATATATATATATATATATATATATATCAAGATGTTCTTTGTCTGCGATGCTTTTCTCTCAACAAAATGGTTTGAGCTGATTAACTTTGTAATGTTGCCAACCATGGCTTCCGTCACAGACCTACCCGAGGAAATCCACTTCTGGCGAGCGTTATTATCGCTGCATATCTCGCTTGGCATCTGCACTGCATCGGCACTCTGCATGCTAAACACAGATGCAGTTATGGTAATATTGTTCAACTATGGCCATTTAATGTGAGGATGGTGAGAGTGGAGCTGCGGTGAACAGAGGAGGGAGCAAAAACTGGTTTCATCTGGAACAGAAACCTGCACCAAACTAGCCGACGTAATATGAGACCATATATTCCGGGTATATTCCGGGTTCGTTAGGAACAACAAAGCGGATTGCTATGGAACCAGAGGCCGTTGCCACGTGGTGCACATGAGACCAAAAGTGAGTCACATGAGTCCTCACAGACAGCTCAAGTGGATGAAATAATGCTCAGATGTATCCAGCGAAGAGCTCCAAATAAATCTAGGAAAGGGGTGAAATGAGCTTCAATCATGGTCTGAGAGCATGTGATGCGATCTATTATTATGAAATCGTCATCTGGCCGTATCATACGGAAGGTTTCGTGTGGCAAATATTGATGCAGCGGGAGAAAGGAAGGCAATTATTTCCTTCTCAATATCGTGTCTCACTGAAATCCGCAAGGAAACATTGACAAAAGCCATATACTTCAAATTCACCAGAGAATACACGATGCAGTGGGAATGGACCCTAGGTGGCGCTACTAGCGAGGCAGTCGGTGGCGCCACCTACATCGTCACTCAACTGGATGCATTGTAAACATGGCGCTACCAATTCAAACGCACGACAAAGGCGTTGGCGATGATGCAGTATGGAGAACGATCGCCCCCGAACAAATACGAGCGTGCAGGGGTATTTATCATAAGTGTTTCTTGGCTTGTTTTCCATCCCAGATACTCTGTAGTCAGGCCTGGGCAGTCTAGAACTCTTCATTCTGATACGGATACCACCATTCCCATAGTACAGTTGCACCACTAGACCTGTTTATTTATTTTTGGGGGGCTTAGTGGTGGTTCGACCAAGCTTTGGGCCTGAGCGCCGGCTACATTGCACTTCGACACAAATAAGAGTATGTCTATAACTGACAGTTAGCCAATAGTATTTGCATGGCAGCAGTTCAAGGATACTTCGCATCTCTTCGTGCGAGGATACTTCACACCATCTTGCGAGCAGCATTGACTTAGGGCTGAGGAATAGGGCGTTTAAAGTTGTTAGTGACATCAAGCTGGAATGGGTGACCAACAATGGTGATGCATCTAGCGTTACCTGACAGACCTGGAGGAAAACACTGGTCTAATCTATGGAAAACTATGATAAGTGTACGGCTATCATTTGGGTAAGCATTTGGGGATTTGGAGGCAAGGCTTTTGTATATGGCTACAATATAAGGTACGGAATTAGATCATGGCTATCCCCTCTCCAAATGTTCCTACTTTTAGCCCATATCATGGGATTTCGGACGTCATTCCCAATGCCCGTTTCCTTCGCCGTCGGCGACATGTCGTGCGCAATCTTAGTCGCACTCCACATATCGGTTCTGCCAATTGACTACTTCATGACCCCGCACCCAATGGATCACCGGCGTCTCATGTGCTACATAACTGCTGGTGTAGTGCTACCATAGAAGTAGCTGCACACAAGGTCACAGAAGCAAACTAACCAGCCCACAGCAATATTCGCATCGGAAAAGAGTTACAAGCTGGTCAAACTAGATATTTTCAAGTGATGCCTTCCATATCATGGCATAAGGGTAATGCTGGGGTTTATCAGGCTGTGACCTCACCTTATCTACTCCGTGGACTGAACATCCACAATTAACAATGCATATGTAGATGCCATTGAAACCAAGAGCTGGGGTGGAAATAGTGGTGTTGGTAGAGTTGCTGAATCTCTCACCTTAACTTCGGACAAGTTAAATCCAGTACTTTCTTTTAGTATGGTGCTTTGTGGAAGGCAATGCCATAAGAAGACCTTTCACCTTGCCCTGCAAAATAGCTATCGCTACTTACCACGACGTTGGAAGGGTTGGGCCAACATGGAGCATCAAGTGGATAGCATAGCCGCATAGGTGGCACTAGGGTGGCATTATATAGGTGGCGCTAGGATAGCATCACATAGGTGGCGCTAGGGTAGCATTCCACAGGTGATCATTGATGGCGAGAACAACACCGCACATGTCACACACGTCATCTGTCGGATCGTTCTGGACGTCTTGCCAGAAGCCCCGGAGGAGCCGAGCGTGCCCACACTAAAATTTAAATGCATGTAGTTACTATGATGTTATGAGCAAAATTATGAGTAATCAATGATAACCTTGCAAGATGGTCTATCAAATATATCCAAGGTTATGGCTTATAAACCGCTCGTCGGATCACACTCATAAAGACATAAAGACATACAAGATTAGTGCAACTATGAGCCACAAGGGCCCTTCTTGGTTGCACTCTGTACACTGAACTAGTTTCCCCCCAAATCTGTCAATCCCTGTAATACTGAAAAGCAAGTCCTCTATTCTTATAATGATTGTCTATGCTGTTTTTAAAGATGTTCAATGTGCTGCTACTGACAATGTTTTCTGGCAGCTGGTACCAGTGTTCTACTACCCTGTTGGTGAAGAAAGTCTGCCTTAACCTTGTTCTGCTGTGGTTAACTTTAATTTTGAATTTATGACCTCTAATTGCATCATTTCTGTTCAATTCAAACATTTCCCCAGGATATCCCTTCTCCAGACCATCGACAAATTTAAAGACACTCACATTGTCACAGCTGAATTAGGAGCCGGAAATAGCCCCTTTCTGTCACTTTCGTCAAAAGATTTATGTGAACGTGTTGGCCACCTGATGTTACAGGAATAAACAATCTATGTATTTCGATATATCAACGGGAATCATGGCAAGTAGACAAATGAACAATAGACAAATAGATGCAAGACATGCTTCCCATCAAGTGGTGCATGTATCCACCCATGTCCCTAATGAGGCGCTTGTAATGATTATACTTAGACATCCATCGCAAGCTTAATCAAGCTTAATCGTTCATATGTAATGGTAGGATAGCGTCCTAAAACAACCTGCGCCAAAACACCCTCATTGCAGCTGAACTGAAGCAAGTCTTGCTGGTGTTCTAGCATGTGCAAGTCAGACATGAAGAGCTTTGGTCACAAAGAGCTGCTTCAGCCACCACAAAATGAAATGCAGCGATTACTTATCATCTTCCAAAATGAAACCGTCCAGTGGACAGTCATGCTACCACCATCCCATCCGAAATGAGCCTTCACACCTGTTGTATAAATCGAGTTGCAATGGTCTCATGTCAGTGGGATTAAATGACACGAATGCAGCCGTATGGAGTGACATTTTTAAACTTAACTTCTTAGTCACATTTCATGCCAATCACAGCCTTGTGCACGACAAATGTTCTATCCAAAGATGCATGTCCTCCAAAATTCATGGCTTCTGGTGGCCCCGCCGCAATTCTTTGCGCCCTCTTCAAGCCCGGTTCCGGTTAATGCTCTGGAGAGAAATGACCAACGTCCGCAGACAGTTAGCAGTCGCCCACCTCAGTCGTGTTGTGGGGGGGGGGGGGCGAACTGACCGAGGTCACATCCGTCCGGTGACACGTGACCAGTTAAACAGCTGACTACAGGTCACCGTGGGAGCGTCACGCAGGACAGGGCGAACCCGATATACGCCAGTCGGCCGGCAGCCTTTCAACATTTCCATGACAATGGGCCATTGGCAGGCATCAGCTGCGCATGCTCTCCGCACTTTACGTACTTCATCCGGAAGATGAAAGCACATGTGGCAGCTGCATGAAGTCACTGCGGCTTTCATTATTATCCGAAACTTTCCGGACAGCCGGCGCGGGCTGAAGCCATCCGCGCTGCGGATTTCATTGTCCGACACAGTCGAGCCGGACGCCGAAATGAAACCGGATGCCGCCTCATTGCTATGCAGTGGGATAAGTTTGAAATCTGGTCCGGCGAAGGATATTTGCTTTCCATGGAGCAGTCGGCCCATAAGTTGGCTGTTATCCAATCATTTGTGTTGATGTCACGCTCGCCCGAGCTGCTATGATGCACTGATGACATTAACAAAATCCCACGCCGGCGCGTCGGCAGCGTTGTTGCCCACCAGCAATACGGAACGTAGTTTCGGTGGCGTGCATTCCGCACGTACGGTGAATACACTATATTGTTTATCAGGGCGTTGCACCGGCTTGGCGAAATTTCGCCGTGTCGTCACATTGCCCACTGATAATTGGTTAGAGCTGTTCCCCAGCATCAGATCGTTCACGCCATTGGTCGTTTGTTACTTTGACTTTCGTTCGTTCTGAAACGGTCGCTGGGGGTGACGGCGGCGGCGCCGCAGGCGGCGCCTTCATGGCACTGTACAGCATCATCCTCACCATCATCCTGAGTAGTTTGATCTGCCCTACTGTACAACTGTATTCCCTAGTGTAATCTATATTCATCCAGGAAATCGCGTGGTATTCTTTGCTAGAGTTCATCCGATGTTTACGACAATACCCTTCGCATATTAGTCTGTCGACGTTTTTCCTTCAGATATTTTTTTTCTTCTCTGATCAGTTTCAGTAAGTTTCGAATACAACGTTGCAGGACAAACTACTACTGATTGTAAAAAGTATAACAGAACCGAATCAACACTGGCTAAATTTTGTCCTCAGGCACTAGTCAACAGGATTGACTGTGGACGAAGGCCAGTGCTCGAAGTATGTCCGATATTAATTCGGTTCTATGTTCCATGTTGACATAAGCAAAATGCTCTTCTACACCGTTTTCTTACTTACAGTCATGACCAATAAAGCATTTAATTTCATGGCACTGCCGAATATCTAAAACATTGCTGGTGTTAGGTTTTGCGATCATAGAAGTTAATATAAAAACAACGTCGGGTAGCGGCATCTTTCGAAGATGGTAGTGTCTGATAACAAGAAACGCTCAACATGCAGTGATCAGGTGTGACCGAAAAGCGACGTTCACCCCCAAACGATATCCGGAAGTTGGGGAGACAGTTAAAAAAGAAGTTCCAATTGTTGTTGGGGAGTATTTACGGAATCAGTCCGTGTTAAGCGCAAGCTTGTTGCATCGACCCTGAATCCAGATCCCGATCGGGAACTGCCAGTTTTTGCAGCATCATTTTGACCGAGAACTTCACGTACCCGCTCATGCAGGCACCAGGCAGCACGGCCGCCTGCTGCCTGCACCCCGGACCTCGTCTGGCCAGTTGCCAACTGGCCACTCCGGCGAATCCGTTAATAGCGAGCGCGCGAAGAGACTCGAACCCATCGTGCTAAGACAGGGAAATGTTTGCAGGCTAATGTTCCCACTGCTGGCACCACAGGCCACTAATCTAACCAGGCGAAAAATGTACGTCCTCTGTGATATGTCAGATGCACTATTCTGATGCTCTATATTTGAAAGAATATCAAACATTTCATGGCAAAACCTGTCACTTTTTGCTGACCATATGTCAATTTCCATGCATGCAGATTCTTCATCGCTATCTAACTGATGAAAAATTGAAAGGACGCAAAATGACTGCAGTGTAAATTAATCCCAAAACAAAATACTTAGGAGGCGACACAAAGCAGAGTACAAAATAGACACTAATCTGTATGAAGGTCAAGGCAACCCTACAAGGGTAGCAAAATGATGTTGAAGATGACATCGGCTACTAATTTGAGATTAAATTAGGAAGAAACATTGAAAACCAAATTTGGAAGATGTTTACGATCAGATTCTCACACCCCCTTGTGTTATATGCATAACAAATAAGTGACGATAAATAAAATATACAGAAATTCCTCCTGTGCGTTTTGTTGTGTCTCCAAAGATCAGTAACTGCAGAAAGGTGCATCCAAATACCTTTATCACTGAAAGCGTCACGATTGCCTGAACTTTTTATTTGAAGGCAACTGCACTCCACCTTGACTAATTGGTGACCGTGTATGACTTAACCTTGACATTGTCACACACGTCAAATTGATGTGGGAATGCGTGCGCCAAATTTCGGCGCGATGCCCCGCGCACTTTTTGACCATCCGTGGAAGGCCATAGGGGCAGTGATAACCATCAAGACAAGGTTGGAAAAGCAGAAGACTAGGATAACGGTACATGTCAGTCAATGGCATGTGTCCTGCACCAACAGGTGAAACACGAGAACAATCCTGACTGCTGGCGAAAGCGGTACGATGAGCACCAGGACTGAAATACAAGGAACAACAATACGGGCGAGTGTAACAATGGAGACATTGACATCGGGCAAGTCCATCAGTCGCCGCAGTGCCTATTCAGCAAACGAGGCGGTGGGGCCTTTGTCGTGTCAGTGATTGGACCGACTGGGGTAGCTTCAGCTTTTCGCTCGTGCTGGTGGGATGCCAATCCAGCTGCGCACGTTCACAGGAGGCGAGATCGATTGCCGTGCTGGCACCTGTCCGGTGGAGCTCACCGGGGAGCTTGGCGCTTTCCCTGTGGCGCGCTTGCTGTGTGTCGCCCGTTGAGCGGCGTGCTACTGACGAGTCAGCGTGTAACGCTTTCCATGCCGCCCACACTGTCGTACTGCGCTGTGGTAGTCAGTACATTGAGACACTCGTACTGCTGTACTGAGCTGTGGTAGTCAGTACACTGAGACACTCGGACTGCCATACTGAACTGTGGTAGTCAGTGCACTGACACTCGTACTG
>JAOTOL010001616.1:1917500-2100000 GCA_034440575.1 Imbricaverruca yamaguchii
AGAGCGTCGGATTAAAAATGCATGGAAAGTAAAAAGAAAGTTCATCCAATAGAAATGCACACATCTGATACAAGACGCAGTTTTAAGTAAAAACTCATCATGGTGTTCTTTTGACAGCAAACGTTTGCAGATAGTCACATGCCAATCTTCATAATATTTTGTGTAGTATTCCCACATGATTGCACGAAATTGCCCAAATCTGACTGCACACAGACATGGGTCCGATTTGGGATTCAAGTGGTAGCCGACCTTGAGTGAGTTTGCCGTAAACTGGCTAGAGGCAAACAAAAATTCCTGGTCGAGCCAAGTAATGCTAAAGCTTACACAGCTGCATTCTTGGGTTTCCCAAGTTGCCTTCTGAGTTAAATCAAATATAAATGGAGGGCCGCGTGAGTTCGATACCAGAATGCATGATTATTGAATGAGCGCAGGCCTCATCCAAATGATAAGAAATTATTTTGATGGATGTGTATCACATCGTTGCAAGCAAGCCAGCCAATACCACGCTAAGGAATTAATATTCCAGTTCCAAAGTCGTGCTCCCTGTATAACACCAGGAGCGGTGAACGAAAAGTTATCGCAATTCATCGGCGTCATCCAGTTGTATTCTGGGAGCAATTCTGTGCGTTGCAACAAAGCACTTGTGACCGTCCTCGCCATTTCCGAGAGGCTTCGCAACAGAGCCTCCTGTAGCATGGCAACTACGGTGGGTCGTGTCCATCGCACTCACAATCCCCTTCCCCACACGAGACAAGTCGCATATCTCCTCGCGTAACCATTGATTTAGGGAGTGCCCAGGAGCTCCAGAGGATTGGGCCAACTGAAGTCGACCGTAGCGCGCCCCATCCCCAGTCAAATCTCGTTAGACCAGGCCCGTAGCGCGCCTGCCGTAGCGCGCCTGTCTTCGTAGCGCGCCTGTCAGACGCTACCTGTCAACAATGCTCGGGACAACTGGAACGAAAATTCGCTCCGACGAGTCCGTGATCGAATCACCGAGACGCCGTCGGTGCTCGACCCAAAACAAAACTCGCCGCGGGTTGAACCCACTCGGCGATGTCAGACCCGGCTGGGAATTGGCAGCGCATGCAGCTGCAGTCATTCAGCAGGCTTCACATGCATAGGTGCAAACGTGAACGCGACTTCAGAGACAGTTGCCGTTCTTGAAATCGGGCTCACACCTTGACATCGTTGTATGGAGACGCGCCGCCACTCCGGAGTTTCGATGACCTGTAACCTGGTGGCGATAACCCACAAACAAGATACCACTGAGGACGGCACAGACAAATTAACGCCATAAGTCTACCTATTTACTTCTTCACAACTACGAACATGAAAATAGCAAAACTCTGAAACCCCAGAAGGGAAAATTGATTGCCATGACTTCCTCTCTAATGCATCATGGTGTTGCTCCCCGACTTTGATCCGGGAGTACCCAGACTATTTCCAAAGGGACAGATTACCACAGAGGCATGCACGTCTGCATTTCAAGGCAAGTAGCGTAGTGCAAAGTCACTAGGCTTTTCGGCGGATTATGAACTCGTAAATATGGGAAGAGGCTCATGATATTAGCTATGTATTCACGGAAGCGCAGGAGCTTCAGGGATCGCACGATTGAGACACTAAAATAGCGAAGTGGTTGGATAATGCTAACCTGAATGATGTTGCATTTGTAGTCATGGCTTGAGGTCGGAAAAATCAAGGTGTAGGACAGTTACGCGCAGGAAAGTTTTCAGTCGAAGGGCGGCTGATCGATGGAATGGGACGTCTGGTGGTGGGGCAGACTCGTTGAATGTTTTTAAAATGTGAGTGGATGAATTATGTTTGCAACACAATCTTATTTTATATTTGTAAATGTATACTTGTAAGATGGGAGGTGGGAAAGTAGGTGGATGGAGTGAGATTGCTGATCGATGGCCTTGGACCATCCTTATAAATGCTAGTTATGCTGGGGGGGGTCCGTGTGTATGGCGGCAGATTCGATAACTACCTTCGGGTGTGTAGAGGCTAAGAACACGGAGCATGGTAGTGTCATGGTAGGATAGACGGATTCAGTTGAACGTGGGATACGGCACTGATTGGGTTGTTTTTTTTTTCAATAGTTTTATATGGCATATTTTCCTCGTCCTCCTCAGAGTTTCTTCCATTTGTAGGCTTAGAACGGATGGCCCGGTGTGGGTCTTGTTGAGTCTTGGCACTTGATGACTCGTCACTGTATCGTGTTCAAGGGGGTGTATGACCGAAGCAATCGAAGCGCCCCTAAGCCCAAATAACTAAACTGTATCGTGTCCAAATATCGGCTGGGGTGGGGCCAGGTGAGCTGCACATGTGCAATGTGTGATTACGCTGTTTTGCACCACGACGGTAGCACAAAACAACATTATACATTAGTGAATCATTTAAGTCAAGAACCAAAGGCCGTAAAATTAGAAGTGCTTACTTCATCTTAGCAAACTTGTCCCAAAAGTAAGGCAGCAAGTTGAGAAACGAGTACTATTATTGATGTGGAAAACGTTGACCACAACTTAGTTCTCTTTGATCTCGTCGTCGCGGTTTAAAACAAAGCAACGTCAGGAATTGCGATGGGCCTTCACCGGCGATCGGACCATGAACTGCTATTAGAGTGCATGCTCCGTGTCGACTCATGACCTTGCTGATGATCTTTTGACTGATCTGACACACGGTTTTCGCTTTCCAAACATGCAACACCCCTCTGCATGCTCTGTGGAGATAGCCCACTTTTGGTTTACAGGTGTCACGCGCGGCTGTTGGTTATATTTTGACATCGTCCACTGAAGTTGCCGATGGATGACGGAACGTTGGACGTTTGCGGTTGTCCAATCCTCTTGACATTTTCGGAGCGAATTGTGTGTAAGACGGAACGTTGGACGCTTGTAGCTATCCAACCTCCTTGACATTTTGTGGAACGAATTGTGGGTAATTGAGCTTAGTGCAGTCGCCGTCTATTCTCGGACGTGAACTTCACGCGATTTATGCTTCTGTATAGCCCGATAAACCACTACATACTTGCATGCTGGGAAGACAGTATTTTGCCATTGTTTTCCCCGTATCAGATGTTGAAGCCTTCAGGCTAACCTTTCAACATTTATACTCATTAGAACAATGGCCGGTCTGACACCGCCCACCACCTGGCCAGCATTTCTGTTCGGCACGACGTGGAGCTCATTTCGATTATTTAACAGCACGTTTACAACGTAGCCCCGCAATTTCAACCGGCAATTAACGTTATCGGTCCGTTTGCACCGATTCTCTAACCGGCTACTTGCAGGAAAACACGCATAGATTGCGCGGACCAATTCGAGGGCAGTTTGTCGGCGATCAGCGTTTCCTGGGCCAGAGCTCAGTGAGGGTCACATTCAAGTCAATCGGCCCCGTAAAGTTAATGACAGCACCCGTAAAAAGCCGCCACCATGCTCAGCTCACGTGCCATTCGGCAGTCACACGCTTCACTGCGCGGGCGCACGCCGTGCTTAACAGTCTCTCACTGCCAATGTAACCAGTGTAATTGGATGTAATGGTCGAAATGTGAGTGGTGATAGTCGCGGAATGTCCTGTCAAGTGCAGGTGACCGCCGACCGGCACGCACCGTCCGGCCGCGTGCAGGCGGCGGCCCGGCTGCTCGCAACGTCCGCCGCACGTGGCGGCTCGTTGGCGGCGTACATGAGGGGTACATGCAGGTTTGTGGTCGGTTTGTTCGTTATTGGTTTTACGACACATCGACCGTTGAGTTATGTAGCGTCGCCAATCTCTCACGCCGATTGGTCGCGGGCGAAGAGTTGCGACAGGTGAGACTCGAACCCACAACCCTTTGATTGTGAGACGAGCAACTTACCCCTAGACCACTCATCCCCAGGTTTGTGGTCAGTGCGGCGGGGTTGTCAGGTGAGCTGGGGGCTGGCGGAGTGGTCAGGTGAGATGGAGGGGTGTTGAGGTGTCAGGTGAGTTTGCGGAGTGGTAAGGTGAGTTTGCGGAGTGGTCAGGTCAGTTGGCGGAGTGGTCAGGTCAGTTGGCGGAGTGGTCAGGTCAGTTGGCGGAGTGGTCAGGTCAGTTGGCGGAGTGGTCAGGTCAGTTGGTGAAGTGGTCAGGTCAGGTGGCGGAGTGATCAGGTTGGTTGGCGAAGTGGTAAGGTCAGTTGGTGAAGTGGTCAGGTCAGGTGGCGGAGTGATCAGGTGAGTTGGTGAAGTGGTCAGGTCAGTTGGTGGAGTGGTCAGGTCAGTTGGTGGAGTGGTCAGGTCAGTTGGTGGAGTGGTCAGGTCAGTTGGCGGAGTGGTTGGGTCAGTTGGTGGAGTGATCAGGTGAGTTGGTGGAGTGATCAGGTGAGTTGGCGGAGTGGTCAGGTCAGTTGGCGGAGTGGTCAGGTCAGTTGGCGGAGTGGTCAGGTGAGTTGGCGGAGTGGTTAGGTCAGTTGGTGGAGTGATCAGGTGAGTTGGCGGAGTGGTCAGGTCAGGTGGTGGAGTGGTCAGGTCAGTTGGCGGAGTGGTCAGGTCAGTTGGCGGAGTGGTCAGGTCAGTTGGCGGAGTGGTCAGGTCAGTTGGCGGAGTGGTCAGGTCAGTTGGCGGAGTGGTCAGGTCAGTTGGTGGAGTGGTCAGGTCAGTTGGCGGAGTGGTCAGGTCAGTTGGCGGAGTGGTCAGGTCAGTTGGTGGAGTGGTCAGGTCAGTTGGCGGAGTGGTCAGGTCAGTTGGTGGAGTGGTCAGGTCAGTTGGCGGAGTGGTCAGGTCAGGTGACGGAGTGGTCAGGTCAGTTGGCAAAGTCGTCATGTTAGCTGACGCGTCATCGGGCGGAGCCATGTCCGAGTCGCAAGTTCGGGTCCCACGCACATTTCGGTGGACACATTCCAACGGAAATGCTCCGATTATTGTTGCTTTGGTGCTAATGTCTTATATGCAATTCTCCTGAACTTTTTACCGGATGAGGTGTATATTTCAAAACGTTTAGTCGGTTAGACAGGATACCCCGAAAACTTCTGAAAGCCTGTGCCATGACCTGACATTCAGGCGCTAACAAAGGCAAGAACTACGGTCCTAGAAAGAGTTCGCGAAGCATGCAATCACACGCGAGGCCACAGCTCGCTCGTCTGACATGGCCCGACTGTGCGTATAAAAAAAAACGTCGCAGTGTAGGTATCACTAGCAGTAGCAGCCGAGCTTTCACGTGATGTTTGCACATATTGCCTAGCAAACCGTCCAGGGAGTGCGCGTCTGCCCACCAGAGTGCGAGGCGTGGTGTAATCATACCTGGATGGCATGGAACCATTGGCATAACGTAATTATGGCTTAATGGAATCATTGACGCCTCTGTTCATTTTTGTCACAATGAACACTGGAACCTCTGAGGTTTCTATATTCATGATGTTTGGCGGTCTCCATGTCAGTGCCCACCAATCAATTCCACACGATCCCTAATGAAGCATTTTGCGCTTAACCCTCAGAGATTCGGAGGAGGGGAGAAATTCCTGGTGCCGAAATAATCATTTGTATGGGATAACCACGAAATGAGTAGTTGCACAAACACAAATACTTCAGTATCTTTTTTTATAAAACTATGGTGCATGTATCGTACACATTTTTGATCAGTCATGAAGGGACTGGTAAAGATCTTGAACGGGTTAAAAACATGAAGGCCATAATGTCTTCAAAGTGTCGCCATTTGGAGTAGCTGCAACATATCAATATTAAACACAGAGCATGCTGTTCTTTCATCAAGGTGAACAACTATTCAGGAATTTGACCAAGGCCAAGGCCACTGAGCTTAGGTCAGGTCAACTTCCCCGTCTTTCTTTTGTTTCTTTGAGTGGGGAAATGAAATTTTTATGTATGCTTCCGCAGACAATGATATGGAGCGTGTAAAAAGTAGTCGGGCTAATATATGTGTCAGAGGTGGTAAATGACATCAGGTCAGTTCATGTGTTATGCATCTTCTGCACAATGCCATCTTATGCAGAATGTTGTTATTCCTCTTGAACTCATATCTAAATTCCGTGTCTACAGTGGTGCATGACATTTGATTATCAACCAGGGACCTGAGATGACCTACCCTTGCGCAATCTCAAGTTGTTTGACTTGACTGTCCTTTCTTTGCACTTACTTTGGAGGCAGTATGCACTAAGGCGAAGATTGAAGCGATCGCTTTATCGATATATGCATAGTCTCAATGTGACATCAGGTCAGGTTACGAGGTCAGAAGACTGACCGTTTACAAAGGTGTTTCAGCATTATATTTTAGTTCTTCTTGGGAACAAATGTTTTCGTATTTCAAATGTAATGTCCCATAGATAGTGAAGCCTGAGCTTAGGTGGCGTGACTATGCGAAGTGGCTGACCTGGCCTTAGGATTTTAGGATGAGAAATATATCCACGCATTTGGTTGACTGCTTCTGCTGAATAGACCAATGGTATGTATACTCATGCTTTCCAGATAATTTTCTGAAGACATAAGTTATGCCACTTAGTTGGCTCATTATGACCTGAAGAATGTGAGCATAACGGAAATGTAGGCATAAACTGTAATGCTAGCTATAGGCCATGATGGCTGGCCAATTATATTTTGCATGTGTCTCGGACATACATTGTTCGTCGAGCTAGTTTTCAAGCATTATTCTGACCCGACACGAAATGCCATGCCCTGACAATTTTTCCTATGAGCAAGAAAAATGCATTCATGTATCTTGGTCCTTGAAAGATGGCGAAAAACTCTGCATTTTATAACCACTCTCAAGAACGTAAGTGGAGGTGCGTATATTGAGGTAATATGACGTCTGGTGACCTCATTCTCCGTACAATGCAACTGTAAGGTACGCTTCGGCTCTTTATAATCAAAGATTTCAACAGTGCTTTGCATTTTATCCTGGCTTAATAGGTCCAACATTAGTGGGGCAACGGCTTTCAGGGGCCTCCTCCGGTTTGGCGAAAATGGATTTGCCGGCAGGTCTGGCAAGAGGTAAAAGTTGGTAAAAGTTGGCAGCGACAGTGGTGGTGGTGGTGGCGGTGACGGTGGCAGTGACAGTGGCGGTGACGGTGGCAGTGACAGTGTGGTGGTGGTGGCGGTGGCGGTGGCAGTGGCAGTGACAGTGACAGTGGTGGTGGCGGTGGCGGTGGCGGTGGCGTTGGCGATGACGGTGGCAGTGACAGTGGCGGTGGCGGTGGCGGTGGCAGTGACAGTGGCGGTGGCGGTGGCGGTGGCGGTGGCGGTGGCGGTGGCGGTGGCGGTGGCGGTGGCGGTGGCGGTGGCGGTGGCGGTGGCGGTGTCGGTGTCGGTGGCGGTGGTGGTGGCGGTGGCGGTGGCGGTGGCGGTGGCGGTGGCGGTGGCGGTGGCGGTGGCGGTGGCGGTGGCGGTGGCGGTGGCGGTGGCGGTGGCGGTGGCGGTGGCGGTGGCGGTGGCGGTGGCGGTGGCGGTGGCGGTGGCGGTGGCGGTGGCGGTGGTGGTGGCGGTGGCGGTGGCGGTGGCGGTGGCGGTGGCGGTGGCGGTGGCGGTGGCGGTGACGGTGACGGTGACGGTGACGGTGACGGTGACGGTGGCGGTGGCGGTGGCGATGACAGTGGCGGTGGCGGTGGCGACGGTGGCGGTGGCGGTGGCGGTGGCGTTAGCGGTGGCGGTGGCGGTGGCGGTGGCGGTGGCGGTGGCGACGGTGGCGGTGGTGGTGGCGGTGGCGTTGGCGGTGGCGGTGGCGGTGGCGGTGGCGGTGGCGGTGGCGGTGGCGGTGGCGGTGGCAGTGACAGTGGTGATGGCGGTGGCGGTGGCGGTGACAGTGGCGGTGGCGGTGGCGGTGGCGGTGGCGGTGGCGGTGGCGGTGGCGTTGGCGGTGGCGGTGGCGGTGGCGGTGGCGGTGGCGGTGGCGGTGGCGGTGGCAGTGACAGTGGCAGTGGCGGTGGCGGTGGCGGTGGCGGTGGCGGTGGCGGTGGCGGTGGCGGTGGCGGTGGCGGTGGCGGTGGCGGTGGCGGTGGCGCTGGCGGTGGCCATGGCGGCGACACAGTAAACCGGCCCACGTCGTTGGACAAACTGGTCGTAAATCAAAGCGGCTGGAGTCGCCACAATTTAATTGGCCCCGGCGACGGCACAGCGGGTACATCCAAACGACCTTTCCGGCCGAATGCGTGGGCTTCGGAGTGAGCCGACCGTTCCCTACACGCTGACACCCACAATATCAGTGTGTGGGCTGCGTCATGTCCTACAAACAGTGTGTGGGGGCATCATGTCCTACACTCAGTGTGTGTGGGCGTTATGTCCTACACTCAGTGTGTGTGGGCGTCATGTCCTCAATCAGTGTGTGTGGGCGTTATGTCCTACACTCAGTGTGTGTGGGCGTTATGTCCTACACTCAGTGTGCGTGGGCGTTATGTCCTACACTCAGTGTGCGTGGGCGTCATGTCCTACACTCAGTGTGGGAGGCGTCATGTCCTACACTCAGTGTGTGTGGGCGTCATGTCCTACACTCAGTGTGTGTGGGCGTCATGTCATACACTCAGTGTGCGTGGGCGTCATGTCATACACTCAGTGTGGGAGGCGTCATGTCATACACTCAGTGTGTGTGGGCGTTATGTCCTACACTCAGTGTGTGGGCGTCATGTCATACACTCAGTGTGTGTGGGCGTCATGTCCTACACTCAGTGTGTGTGGGCGTTATGTCCTACACTCAGTGTGCGTGGGCGTCATGTCCTCACTCAGTGTGTGTGGGCGTTATGTCCTACACTCAGTGTGGGAGGCGTTATGTCCTACACTCAGTGTGTGTGGGCGTTATGTCCTCACTCAGTGTGTGTGGGCGTCATGTCCTCACTCAGTGTGTGTGGGCGTTATGTCCTACACTCAGTGTGTGTGGGCGTTATGTCCTACACTCAGTGTGTGTGGGCGTCATGTCCTCCCAGTGTGTGTGGGCGTTATGTCCTACACTCATGTGTGTGGGCGTTATGTCCTCACTCAGTGTGTGTGGGCGTTATGTCCTACACTCATGTGTGTGGGCGTCATGTCCTACACTCAGTGTGTGTGGGCGTCATGTCCTACACTCAGTGTGTGTGGGCGTTATGTCCTACACTCAGTGTGGGAGGCGTCATGTCCTCACTCAGTGTGTGTGGGCGTTATGTCCTACACTCAGTGTGTGGGGGCGTCATGTCCTACACTCAGTGTGGGAGGCGTCATGTCCTACACTCAGTGTGCGCGGGCGTTATGTCCTACACTCAGTGTGGGAGGCGTCATGTCCTACACTCAGTGTGTGTGGGCGTTATGTCCTACACTCAGTGTGGGAGGCGTCATGTCCTACACTCAGTGTGTGTGGGCGTTATGTCCCGCAATCAGTGCGTGCGGGGGGCGGCTTGTGTCCCGTCGGCTGCTGCAGTGGCCTCTCCGCACCAACTGCCAGCCATCGGCCGATTGATCGGCCGAGTGCACCCTTGCCATACCACGCGATCTCCCTTCCCCCTCCCCGCGAGAGGTGTGTATGTAGCAGACGAGCCGCTCCACTGTTGCTCCACCGTCAGTGTCGCTCTATGGTCGGGCCCGGTGATTGGTGGACTGGCCGCGGCGAGACCCTGCTCTGTGACGTGGCAGCGCCCGACAATTCCATGTCGGCAGCTCTCCAGCTCCTTCTGCCTCTCTCCCTCCCTCCCTCTCTCTCTCTCACTCGCACTCTATTTCTCTCTCTCTCTCTCTCTTCTCTCTCTCTCTCTCTCTCTCTCTCTCTCTCTCTCTCTCTCTCTCTCTCTCTCTCTCCCTCTCTCCCTCGTTCTCTCTCTCACTCTCTTTCTCCCTCTCTCTTTATATATATCTCTCGCTCTCTCTGTCTCTCTCAGCCATCCCGGGCCGCCTAAAAATAGCTCCGCTCTGAGATGAACAGACCTCCTGGCCGCAAACAGAACTTCGATTGTGCAAACTTATAAATAGCATACAATTCACTCGCGGACAGTCATTCAAGTGATGATGTGGCTATGCTCTCCAAAGTTTGAACCACCTGGGCAATCCTCACCGTTTAAATGTAAATCCCATGGCATGTCAAAGAATGATATACCACGTACGCGTCGGACACGATTCTATAATATCGGTTCCAGCTCTGCCTCACCAAAAATATAGATGCCACCTCCCTACGGCGACTTGATGGTCACATTAAAAGAAAGTTTTCGCAGCAGCTAGCGACATTTTCTTAATCGCTGAATGATAATAAATCACCTACGATTACCAATCATTTTCAGAGAAGCCATGGAATTACACCGCATCAGTGTGTGAGTGATAGGATACATTCACACTTCGTTAACCCTATCGCGATAGGGTTTTAGATCTGTATCCTCAGTGGTGGATTCAGATCTCTCCCATTTTCACTTACACAAGTTTATCTATGTCAAAGTCAGGAAGTAAAAAGTCGGTGCAAATTGATGCACAATATTCGACTATTTTTGTATTTCACACTGGGGAAATTGTGCATGGCCGGATATAAATCATCCCTAATTGTCCATTCCACCGCTTGATATTCATGCATACACCCGCAAGACAGCCAATGGCGTAGCCAGGACGCTAATGAAGGGGTGGATATCATTCGTTCTTTGTGATTGGTCCTTCTTCGCAGTCAGTATCACAAGCACCAATTATTTGGTCAATATTGCACAATGTTAGTATCTAACGTGATATTTGTTGTCCAGAGGCGTCGCCAGAATATTGTCCTATTGCGGATCCTTTGTGGGAAGGCTACAGCAATTTTTGGTCCTTGAGAAAATTTCCTGGTTTCGTCACCGCGTGGTATTTACCGTAAGCGTATGGAGGGAATATTCCGGGTTACCCACCACTTGTAATGATTTATTTTTGTTTGTCCTGAAGTCAACCCATCCTCCCAATGATCTGATGGGGATGTAAATGGTACGTATTTGGAAACACCGGTAATATTTGTCAATTTGCTTCCTTCCCTGGATCCAACCTTCACATGATTCTGCTATGCGCTTTCTACAAAATTATGTCGAAAGTGATTCCCAATATTCACTCCTGGAGGTACCTCTGGTCTAGTTTTGATACTAAAATTTTGGCAACGGCATGAAAAAGGTTGTAAGGAAAATTCATCGAGTACCATGCTACTTTCTGAAAGCGTTAGAGAACGGCAGACGAAATTACACAGTGAATTTTGGCGGGATCCCTTCACATCACACTAGGGTTAAGGCCATGGTAGCTCGCTTTTGCATTGTCGAAATAGCGCTCGTCTGTACATTTGAACCGCCACTGCCATTTATGTGCAAATTTAGTGAGGCAAAATGTGAAATCATGTGTGTTCTGCATCAGTGGTGTTGGCTTGAATCTATTACTTCGTTTAATTCATCCTACGTACATGTTTATACAACATCTATATCCTCTGCCACTGAGTGTAAGTATACAGTATCATGTCGGAATATATGACCTAAGTATGCATGCTGCGTGATTTTCGAAACCAGGTTTCTGCCAGCTTAATTATATTTAGCCCATTCGACATCAGAACCCCCGGCGACTGAAAATGTATTGGCAGATCGGTAATAGACTGTACTGCTAGCCCAAGATTGCCGTCTATTTTCTACAAAATACAAGAGATGTAAATTGGTACAAGCGGATATAGACTGCTGCGCACGAAGCGCCCTCAAGCTCAAATAACTAAGTAAGACTGCTGCGCATTAATATTAGGCGCAGGCAGCAGGGGTGTGGTATTAATTTTACACTCCTGGATGAACGCACACATGGACAAAATGGAACGTTTTGGCCAGGCGCCCAATTGTGAATATGCACACTTTAAAAACAGTTTGCCAGCAAGCAAACTGGTGAATGCAAAATATAATGCACAGGTACAGTAGAGCATGAGTTCGTGAGACAACCTTGACAGTTTCGAGGAACATTAAGCTTTAAGCCTTCAGCTTAAGCCCCAAGTTTAATTTCTCAGACTACGCATAACTTCACGTGCCCGTAGCAGGCAACACAGGGAAATGGTGAATAATAACTGCCCTTATCAGCACAGCTTACTGAGTTATTCAGCGCGATACACGCTGGTGGGGAACTCACCTCATAACAGTAGGTCGACCACTAGCTGGCGACATTCATTGCATAGTTTGTGCCGAGTGTTCCGCTTTCATGTCGTGTCTTATCTGACCCGACTGGCATAGATTGGGGTGCACTGCGCACGGTGTTGTTCCCACGTTCCGCTTCCCCACTGCACGCCCTCCATTCGGCTGTCATAAACGCGGCCATTGCCGCCGTCTATCGGACATTTCGGCCTCGAGTTCTCCTTAGCGTTTGATGATAGCGGCACGCGGACGTCGCAGGAGGGAGGCTTCCACTTACACACCAATCTGCTCCAGCCGCATTGAGTCGCGTCGAACTCGGTTACCCACCAGCTTCTGCGAAAATTGAAAATGTTCCGCAATCCCATACAGCTCGGTCTTCCCAACCTCAATAAATACACACAATTTCCGTTGCCATGACAACGTAAACTGGAAGGCAATAATGTTTGACGGCCAATCGTCTGAGGACTAAAGCATAAGCACCACAAAACAGCACACAGAGCCGGATGAAGACGCAATTCACACCATTTCAGGAAGACGCAATTCACCATCTCCGGAAGACGCAATTCACCATTTCCACGATTCCCGAAGACGCAAATCACCACCGACACGGCAAATTATCCGAGAGATACCGCAACGTCAGGACTAGATGCGTGTGATTGCACTGCGAACTGCTGCGCACATATTTTCGGCCGTGTCGGGGGACACGGCCGGTCCGCCGCCCTGAATGTCACCGGGGGGGGGGGGGGGGGAGCGCTCAAGCTGGGTCAAGTCTGAAATCGCTCCGGGAATGTCGGTGGCAGATGCCCACTATGGATTATGCCGAGATTAGTGTAATTCAGATGATTGAGCTCCACTAACGAAAGTGTTCGCCACGGGTTAGCTAGAGTGCTGCAATCCATGGGTATCCCACACCGAATACACATCGGAGATCTGTAGGCAATTTGTCTTTTACCTATCACGTTAATCTCAATTGCCACCTACATGGAAATAATATCAGCAAAACAAACCGCAAACAAGTGGAAAATTAATGAATAAAAACACACTCCTTGATACCATTACACCTATGGTGTTACAACTGACTATGTGCACTGCTTGACACTTGTTAATTGCCAACGATCTGTGTATGACCTGAGGAGTAAGTGGTTGATTCAGCTAGGTGAGGTCACCTTAGACACGTGACCCTGAGTCAATCAACCACATCGTGGCATGCTAGACGAGAAAAAAAAAATATTTAGATATAATATGTAATATGTACAAATTATGTAGGTTTAATATGTGATATGTACAAAATATGTAGGTACAATATGCGATATGTACAAAATATGTAGGTATAATATGTAATATGTACAAAATAAGTAGGTATAAAATAATAAGTATTTTTGTTTACATGGCTTGCAGATCAGGCCAGTCATGTGAAATAAGGAGACAGGGAGAGGGTAGCGGCAGGGGAGGAAAAGAGAATGTAAATACACATTCACAGAGGGGAGAGAAGGGGAAGGAGAAAGGGAGAGAGCTCATTGCATTCATTGTAGTTCTCACACCATTGTAAAGCATTGCATTCTGTAGCTGTGTGAACACACTTTTTAAACATACCTGACTAATGTTCCTGGCTTATGACAGGCTATTATGCCGGACACCGCTTTCCCCACCACCTTCGAAAGTTGTGAGGCCGCCTGGACGGCATTCGACCCGCAGTGCAGCAGTGTGTTGCGGTACAGTCTGCCTACATCAATCTCCGGGAGCTACGTGGGCGCTGCCAGCAGGGTTAAAACTAATCAGCCACACGCCTTTATTGGCTTGTTTTTGCGTGCAAGCAAATTCAATATGCTTTGTTTGTCGGCAGCTTTTTTCGGCACTTCGCCAATGCCATACCGACTGCACGTCGTATTGCACGGCTGCAAAACTTTCGCATAACTACCAAGTGTTGAAGCATCATAGCCAACGAAGGGAGAAGTTCAATGGCAACCTGCCAATTGCTAGGCACACCTTTGTAAAATGTCAAATATGCCGGTTCCCAGCTTTGTTAATTTAATCCTTGATGATGTAATTCGTATCATTTTCTCATTCACTTCGTATCCGATGCTCATGCAAATATATAGTGTAATAATATAAAATATAATAGTAAGCAAATGTATAAGTAGCGAATAATATGAAGTTCTGATTATTCCATTCCCTTCTATGACATTTTCTCCTTCCCTCCCTCCCTATGACATTCCATGATGGAGTTGATGAAGTGAAGCGTCTGGAGGACCTTGATGCATTATCAAAGCTAATTCGGTAATTTCAATCTCCCCACTGCGCTTCTGCTGGCGAACTTGTCACCGGCACAAAGTGCGCCCGCCGCCCCCGTTCCCCGTGCGGCGGGCGGGGCCGTTTGGTTCGTGTTCCGTTGGCACTGCTGTTCGTGCATTGAGTGCATTGTACATGCACATCGTACATGTGCGTCGAGGTCCTACATCGCCTAGTGCCGACAACATTGGACGTTGTCCCATAGTTACCTCTTCAGACGAGGGGTGGTCCCTTAGTTACCACTTCAGACGGGGGTGGGCCCTTAGTTAGCACTTCAGACGAGGGGTGGGCCCTTAGTTACCACTTCAGACGGGGGTGGGCCCTTAGTTAGCACTTCAGACGGGGGTGGGCCCTTAGTTACCACTTCAGACGAGGGGTGGGCCCTTAGTTACACTTCAGACGGGGTGGGCCCTTAGTTAGCACTTCAGATGTGGGATAATATAGCCCACCCTCAAAACAAACACCACTTTGTGTGACGATAGCAATCATCGGCGAAGGCTTTCAAACCATCAAGCGAGGGTAATCAAGCGGACAAGTCTGATTCGAACCTGAGTGTGCTACGACATCTTTGAATAACATGAAAATAGCATAGCGTAGCTTAGCACTTGAAATGTCATCCAATTCCGAGTATCGATTTTCGTAACTACGACAATGGCCAACACCCAGCCTGTTATACTAGGGTTCACGTCTTCGTGAAGGTGTTTCCCCTGTTGCTCCAGCATGGAGCTATGATAGGCGTATTGCGTCATGCTAGAAGCCGCCACGTACCCACGGGTTCCCCATGGGCTGGACGATGAGACAAATGTCTGACCTCGGCCGGAGG
The DNA here is from genome assembly GCA_034440575.1 of Imbricaverruca yamaguchii. NCBI lineage: Eukaryota > Metazoa > Arthropoda > Thecostraca > Neoverrucidae > Imbricaverruca > Imbricaverruca yamaguchii. Next base: position 1,932,623 of record JAOTOL010001616.1, read on the forward strand.
TGAACATGGCTCAGAGTCGGTGGGATTGGATCACAAATTGCGGTCCGTGTGATGGAGGAGGACATTAAGGGGGGACATGATGTAGGGATCGAGGAGGGGACGACATTCAACCTTGTGTCTACAATGAATGGTGGACACTTGCTCTGCACACAGGCGGGGAGAGCCGGGCAGGGAGTTGTACGCATTGTGCAGACAACATTAGCGACAGCTGGTCTGATATCGAACGGCATTAGCATGTTTCACGTCGGAAGGGCCCCTGCTGGTGGCCTCAGGTAACACTGGCTAATTAGTGGCGCTAGCTGAGGCCACTAGTTTCTGCCATGTCATAGGAGACAGTTGGCAACTAGCTTTGAAGCAGAAGGGGGAGCTAGCAACACGGATGTCGTTCAAGGCAGATGGCTTGAGCACATTGGTACATGTCAAAGCGGATGCAGGTTCCGGTAACTCGATGTCACAAACAGACCACAACAAAGAAGAACAGAATTAAAGTCAGGGGTCAAATAGTCATGGGCCTCTCCTACCTCATTCGAGAAATCTGCCATATAAATCGGGGAAGATGAAAACATCGGCGGTACGGGCGAGGGTTAACATGAGCTCTGACTGACCAGACAGGCATGACCTCCATGTATGGTGGGTTGCCACCCAGGGTGGTGGTGTTGGTTATTGGTTTCACGACACGTCGACCGCTGAGCCGTGTAGCGTCGCCAATCTCTCACGCCGATTGGTCGCGGGCGAAGAGTAGCGACAGGTGAGACTCGAACCCACAATCTTTCGATTGTGAGACTGGCAACTTACCCCTAGACTACCCGTCTCCGCCACCCACGTCATCGGAGCGCGTCCCACCCCCTATGAACAACTGTCACAGACATCCGACACAGTCATCGATTCCCCACTGAACTGATGCCAGTATTACGACCGTTCGCACGATGCCGAGATTCAACTTCCGGCCGCCGATCGTTCGCTGAACGCCAGCCGTGGTAATTTAATCACAATTGATGGATATCTCATGTCGCTTGGTGTGGACGACGACGGGGCATTGGGCATGGGGTCGTCCGGAGAAACACCGCCGAAAGCTTAGCGTCGTTCGTCCGAGTCGCCAGTCACCACCAACTACGCCCTAGGACTTTAAGACAGCGCAGATCAAAGAAGCGGCCAAAATGTTTATAATATGAGAAGAATGTCGCCGAAATAAAGCGTGCGTTGCAACTGAAAAATTCAGGGCACTGCTGCTTACACAGTCGCCATGATTGTGATCGTTGAAAGCGGTGTTGAACTGCGTTGTATTAATTTACAGGGGTGCCATTTATACTTGTGGTTACACTGCCTTATGCGTTTATTTTTTCACGGCAAGATTTTAAGATGTCTCAGGATGCCTTAGTATGTCATCTTAGGATGTCGTGAGTGCTAGGTAATTCTTGTCAAAAGGGAACATGAAGCCCTCAGCCAGTTCTGCCTGATTTCCGCACGTCTGCGTTCAAAACGCTGCGTCACGCTTTCTGTGCAGTAGCGACACGTGCGGAAAACAAAATCATCACTTCTCACTTGCATAACTATCATGTCCTAATACTGAGTCCAATGTATTCAAAGATATACATGTTGTATTCTGCCGTGCAGATCCTTTCCAGCACGCAACAAATGTGTAAGGTTTGGTGCTCGAAATACATTCTGAAATGTAACATGGATGAGTATGGCTGGTTCAATGTCGAATGGCAGCAGTACAGTTGAAGCATCTGCAATGCTGTGCCATGGCCATCGACCGAAGGTGGAAAACGGCGGAATTCATGGAGTGCAGAAGCAGTTGGAACGCTGTACCCTGGCCGGATGACTCAGAACACACCACCAGTGCTCCCCGGCCGCCGCCGATCACCACTGATCTGTCTTCGTCCGCGGATGCCTCTGTCGCACGACAGGGGGACGCCCGGCGGCGGGGAAGGGAGCCCCGCCACCTTGGGGACGGCGGTCGGCGTCACAACGGCGGCGGAATGGACGACACGGGTCGGCGGGGATGCCGTGCGGCGCAGCATCCTGATCAGTCACCGCAGCCGACCGACAGCTGGCGGCAAAAACTGTCGGTGCCGCCGCCGACGTGTCGGCCGGGTACGGCGAACTTGGCCAAGGAGGCCGCCCGGTCTGGGACCGGCTGCCCTGCCTGGGATGGGCTCCAACAGGGAGACCGCGCGAGCTGGGACCGGCTGCCCTGCTTGGGATGGGCTCCAACAGTGAGACCGCCCGGTCTGGGACCGGCTGCCCTGCCTGGGACGGGCTCCAACAGGGAGACCGCGTCTGGGACCGGCTCCCTGCCCGCTGGGACCGGCTGCCCTGCTTGGGATGGGCTCCAACAGTGAGACCGCCCGGTCTGGGACCGGCTGCCCTGCCTGGGACGGGCTCCAACAGGGAGACCGCCCGGTCTGGGACCGGCTGCCCTGCCTGGGACGGGCTCCAACAGGGAGACCGCCCGGTCTGGGACCGGCTGCCCTGCCTGGGATAGGCTCAAACAGAGAGGCCGCCCGATCTGGGACCGGCTCCAACAGGGAGATCGCCCTGCATGGAATGGGTTCCAACAGGGAGACCGCCAGGCCGGACACCGGCTCCAACAGGGAGACTGCCCGATCTGGGACCGGCTCCAACAGGGAGACCGCCCTGCCTGGGATAGGCTCCAACAGGGAGACCGCCCGATCTGGGACCGGCTGCCCTGCCTGGGATAGGCTCAAACAGAGAGGCCGCCCGATCTGGGACCGGCTCCAACAGGGAGATCGCCCTGCATGGAATGGGTTCCAACAGGGAGACCGCCAGGCCGGACACCGGCTCCAACAGGGAGACCGCCCGATCTGGGATCGGCTCCAACAGGGAGACCGCCTGGCCGGACACCGGCTCCAACAGGGAGACCGCCCGGCCGGACACCGGCTCCTACAGGGAGATTGCGCTTCCTCAGACAAGTTGGATGGGAGTCCGTGTAGCCCCAGACCGGTCGGCTGGTGGTCTGTACGGACCCCCAGCCGGGCACCGCCCCAGTGTAAGGGGCGGTGGCCACAGCGTGTGCGTGCTGGGAGAACTCAGCGAGGAATAGTCTCAGAACATGAGCTCGTGCTTTGTTCAAGGTTGTTGCATTTTTAAATAAGGTGGTTGCAGTTGATCTCGGGAAGCATACGATTGTTGCCGAACACAATCACGTCTCACATATTTACCTGCAAGCGTCTAGAAAGGTCCATGCTCAACCAATGATGTATCGATGCACAGGTACTGCATACTAATTAGCTTCCTCTCGCTTCCGTCTCGGTCTCTGCAGCCTACTAGTCGACATCTTCGTGGCTCGTGCTCACGGTGCATCATTTTGCCCCTGTGCCGTTGTATTCCAAGCTGCCCATCACTGGCGGTATCCGACAATATACCACGCCAATGACGGTGACGGTGACGGTGACGGTGACGGTGACGGTGACGGTGACGGTGACGGTGACGGTGACGGTGACGGTGACGGTGACGGTGGCGTTGACAGTGACGGCGACGGCGACAGTGACGATGACGATGACGATGACGACGACGACGACGACGACGACGGTAACAAATATTCCAGGTACAGGCCGGGGGAGGGGGTGAGTGACAGCAAGAAGTCGCCGGCCGCCGGCTGCTCCCGTCCACCCTCCTTGTTAGCCATGTGCGTTAGCGTGCAGGTGCGCCAGAGGGATCGGCGGCAAGTTGAGCGCGCGGGCGCCGGCAGAGCGTCTCCCACGGCGAGCACCACGTTAGCCGCCGGTGCGTCACGTTCTATCCGCGGTGCGCACCGGGCGTGACGCGTAACGCCGGCAGCGTGCGCGGACTGGCGGCAGTCGGCCAGCGCGGCTCACACCGGCTCCTGCCGCCGGGTTCTGCTGACGTGCCGGCGTGTCGTCCAGCCAACTGACGAGCATGCTGGTCACCCAGCAGGTCACCTAGCCGCTTCTCTAGCCGAGTGCCCACCCCTTGCCAGCCTGCCGAACCCGACGACTGGCCCAGTCGTGCTAGGCACCCAGTCGCTGGCCCGGCTGCTAAGTTGACCCGGACTGGCCGGAAGCCGGCCGCGTCTCCGGGAAGGAGTTAGCCGGTCACGTGACCGGCTGGCAGCATTGGCAGGCCAGTTGGCAGCCGGCTATGGCCGCTGTTGCTACTGCTGCCGGCCCACCGCTGCCGGCGGTAGCTGGTCCGCAGAGAACAGCTATCGCAGGGACCAGATTCATCTGCACGAGAAGCCCCAGCTCCTCGTACCCTGGCTACAATGCTGCCACGCACGCTCCCTCCTAGCCGGCCACGAGTGTGAACGTAGCAGCCAGGAGTGTGAACGTAGCAGCCAGGAGTGTGAACGTAGCAGCCAGCGAGTGTGAACGTAGCAGCCAGCGAGTGTGAACGTAGCAGCCAGCGAGTGTGAACGTAGCAGCCAGCGAGTGTGAACGTAGCAGCCAGGAGCGTGGACGGAGTAGCCAGCGAATGTGGCTGGAGCAGCCGGAGAGTGTGGACGGAGTAGCCAGCGAGTGTGAACGTAGCAGCCAGCGAGTGTGAACGTAGCAGCCAGCGAGTATGAACGTAGCAGCCAGCGAGTGTGAATGTAGCAGCCAGCGAGTGTGAACGTAGCAGCCAGGAGCGTGGACGGAGTAGCCAGCGAATGTGGCCGGAGCAGCCGGAGAGTGTGGATAGCGTAGCTAGGAAATGTGGACGTGGTAGCCAGCGAGACGATGGGAGCTGGCGCGGCCCAGCCGATTACAGCAGGTATAAAATGCACATACAAAAGCGGGCGCACCGACGTTGATCATCACTGAACAGTGTTCTGCATACTACGATAACCAAGTTAGGATCAAAACGAAACACTACCCTCCATGCCACAACAGCTGAAACATTTCCACAGCAGAACACTGGCATCGGAAAATACCATGACAACTAGGCTGCGTTCATAACGAACGCAACCCTATATGACACAACAGCTAGACATGTGCGCAGCCGAACAATGACATCGACACACACCATGACAACTAGACTACGATCACAACGAAGCACTACTCTCCGTAACATAACAGCTACTATATTAGACAGATCGTGCTTACTCTCTGTCACTACTCTCTATATTTTGACAGCTGGTGTATGTTCACAACCCAACATCGACATCGGTATTTTATCACAGCTAAACTATGCCAATAATACAATAGTTTACAACGAATAATGGCTCTTAAGTGCTCCTGGGTTTTAGACATTGCGTGAGACGAAATGTACGACCCTCAATATACCAGGAGGTGCTGAGTTTACATCAAAAGTAGCGTTTGGGATTATGCTATATTACTCAACGTTTCAGCCAGGGGCCATCGTCAGGAGTCAGGAGTCAGGACTCCTGACGATGGCCCCTGGCCGAAACGTTGAGTAATATAGCATAATCCCTAACGCTACTTTTGATGTAAACTCAGCACCTCGTGGTATATTGAGGGTCGTACATTTCGTCTAAAAAATACAATACTAGTATCAGTGCACTTGAACAATTTTTGCCATCAACTGCTTGCTAGTTGCCGGCAGCACAGCAAGGGGGTCAAATGGCGGGGCCCGCTAGCCACCAACAATGGGGCACGCTGCACGTGATTTGTTCACCGGAATTGACATGCGCTGCTGGGCGGCGGCGCCATACAGGTGCAGAGCTGGCGGCGATGTGTGGCGCATTGTGCGCGCCTCAATGGCTCGGCACGGCGGTCGAAACAAGCATCAGAGCCGGCGAATCGGGTGGTCGATGCACTGTTGCGCTTTGGGGCGTGCCAGCCTACATGCCGCTGGTGATCAAGGAAGGACATATTTCAGTTCAACTCTGGTCGCTACTAAGTTTGGGCTAATCACGGAGGAAACGCAGCGGAATATCCGGTGAAAAGCGAGAGACCAGCGAACGGTAGACTCGGTTGAGACCACCGACGGAGGGGGGGGGGGGCGAGACAGTCCCCAGCGCAGGTCCCAACTCCATGCGTGGCCACTTGGAGCAGTTGCGTGACTGATATTATGTCGAGTTGTGTGCTGAATCCATTGTACAACACATGCTGCCATTAACAAATGGCAAATTATTTTTTTGATGATCACAATATGCACCACATGTTTGAGTATCGTCTGCTGTTCGACTGCAGATTACGAGAGTGAGAGGATAGCTGTTGACTTATGGCCTATGCATCGCTAAAGCCCGTGTGGTTTCCCAGTCCAGCTTAAATCGATCGTGAAGTTGAGGAACAATGCCAAGCTGGCGTACCAGAGAAACATGCTGTGAACGTCAAATGCTGTGCCAAAGCTATGGATGTTCGCCCTACTTGTGCATTCTCTGCCCATTAAAAATGCGCTGCTTTTAATAAAATATCCAAGCTTGTTGGCTCGCGCGCCGCATTATTCATGCTCCATGCGCCGCCCAACATTGAAGAACCGATTAGTGATGTAGAGGATAGTCTGGAGGAAAATGGGTTGCGTTATACTCAGGACGTTCAGGGAGAATTCACGAATTGCTCTTCATAGCAATGCCAATACAGATAGCGACAAATCGTATTGTTATGAGAAACCAGTTGTATGGTAAGATGTGAAAAAGCGGCATCGCGCTTAAGCTTAACCCAACATCCGCTGCAGGGTCATCAACCGCACTTACTACCTGCTACAACGCGAATAATCGACGGCCGGCGAAAAATATACATTCGCAAATCAGGAGCGATTACCTTCTGACTGAATCGAAACAGAATGTAAAACTGTTGCGGCTCTGAGCGAAACTCTAGCACAACCACGCTGCCCTTTTAACCCGCCGACTACAGCCATACCGATACGCCAGTGTCTAACCATATCCTTGGTGGGGGGGGGCTTCAACAGCTCCATCGTCTTCAGTGGGGTCGATCGTTCGCTGAGCACACGTCGTGACGAGTTCATGACGACGCTTCGCAGAGGACAGACGGCCGCGACAGACCTGCAACAGGCCGGCAGCTCGAGCTGCGGCTGCATATCCCAGGCCGGCTAACGAGCCGACCGTATGCCGGCCACGCGCGCCGAATACTGATGTGACAGCCAGACCACTTCTGCAGAGAGAGCGCCGGCCATCAGCCGAACGGCACGGAGGTGATCTACACGAGACGTCAAGCCGTCTGGTACCGCCAGTATCAGACACCATGCCGTCTGGTACCGCCAGCATCAGACGCTAAACCATCTGGTACCGTCAGTATCAGAAGTCAAGCCGTCTGGTACCGCCAGTATCAGACACCATGCCGTCTGGTACCGCCAGTATCAGACGCTAAACCGTCTGGTGCCGTCAGCATCAGACGTCAAGCCGTCTGGTACCACCAGTATCAGACGCTAAACCATCTGGTACCGTCAGTATCAGAAGTCAAGCCGTCTGGTACCGCCAGTATCGGAAGTCAAACCTTCTGGTACCGCCAGTATTAGACACCAAGCCGTCTGGTACCGCCGGCATCAGACAAGCCGTCTGGTACCGCCAGTATCAGACATTAAACCGTCTGGTACCGCCAGTATCTGACGCCAAACCTTCTGGTACCGCCAGTATCAGACATTAAACCGTCTGGTACCGCCAGTATCAGACGCCAAGCTGTCTGGCACCGCCAGTATCAGAAGTCAAACCTTCTGGTACCGCCAGTATTAGACACCAAGCCGTCTGGTATCGCCAGCATCAGATGCCAAGCCGTCTGGTACCGTCAGTATCAAACGTCAAACCGTCTGGTACCGCCAGCATCAGACACCAAGCCGTCTGGTACCGCCAGCATCAGACACCAAGCCGTCTGGTATCGCCAGCATCAGACACCAAGCCATCTGGCACCGCCGGTACCAGATGCCAAGCCGTCTGGTACCGCCAGTATCAGACGCCAAGCCGTCTGGTACCGCCAGCCGGAGCTGCTGCGAGTACGTGAGCCAACGCGTCTGATAACACATTGCCGGCGCCACCGCGACGAGAATAGCACACACAGCAATAATAATCCGACCTGGACTTACCCAACAATGGCCGCGGTATTGGCCGAACGCCATTGGCGAGAGCGAGCGGTTACCGGTGTCCGGTTTCATCAGCGCGGCCAATGCACGGATCGAGTTGATTTGAGCGACGATCGCCGGCAGCCCCGCACCAAGCACGCTCAGGGGCGGGGCAACCCCAGCCCGGGAGATCAGCCGGCCACACCAACCAGACCAGGCGAAAAGAGAGGGCAAGGAGGTGTCGAAAGTCGCACCCTCCTACTGATGCAGTTCAGCACCGGATTGCGGGATGGCCGGCCTGGCAGGAGATCAATGGATCAATGGATCACCATCCGTGGACTAGTCCCATGGGTGCCCAGGTCTGTCTATTAGGATGCTGACTAATCTCACCTGGGTGGTATCATCGTCGGGTCAAGTGGAAATTTATAATCTTTCCACGTAATATTTTCTAACCAAGGCATGACCAGGTCAAGTGCATCATAAGCTGCATGAGCCATGCAAGGTAAGAGTCTCAATGTGAATTCCACCATAATAGTACATCGTCCATATAAACCACTTTAATTCAACCGCGATGACCGTCGTAGATGGCCAATGATATCTTGACGTAATATTTACGAAATATCACCTTGATGATGCTGCTCTCTATTAACCCGCGCCGTCTCTCCGGTCAAATCCTCCCAGCCCGTCTCGGGGGTGGGGGTGGGAGGGGGAGGGGGTTGAAGACCCCCTTCTAAAATCCAAACTAAGCATCGCACGAAAACGAAAGAGGTGTCATCAGAAAGCGCTCGACGAGTAGGGTCTGGTCCACCATCCAAAACAATTTCCCCCCAAAAGTGACGTCACCAGGGGGGCTAGATTTTCACGACTTTTCAGGACTTACATTATGTTTTTGACTCTGGGGAGTTCATTTTGGGGATATATGAAAAACAAAATTGATTTGGAATGAGAAAAGACCAACGAAATGGGCCAGGGCTATATTTTTTTTGACCCGAAAAATAAAAACTTTCTTTTTTGAAACTTTAAAATTTTGAGTTTTCAAGTTTTCTTAAATTTTTTCTCCAATGGGTAGAGCAAACCGAGAAACGTTGTTGGAAGTCAACTTTTGCTAATAAAAAATGCTTACTTTAGCCAGAATCATGTATTTGAACTACTATTTGGCAAATACGCAACATGTATATATAGTCAAATAGGAAAAACAAATCAACTCATACGTTTTATTGCATCCGTAAAGATAAGCAAACACTGAGAGTTTCATTAAAATATCTCTATCCGCTAAAGCGTGATGACTGGTTGAACTCTTTTGGAGTTGACCTCACTCGACCTTGACTAACTCGTTGACCCCAGACGACCTGACCTAAAAAATTGAATCAGCATGTCAAATTGATGTAGGAAAAGGTGCGCCAAATTTGGGCCGCTGCCGCGCGCCGTTCGTCCGCTATCGACGAAAAACCTGAGGGGGGCAGTTGAAGGCCCCCCGAGACGGGACGGGTTAAATACACCATTAGAATACAGATTGCGTCGGTACCCATGATGTTAGCAGCTTTATGTGCAAATAGATGAGCAATTATAACTTCGTTTTAGTAGCAGTAGAGGTTCCATTGAATTCGGGTCCCAGTTTATTCTGATGCTTTTTGTGACTTATCAGGCCAATACGGTTTCAGATAAGATGTGCAATAAACTGCCCAGTTTTCACGTTTCAGGGAGGCATGTTTTCATTACAGCTTCAGGCCACAAACCGGACGCATGGCAGCAACTTAAGATCAGCTACATTAACAAAAGCGAACTATATCCAAGTCACACAAATGATATTCGATCTGGAATCTGGAATGATACAAATTGGTGCAGTTCCAAAGTGGATGGCTGGAGAGGTACAGATGACATAGCGTCGCTATCTGTTCCAGTCGGCCATGAGTAGTCAGGAAGATATATATCACTGAAACAATAACCCTAGCTGTGCGAGACGAGCGTCAATTTCCCTCGTGCCGACATTGTTCTGAGGTAGCTCTTAAGCCATCCGAAACGTGAGCATTACCGTCTTGAATCTTGACCGACCCTCCGTTGCATGATTTTTGTTCATGGTGTCAAAACTTGCATTGAAGTACCTTACCATACCGGAACTAAGAAGGGTCAAACTTAGGTTGAAACCTCGCCGTAATACGGTTCACTCACATGCTTTTAAACGTTTTTGTTTTGTAAACAAACCAAGTAAAATACAGCCAAAGGTGAAATATGGCTGTATAGAGAAGCACCAAAAAAAAACACATTTATAGAAAATTTGACCTGGGTTCAGATTTCCAGCTCAAATGACGGGCTAAGCTATGCAAGATGTTTCCTCGTGGATACCATTGTCAATACTCTGTTTGTTTCAACTGTGAATATATGTCGTGGCATACTATGTGATCTAAAAGCGTGTTACATTTCAAGCCAGGTCACTCAAATATCACTTGAAACCTGAAATATTTAAGAACACTAGACGTGTCATGTTCTGAATATATTTGCATTTCATGTGGTCTAGAGTTTAAATTCCGAACTAACACGAAGTGCAATTGGCTAAGCGATGACAATTTTGCACCATTGTCACCTGTGCGTCACCTGGCTCTGGAAATTAGCGTTTTCTTTTTTTAAGCAGGAAGAACGAAAATTGAGTTAATCTACCAAAGATTTAGGGGGTGGAATACATACGGTTTTGTTTTCGATTCACTCGGTGTCTTTTCCTGTTACGATCGGTTCGCAAGTAGGCATCTTTAACAGTTCATCGCATGTTTCCCAGTATTTAATCTTAGCAGCATTTAATCGGTGACTCTAGTCTCTTCACGTGGAACCCGTAGTTGAGTGCTTCCTCAGTCTGCACACCATCAACATTGAAGCACGAAATCACATTTGTTGTACGACCAGGGTCCGGAAACTAGGCGAGAAGCTGTGATTGACTGGACCACGACATTGACTTGCATGACCTGACACGAAAGGTCAGCTAAAGGATACAGAGAAGACTGATCCCAGGAGACCGAAAAGTTCAACGACGTAGGTACGCCGTGCCGTTTTCCGTGCATATCTATTTTGTTCGAAACAAAACGCAGGGAGAAGATCAAGTTCAACCCACCCATGCCCGGCACTACGATCGCTATTCGCATGACATGGACCTGACACACCAACATCACGCTGAATGTGTGGTGTGACTTTGGCGAATCTAGCCAATGACGCAAATTAATTCCCTCAATATTTGGACAGAGCGGACGACAGCTCGTAAAGACAGCCGAAATTTGTGCACAGACTGCCTGTGACTGACACTAATTTAGTTAATGGACGTGAACCTTTTGATAATAATGCTCCCCCAGCTGCGTTGCGCCGCGCCTACATTAGTGCGGGCGCAGTCAGTCAGACAAAGCAGTCGTCTCTGGACTCAGCTCTTACATCATCAACATTTGCATGCTCTCACACCTCCAGTAGGCCATGCGCCCCTGTCACTCCCCAGAGGATGCCCCGCTCGACGCTGTCGGATGGGCCAGCGAGAAGCTGGATGCGGCACAACGCGGTGCGATTCCTCACTGGTGGCAATCGACTTGAGTAAGGCGTTCGATAGAGTCGACCACCCGTCGCTACTAGGCGGTCTCGAGTATGGCGTGTCCTCCAGCTGGTTCGGCAGGTACCCAGCCGAGTCAGCCGGTTAGTTATTCGGGCACCTACAACGCATCGACTGCATTGGTCACGTAGCGCCCAGCCAACTATCCGATCAATCCCGGGAGTTCGAGGTGGCACGGTTTGCTGCTCCTATCGCATGGTGTCACCCATGACACGATTGTTGGTCCAATCCGTGTCCTACATAGTCTTCATTAACGAACTGTCTTGCTTCATTTCCCATGGGCGTGTCCTCTCCTAGGCAGATGACACCAAAATCCTTGACTTTACACTCACAATCGCAACAGATCCAACGTTCACAAATGCCAGGCCGAACAGGCTGCCCAGACTCTACAGACACCGTTGTAGTTCAACAGCCTAAAACTGAAGCCTGACAAAGTCTGCCTCATGCTTTTCGGAACACGCAATTCACTTACTAAAGGCAATGCTGCTAGCATTGAAGTCGATGGCAACGAAATCCGACCAAAAATATGCACCGAACCTCAAAGTGTTCCCTTTGATGGCGCTCTTATCCGAGAGCAGTATACACCCACCGCCGTCGGAAGCTGTGGCGGCGTCCTGCAGTGTCCCTTTTCAACATCAGAGTCCACCGCACACCTGAAATCTCGAAAATCTTCGTCCAGGCATTTGTCCGTCTCACCGGCCGCTGTCCGTCTATGCAGGGTGGTATCGCGGACCGCCGTCGTGGCCGTGTGCGACGCACCGCCAACTTCACTGCGCGGCTGGTCACCGGGCCGCCGAGCCGCGGCCACATCCGTCCCGCCCTTGCAGCTCTTCACTGGCATGATATTCGGGAAAGACTAGCCTGCAGTGACGCTGTTGACATGATTGGCGCCCTCCTCATCCCGAGTTACTCAGGGTCACTGCGGCGCATGCTGGTCGCCGGCGATTTGATATCCGATAGAGGGCTGAGACAGAACGAGAGTGGATGTGCTGTGTCTTCCTCTGACCCGGCCTGCAGTGATGTGCTGCACCTGCCTCTGATCTGACCGACAGTGATGTGCTGCACCTGTCTCTGATCTGACCGACAGTGATGTGCTGCACCTGCCTCTGATCCGAAGCAACAACGATGTCTCCGATGAATAAATAAGTAAATGGCAACGAAGAATAAAAAAAAAAAAAATATGGCAGCTCGGGCCTGGAGCGTGCTGTGCGATAATGTGACTGGGACCGTGGTGTCCGGGACTGGGTTGTGGAGCACCTCATAAGCATGTAAGAACTGTGAGAAACTCCATGTCTGTGTGCTGTCGGCAGTCGGTTGCATAACATGTATCTCGACTGGAGCACTGCGTCCAAAATTTGCAATTCCTCTAATAAACGAAAGATGCATATTGTGATATCCAGGGTGCATTGCTGCCCAAGCTAACTTACTTCACATAAGCCCACGTTTGTCGCTATGGATAATAGATGGCAATTTCGCCTGTAATGCTTTCAAAACAGAACTGCAGCACATTTTACACTTGCAAGTCCAGACTGCTAAGTGACTGCAAGACTGAGTAAGTGCTTATGAAGTGCAGATTTAGACCTTTCAACAGCGGCCGTTTCTGAGGCTGATTCATTCGCTTCAGCTCAGACTATCAGGCGTGATGCCACGGCCCGGCTGAACTGTTGGCTCGCCTTAGTGTCACCACCGCTTCCACATATCTCCGGTGACCGCCTCTGCGCTGCCAAATCGCCGCAGGATCTTAATTAGCGATTGTCTGGCGCTTAATTACGACGCAGCGGCGAAATTCGCACGGAGCCTCGCCAGAGTAAACTGGCTGTCGCACGGAGCCTCGCCAGAGTAAGCCGACTGTCGCACGGAACCTGACCAGAGTAAGCTGGCTGTCGCACGGAACCTGACCAGAGTAAACCGACTGTCGCACGGAACCTGACCAAAGTAAGCCAGTTGTCGCACGAAACCTGACCAGAGTAAGCCGGTTGTCGCACGAAACCTGACCAGAGTAAGCCGGTTGTCGCATGGAATCTGACCAGAGTAAACCGGCTGTCGCACGGATCCTCACCAGAGTAAGCCGGTTGTTGCACGGAGCCTCGCCAGAGTAATCTGACTGTCGCACGGAGTCTGACCAAAGTAAGCCAACTGTCGCACGGAGCTTGATCAGAGTAAACGGGGTGTCGCATAGAGTATCACCAGAGTAAACCAACTGTCGCACGGAACCTGTCGCGAGTAAACCGGCTGTGGCACGGAGTCTGACCAGAGTAAACTGGCTGTCGCACGGAGCCTCCCACCAGCAGTCAGTCGTCTGGCGGAGGAGGCTCAGCCCTCTAATGCTGTCTTGCAGCAGTCTGTACGCATAGACATTTCTCCTCACACCTAGTTCGCAGTTGAATGCCCAACAATCAGCATGTATTGGGATTGCCTAACATGGCCATTGTTCGCAAACGTTTTCGCCGCGTTCTCTGTACATAGGCATGTGTGTTTGTTTGGGTGTCAGTGTGTTTGCCAGACTTCAACGCGAGTGGCACGGACATTGTGAAGCTGATTGGCATCGGATGCTGTTAATATTGTGAGCTGATTACCATCGGTTGCTGCCGATACTGCGGAACTGATTACCATCGAATGGTACGAACACTATGGAACTGATTTACATTGAGTGGCATTGACACTGCGGAAATGATTGTCATCGATTTCCAATCGATGCTACACTGTTCTGGGGATGGTCTGAGGTGGTGGATCCAGGATAAGCAAACCACGTTATCGGAAACCAATAAAAAGGGATCTTCTGGAAGCTGATTGCTGAGGCAGCAAGATAAGGGCATTTGTTTGTTGGTGTGCTGATACCCGAAGAAGGTGTGCCTTGGACACGTCTTCTTACGTCCTCCAGAATAGAATATGAGTCTAGGCAGATTCGTCAGTGAAGTATAGATACACGAGCATCGCTGTGTATGTTAGTTTTCATCTAAAGTGGGTGACACTAGTGCTACCCAGCCCTTGTGTAGAACTAACCAGCCCTCTGACAGTTTCTCCTCCGGGTGACACCTCCATATTTGATACACGGATGGTGTTTTGTTGGCTGGTGCCTTGTCATGCGATTGAAGTGCCCCTGTCAGGTCATGGCTTCCGTCTGACTTAGTGCTGCCCCCCCCTACAGAGTCCTGTCCTTCTGGATGCTCTGCCCAGCTTAGCATTATACACTCTTTAGTGCTGCGCCATTCTGAGTCCCCTGCGCTCTTGAGTACCCTCCCGAGTGTCCTGCTTTCCTCATAGTATCCTGTCCTACTTGGTGTACTGCACTCATCAGTGTCCTGCCATCTTCAGCGCTCTACCCTCTTCAACGCCGTCCTGAGAATCATAGTGGTTTCTTCGTGCGCTACCGACCCAAGTGCGGTGTCCTTTTTAGTGTCCTGCCCTACTTAGTCTAACGTGGTGGGCAAGACGAGTTTAAGTCAGCTGTCTTCACGCAAGGCCGAACATCGGGTAGTTTTTTGGGGATGTGGGGTTGGGGTGGGACACGTATCCCCCTGTCTTGCCGATGTCCGTGACTTGAGTAGAACTCAGGCATGGCTATAATTCCCCGAAGAACGTCATCAAACTAGCTCAGAAAACTGCAGGATCTACCTTGCTGCTTGCATGTGTGCCACCTAGGCTCTACTGGAAGAAAACCAGTGACGTGATATATCTTGCGCTGGCGTTTGCCTATGCAAGGCGTTTGACTGTATTGGGTGCTAAAGCCAATAACTACATAGTTCATAGCCCTATAATTATGCCGTATAATTATATGGTTATTGGTTGTTCGATCAGGACACACTGATTTGCGTCCGACGTCTGTGATATCACCTCCTTGGCATTGCCATCAATCTACACCATACCTCGATTTGTCGTATGTTCACCCTGATGTCTTCCCTCTTTTTAATACGATTACGATTGCTTCGTGGGGCTACTTGGAGAGAAATAGTGACCACCGAATGACTTTAATTTAATTTCTATAAAGCCAGTGATATGCATGTGTTGACATTTGAACTCTATGTGCGCATAATTTCGTATGCAGGGAACAAGCCTTATCGCTTCAAAAGTATGCAAGACATCCTGTTGGTGCGAAGGTCAAAACAGGCAATTAGCCCGATTGTTGCGTATTTAATGTTGGCATTTATTTCCAGTGACCACCCTGAACGTTATCCGGTCTGGAATCTATTTCAGTCTGCTTGACACTCTGACTGCGGGGGTGTCATATGAATGACGCAATAGGCAAGCAATGCCATGCCCGTACGAGTGGTATTAACTTCACCTACTTGTGCGAGTCAACTCTGCCCGACAATTGCATCAAATGAGTACAACACGGGTTTAATCAGTCTGGCAATCGTTGCATGGGTTTTGCTCTTGTGATTGTCTTAATGGCGAGACTAGCTCTTGTTTTGATCTTAGTGGTGGGTCTAGCTCGGGTGATAATCTTAATGGTGGGCCTGGCTCCTGTGATTGTCTTAACGGTGGGCCTGGCTCTTGTGATTGCCTTAATGGTGGGAGTAGATCTCCGGGAGTGCTTAAGAGCTTCGTTTAATATGATGGCCCGGCCTGATAACGCTATTTGTATTCCGCCACTTTGGCATTCAAATGCGCCTAAAGTTGCATTGGGTCGAAGTCGTGGCCCAACTCCGGCTCGTTCTAACTCCATGCGACTAACCCGTCCCGTCTCGGGGGGGTCTTCAACCACCCCCTCAGGTTTTTCGCAGACAGTGGACGAACGGCGCGCGGCAGCGCGCCCAAATTTGGTATGCCTTTTGCCACATCAATTTGGTATGTTGTTTCAATATTTTGAAGTCAGGTCATCTAGGATCATTGAGTTACTCATGGTCAAGTGAGGTCACCTCCAAAAGAGTTCTACCAGTCATAACGCTTCAACGGATATATATATATATTTTTTAATGAAACTTTCAGCGTTTGCTTATTTTTAGATATGCAACAGAACGTACAAGTGGAATTTTTCATTTATTTCGTTTTTGACTACATACAAATTTTGCGTATTTGCCAAATTGCAGTTCAAATAGAGGATTCTGCCTAACATAAACATTTTTTTTGTTAGGGCAAGTTGACTTCCAACAACATTTCTCGGCCTGTTCGATTTCGCTGTCCTTTTCTCATTCCAAATGGTTTTTTTTTCTTTCATACATCCCCGAAATGAACTCCCCAGAGCCAAAAAACAATGTAAGACGTAACAAGTTGTGATGATCTAGCCCCCCTGGTGACGTCACTTTTGGGTGGAAATTGTTTCGGGGGTGGACCCGGACCCTACTCGTCGAGCGCTTTCCCATGACACCTCTTTCGTTTTCGTGCGATGCTTAGTTTGGATGTTAGAGGGGGTTCCTAACCGACCCCCCCCCTCGAGACGGGTTGTGAGGATCTGACCGGAAAGACGGCGCGGGTTAATATGGACTGGCTCTCCAACCTCGTCCAACCTCGTCACCATGTGCTTCGTCACCAACTGTCAGCATGTACGCCAAGATTCGAAGATAGTGTTCGTGATATCTTGAAAAAAATTATCAGTTGTATTGTCTGTACTTTGATCCTTTGCAACTGGAATCCCATACATGGGCATTGGCTTATAGTTAATTCAGTTACTAGATTATGCATTTAGCACTTCGATTTCAATTTTAGCAGCATTCATGCATTTTCCTGCATGTTTTTCTCACTCAAATCACGTGTCAGAGTGTTTTTGCTAAAATAGAGCCCTTCCTAACCGATTTTTTTACAATTCTTCAGCGTTTAAAGCTGCCATTCCTATCACTATATGCTCATCACTCTTTTCCACTGCAGACCTCAAAAGTAAGGGTTTCACAAGCATAGAATACCGAACGAGAATACAATTGCAACGAGGAAACACCTCGATATGTAGGACACCGTGCAAATGTGAGGAGGGAAAGATGATTCACGCTTGGTACAACTGATAAGATTTGAGTACAAGAAAAGGATGCATTATTTGCACAGGAACATGAACGTCATCAGGCTTATCATGAATCCGATGGATTATGTCTTCTTCATTTATATTCGCGTGACTAGCGCCTTTTCAGCCCCTCCCCCACTTCACGTGTCTAACCGGCAGGTGGACCTTGCTTCAACTTCTGGCCAATATTCAGACTATCAAACTCGACGCTCACGAACCGATTCATGATCCGACAGGTGAAGGATCGCATCGAATCTGCCGGCATGATTTACATCCTCTGCATCCGTGTCTATCCAGCCGAACACAGCCGGTCACGGACACGCAATCGATGTGCGCCATCTTGCAACAACACTCCAACGACACGGGTGGCCGCTTTTTTAGCTGACGGCGCGCGGCGTCTAACTGGGTTTTCAATTAGGAAGCGTTTGTTTCGCCTGTGGCCGCGCCGCGCGGGCTGGCTGTCCCCGGGGAGCGAGCGCGCCCGATGAGAATATACGGCCTCGTTAGGGGCATAATGCCGTGCTCGGCGGGACGTCTGGTGGCCCCCGGCGTCCCAGCGGACGAGCCGACGCCGACTGTTTGGCGCAGACGCCGCTGTCGCGACTGTGTCTGGCCGGATGCGGTGTGAAAATTGCATAGCTTAGCGTATGCTGGTGGCGCGGCGGCCCGTGCGGCAGAACAGAAGCTGACGATAGCCGACGGTCGGGTGAGATGATGGTCGCTGGAGATCCGAAGGGCGGCAGTGGATCCCTTGAGCCACAGCTGCTGACGTGGTCGGGTGGGCTGACGCTCACTGGTGGTCCGAAGGGCGGTAGTGGATCTGAAGGGCCACATCTACCGATGGTCGGGTGGACTGCTGGTCACTGAAGATCCGAAGGGCGGCGTTGGATTCCTGGAGTCACTTCATCCGATATGATCGGGTGGCTGATAGTCACTGGAGGTCCGAAGGGCAGCTTGGATTCCTGGAGCCACAGCTGCCAATATAGCCAGGTGGGCTGATGGTCACTGAAGATCCGAAGGGCGGCGTTGGATTCCTGGAGTCACTTCATCCGATGTGATCGGGTGGCTGATGGTCACTGGTGGTCAGACGAGCGGTGGTGTATTTGAAGGGCCACTGCTATCCGTTCCGGCGAACACTCTACGCAATTGCCAGTTGAGCCCGACACTTGCTCTCATTCTCGGTCGAGCATGTCTGGGTTGATGCAGGTGCGTAGTTTCTGAGGTCTTGCACAAGGCACTCCCGCCCAATGAGGAAATTCGCCCACCGAAAGTGTACTTGGCCTCAGCTACGCTGTGTCCACGTGCCCATAGTTCAGTGGTTGAGCCGGCACAAACCTGTATGTCCCCACTACCGTCTCTCCTCCGTGATTAAGCGCCACCAAATAGCATGCAATCACGCAAACTTGGTGTTCATTTTTCTTGTTCGCAGCTCGTTTCATAGGAACTTGTCATGCAAACAGGTAAAAAACACTGTCGTGCAGATTCAACATCGATCGACGTCTTCAATCATGAACAAAACTGTGCTTTCATTGGAATTCAGCGTTCTGTTGTTTTAGTTTGCGAAATGCGACGAGTTTGCGAGAAAGCTTCTGAAAACAGTTCGAACCTGTACATGTTGCATGCTACTTCGTCATAGCAAAACGTTTTACAAGCCCACTGTTTGTTTGCTTCACGATGTCGCCATGCGAACAGCATACTAACCAGAGTTTCAGATGACACTCGCAACCACCAGTGGGTTAGTTAGAGCACATACCAAGCAAATTGCACTGGCTTATTCTGATATAGCGTGTTTATGTTCTTCCCGCTTTTACTTTGTCACGCAACCTCAAATTCTGTCGCGTTCCGTACCATTTACGTGCTTAGGTTGAGCAGGTAGGTCTTGGCTAGCTTTTACATAAAGCTAACGATACATAAACTGGCTAGCTAGATACATAAACTCGAAATGCTTGCTGGTATCTAAATTCGTCCAAATGTCATCACTTTGTGGAGTGATCGTTCGACATCGAGGTGATATTTCTCCATCCAGGAGTGAAATAGCTGTCCATGGAATGGACGCGAAATTCAGAGCACATACAGACACAGTGGTTCCATTGACCAGCTGTTGTTTAGTGCCAGACTGCAGATGCCACAGACAAGCATCTTGCTGGCACCGCTGGAGCGCAACAATTCCATCTCAATCCCACCGGCAGCGGCAGATACCTCTCCTCAGATCTCCCGTCATCAATCACAGCTCATAAATTTCCGATCATCTTGTTGCGCCGGCGGCGGCGGAAGTGGCGCATTGATCAGCGGCGGAGGCGATCGCGCCGCACGCCCGGGGCTCCAGACGGTGCCCATTCCGCGGCCATTTCACGGACGGTGGCCACGAGCAGAAGCACCGGACACCGGATGGAGCGGGCAGCACGAGATGGTCGGCGGGTGACCAGACGCCTCGGGGTCGTCGTCGCCGCATCGGGCAGAGACGCGGCGGCACATTGCTACCTCCAACATAACTACCCCAACATAACTACCCCAACATAACTACCCCAACATAACTACCCCAACAGAACTACCCCAACATAACTACCCCAACATAACTACCCCAACATAACTACCCCAACATAACTACCCCAACATAACTACCCCAACATAACTACCCCAACATAACTACCCCAACATAACTACCACCAACATAACTACCCCAGCAGAACTACCCCCAACTTAATTACCCCCAGCATAACTACCCCCAACATAACTACCCCAACATAACTACCCCAACATAACTACCCCAACATAACTACCCCCAACAGAACTACCCCCAACATAACTACCCCAACATAACTACCCCAACATAACTACCACCAACATAACTACCCCAGCAGAACTACCCCCAACTTAATTACCCCCAACATAACTACCCCAAACATAACTACCCCAACATAACTACCCCAACATAACTACCCCAACATAACTACCCCCAACAGAACTACCCCCAACATAACTACCCCAACATAACTACCCCAACATAACTACCACCAACATAACTACCCCAGCAGAGCTACCCCCCAACTTAATTACCCCCCAGCATAACTACCCCAAAGATAACTACCCCAACATAACTACCCCAACATAACTACCCCAACATAACTACCCTAACATAACTACCCCAACATAACTACCCCAACATAACTACCCCAACATAACTACCCCCAACATAACTACCCCAACATAACTACCCCAACATAACTACCACCAACATAACTACCCCAGCAGAGCTACCCCCAACTTAATTACCCCCAGCATAACTACCCCAAAGATAACTACCCCAACATAACTACCCCAACATAACTACCCCAACATAACTACCCCAACATAACTACCCCAACATAACTACCCCCAACATAACTACCCCAACATAACTACCCCAACATAACTACCCCAACATAACTACCACCAACATAACTACCCCAGCAGAACTACCCCCAACTTAATTACCCCCAGCATAACTACCCCCAACATAACTACCCCAACATAACTACCCCAACATAACTACCCCAACATAACTACCCCCAACAGAACTACCCCCAACATAACTACCCCAACATAACTACCCCAACATAAGTACCACCAACGTAACTACCCCAGCAGAACTACCCCCAACTTAATTACCCCCAGCATAACTACCCCAAACATAACTACCCCAACATAACTACCCCAACATAACTACCCCAATATAACTACCCCCAACATAACTACCCCCAACATAACTACCCCAACATAACTACCCCAACATAACTACCACCAACATAACTACCCCAGCAGAGCTACCCCCAACAATTACCCCCAGCATAACTACCCCAAAGATAACTACCCCAACATAACTACCCCAACATAACTACCCCAACATAACTACCCCAACATAACTACCCCAACATAACTACCCCAACATAACTACCCCAACATAACTACCCCAACATAACTACCCCAACATAACTACCCCTTTGCAACAGACACACCTGTGACGGGCGAGAGTCAGTCGTCTCCCCGCCGGCGTTCCTACATGTACTGACGAACAACTACCGTGGCAACGCTGTGCGCGGCTGGGCCACCGCCACCGAGATGACTGGCGTCGCCAGGTCAGCGCTGGGCGGTCGAGTGGGACCAGGTCACCAGATGCCTGACCTGACCTGACCAGACCTGACCAGACCAGACCAGACCAGACCAGACCAGACCAGACCAGACCAGACCAGACCAGACCAGACCAGACCAGACCAGACCGGACCAGACCAGACCAGACCAGACCAGACCAGACCAGACCAGACCAGACCAGACCAGACCAGACCAGACCAGACCAGACCAGACCAGACCAGACCAGACCAGACCATGACCTGACGAGACCAGACCAGACCAGACCAGACCAGACCAGACCAGACCAGACCAGACCAGACCAGACCAGACCAGACCAGACCAGACCAGACCAGACCAGACCAGACCAGACCAGACCAGACCAGACCAGACCAGACCAGACCAGACCAGACCAGACATGACCTGGCATGATCTGGCATAACGTGACATGACCTGACGAGACCAGACCAGACCAGACCAGACCAGACCAGATCAGGCCAGGTCAGGTCAGACCAGGCCAGACCAGACCAGGCCAGACCAGACCAGACCAGACCAGACCAGACCAGACCAGACCAGACCAGACCAGACCAGACCAGACCAGACCAGACCAGACCAGACCAGACCAGACCAGACCAGACCAGACCAGACCAGACCTGACCAGACCAGACCAGACCAAACCAGACCAGATCTGACCTGGCATGATCTGGCATAACCTGACATGACCTGGCCGCAGCTCGACAGGTGACCACCATGGCGACAGCCGCAAAGTCATGAATGGTTGCACGTGGCCGCCGACATGCCTGGCGATCACGGCAACATCGGAGATCGATATCCCTGCGGGAAGTAAGCCCGTCTCGCAGCCGAAAGGTGCCGGGTTCGGATCCCACTGCCTGCTGGACACTTCGGCCTCCTGGCGATCGGCGGCGTCAGAGTGGCCACGTCACGTGACATACGCAGCTGTATGTGTCGAAAAATATTCAACGCTCGTCCGCACTCGATTCTCGAAATTCACCCGAAACTCGAATGTTCCGGTGTCGATGAACGAATGTGGTTAATCACGGATTGAAACATTCAACAGGACTCTGTAGTTTAACAGCGAGAAATGAAAGTGAAATGGCCAAGACTCAGCATGTTCCAATGTGAGCTGCCGATAATTGCGCATAACGTAATAGATCAATATCAAGCTTCAATACGGATCCTATAGGATGTGTGGCAACATTTAGGAGTTTCCCACTAAAACACCACAATTTTCCAGTTGTAAGTACAAGAACGCTGTTCACATGCTTGGCTCTCCGGACAAACATTTTCCGCGTGAATACTTGCGGCTGTACATTGGCTGCAATAACTTGATTGAATTGGTGTTACGACTTCATCTAACCCGCTATGATATATGTATGTTCGGTATCACAACTATGAACATGACGTTGTCGAAGTATTTTTCTGATGATCATGCTTCAAACGGAATTTGTTTTTCGAAGGTTCGTTCAGGTAAAAGCATGCTGCAGGACCCAGGACATGTCATATCACCACCAGGCGGGGCTCCTGCAGGCGCCCAGGGTGGAACGTTTTGGAATTGGTACCGAGTCAGCCTTCCTTCAGATTCGTGATGACCAGCCTGACAACACCGGCAAAGTCAGCATACCCAGCCTGGCAACACCGGCAGAGTCAGCATACCCAGCCTGGCAACACCGGCCAAAGTCAGCGTACCCAGCCTGACAACACCGGCAAAGTCAGCAGGCCCAGCTCTGACGAGCCACGCGGCAGCGCTGACCCATTCATTCATCCAACAACTTCACCAACGCAGTAATCACCAGGTCAACGGTACCAATTAGGATTTAAGTAATTGCGTTTTAACCACGGGGACATGGTAAGTAATCATGCTATTCATCAAAACCATTATGGGAATTTGCATAGTCCATACAGGAGACAGATGACACGATTTCAGGCAAGATCGATGCCTACAAACGAGAGCGTTAAATAGCAGCAAAAGGACATACAGAATGTCGCTACCTAGGCAAATATTTGGCAGTTTCAAATCCAAGGTAATGCCGCTTGTTCGTTCCGATTAAACAGTTTTGAAGAAGCAGATACGCACAGCTAGATACCGCGTGCTGTTAGAATCCTCAGACATATATATACAATCATAGATACGGATATATACATTTAGATAATAGATACAGCTGGACAGAGATAATCCTACAGCATAAATAAAGCAATGAAAAGTAGCTTGCGCATGGTTGGCCGCCTTTGATGGTTTTTTGGGCTCCTTCTCCATGTGTCTGTAGTAAATACACTTGCGTTTGTATTGTTTCTTCGGGTGCACTCAGATTCACACACACATTTAAGTCCGTGATCACTTGCATACGCAGTAATAATTTCATCATTTTAGAGAAAATAAAAACAAAGCCAAAGTAAACGAGACCGATGGACGCGCTCACAAGCCCACCAATGCCACATGCAGCACCGCGTGATGCGGAAATGAACGATAGCATGACATTTGCCAAGCGGGTATGGCGCAGCGCGAAGAGAACTTTCCCAGTAAGCACGATTAGCGGTGTGAAGTGAATTATGGCACATAAAGCGTGTACGGGGTAGAGAGAAGCAACTCCCACAGTAAGTACCATTAGCGGTATGACCATAGAATGCCAGAGTCATGGCTCGCACGAAGCTGCCATCAAGATGGCACATGGCTGCCATCAAGATGAACAGCGAACGGGTACGGCAGCTCTAACAAGTAAACGCGCGAACAAAGTACCAGCCGTCTGCGGTAGGCGCGAGTCACAGATGCCCTCGGGGATCCACTGTGCGTGGTGGCAGGTGTCGCGCGCCAGGCACGGCCAGTCATGACGAACAGCAGCGACCCGACGGCACCGCGCCTCCGGTGGTGACGTGTCAAGGTCAGCCGAGCCGGCAATGGTGCGCGACGAATACCCGCCGACCGATGAGACGCAGCAGCACGCGCCGCCGATGCCGGTGTCGGACGGGTAGCACCTGGGCACTAAGGCCGCACCTGGCTCAGGTGGAGGTCTGCTGCATCGGGTGCCGCGCACCAGAGGCTGGGATGGCGAGGGCAGAGGCGACTCTCTCGCCCACACTCTCTCCCTCTCTTTCCCTTTTCTCGTCTCTCTCTCTCTCACTCTCTATCTTCCCTCTCTCCTCTCTATCCTCTCCCTATCTCACTCTCTCTCTCTCACGCTCCCTTCTTTTTTTATCTCTCTATCTCTCTCACTCTCTCTCTCTCTCTCTCTCTCTCTCTCTCTCTCTCTCTCTCTCTCTCTCTCTCTCTCTCTCTCTCTCTCTCTCTCTCTCTCTCTCTCTCTCTTGGACAGCTGCAGCGCAGGTGCCCAAGATATCCTGACCAAGTTGTCTCGTTGGCAGGTGGTTTCCAGATACGTGAGCATGCATCGAGCCATGCATGCGGGGGATGTGTGGGCAGCATCCAGTCGAGCATGCAGAACATGCGTGGGTAGCAGTGAGCCTAGTATATTTGTACACATCCAATGCAGTTACCTTATCCGGGGAAGCGAAGCGCCGCTGCGGCGCTCAGGCAATGGACTTTCGACTCGTCTCTCAAAGAGTTATCGGCTCTAGTAAATCGAGTAATGCCCCATACATCACCCGACGTCTTTATGCAGACTGTCCGCAGCAGCAATCGAAAAGACTCTCAGATATGAGAACGCGAGTCTGCGGTACGACGCATGGCAAGCCGGCCACAATTTTATACATATAGAGAGAGAAAGGAGGAGAGAGAGAGGGAGAGGGAGGGGAGAGGAAGAGGGAGAGAAAGAAGGAGAGGGAGAGAGAGAGAGGGAGGGAGAAGGAGAGGGAGAGGGAGAGGGAGAGGGAGAGGGAGAGGGAGAGGGAGAGGGAAAGGGAGAGGGAGAGGGAGGGAGGGAGAGAGAGATTGAGAGAGAGAGAGAGGGAGAAAGAGAAAAGAGACAGACACGGGCGTGGTAGTCAGGTCGCCCTGTTCCGGCGTGCGCCTACTCCGCCTGACGGTGCGTCGCTGACCTGTCGGCCTGTTGTGACGCGTCGCCTCGCGTCCCGTCCGTCTCCTCATCTGCCCCCCCCCCACCCCCACCCTCCGTGGCGAGTGACTCTCCGTCTCCGCTTGCATCTTTAACCTCATTTGTTCGTTTGTCGTGAATCGCGCTTAGAGCCAACTCTCTTCATCGACCGTGTGGTGAGGTATTACTATTAGACTCTTAGACCGGGTGGTGTGGTATTACTCTTAGACTCTTAGACCGGGTGGTGTGGTATTACTCTTAGACTCTTAGACCGGGTGGTGTGGTATTACTCTAACTATACGGTTTGGCTGGTATCGACTGATGACCCAGCCGCGACGGTGGGCTGTGCTGCTACTCGCCAGGGGCACCCAACTCTCTGCTCTGGCTTATGATGGCTTTATAAGTGGACATCCGTGAGAGTCTGGGCACGAGGCGCTGCTTCCCCGCGCCTCGTTGGGGCCCACAGGGGGGGGGGGGGCTTGCGGTGTTGCCGGGCGCAGCAGTGGGACAGGGGGCCGGCGTCGTGAGGGAACACAGCGACGACAGCGGCCATGCTCCGTCACATCACACCATGGGCCTGTGGTCCAGGGGCCGCGCCACGTGACGGAGAAGACGAGCGGGAGCAGCAGCGTCACGGCGCGCGGCTGCCGATCTGTCCGCGGCACCGGCAGGCGCTCAGTGACCATGAGATCATGGACCGGGGACCGGGGATCGGGGATCGGGGACCGGGATCGGGGACTGGCGATCGGGGACCAGGGACCGGGGACCGGGGGCTTGAGGCCAGGGACAGGGCGCCGGCGATTGAGGGCCGGACGCGGTTATCTGCATCATACTTGCTACATCAGCTTCAGCTAGTTCGTCATTACTTGCAACATACGCGTACAAACAAACGATAAGACCTACATTGGAGATGCAAAACGGAGCATTACAGAAAGGTTTCCTGAACACGTCAGAGATGCAAGCAAAAATGGTGCTCAGTCACTACACCACACCCGATTGCACATTTATACTCTCTCCGATCAGGTTCCCCTGTGCAAACGAAATGTTTCGCTCTCTTGATACTTGATAGGCTTCAGGGTCCGCCACCGCAGAACAGTCATGCACTTCGCGAGCAATCGCAAATCAAGTCCGACTCAGAACTCCTGGTTAAAAGTGTCATCGCATCCGGTCCAAATCGAATGCAATCCTAAATCTGTACGGATGATCGAACCCCTGTCATGGTAGACACTGGGAACTTTCGGCTCACTTGTATTGCATGAAGCAAGAAGCCGTCACATCTTGGCGGAAATCATTCAGAAGCCAACATATCAGGTGTTTAACTGAACAAGAAATGCACCAAACAAACATGGGAACGGACCGGCCTGTCGGCTTGGAAGCCGAAGCCGGGGCCACAATAAGACCACGAAGCCAAGGGTAGCGGATGAATTTCACGAAGCCGAAGCCGGAGCCATAATGAGGTCACGAAGCCAAACGTGGCGGATGAATTTCACGAAGTCAAGCCGGAGCCACAATAAGGTCACGAAGCCGAAGCCAAAGCCAGCAGTGCAAACATTTGCGAAGCAGAAGCCGACGCCAATCAAAAAACGTGACATCGCGGAGCCGAAACCGTTGAACTCGAATAACATGAGGTGAGGAAAAAGTCAGTCCAATTAGTCGTGGAAAGCCGAAGCTCATGACATCAAATATTTCTTGAATTGAGAAATAACAGTGATGTTTAGATTCGTTCAGAGATGAATATCTTGCTGAATTATTCCAAGCAATTTCGACTTGGGGTGGGAGAAATCCATCTGCAATTACGTGGCCGGTCACCAGTCATAAGGATCCTCCCAGAAATGTTCATGAAATGACAAGTTCATCGAAGGTGGGTGATCAGACCGTGGGTGGCTGAACAGTTTCCATTTTAGAGGTGATCCTGGAAGGAACATCCGCAGAGCTACAGGACAACTCAGTACGGATAATAGGAGGAGCGCACTCCTTAACCCGTCCCGTCTCGCGGGGGTCTTCAACCGCCCCCCGAGGTTGTTCGCGGATATTGAACGAACGGCGCGCGGCAGCGCACCAAAATTTGGCATACCTTTTCCCACATCAATATGGCATGTTGTTTCAAATTTTTTAAGTCAAGTCGTCTAGGGTCAACGAGTTAGTCAAGGTCAAGTGAGGTCACCTCCAAAAAAGTTCAACCAGTCGTCACGCTTTAACGAATATAAGAATATAAGAATATTTTAATGAAACTTTCGGCGTTTGCTTATCTTTAGGGATGCAACAAAACGTACGAGAGGAATTCATATTTTCCCCGTTTTTGACTACATATAAATTTTGCATATTTGCCTATTGCAGTTCAAATCGAAGATTCTGGCTAAAGTAAGCATTTTTATTAGGGCAAGTACACTTCTAACAACGTTTCTCGGTCTGCTCTACCCATTAGAAAAGGAAAATTAAAGACAACTTGAAAACTAAAAATTTTGAAATTTCAAAAAATAAGTTTCATTTTTGGGGGTCCCAAACATTTTATGGCCCTGGTCGATTTCGCTGTCCTTTTCTGATTCCAAATAATTTTTGTTTTGTTTTTCAAATATCCCCAAAATGAACTCCCCAAAGCCAAAAACATAATGTAAGTCGTGAAAGGTCGTGAAAATCTAGCCCCCCTAGTGACGTCACTTTTGGGTATTTTTTATGGGTGGATCCGGACCCTACTCGTCGAGCGCTTTCCGATGACACCTCTTTCGTTTTCGTGGGACGCTTAGTTTGGATTTTAGAGGGGGGTTACTATCCCCCCCCCCCCGAGACGGGGTGTGAGGATCTGACCGGAGAGACGGCGCGGGTTAAGCACCTGCCCATTGGCGTACTTAGGACTTGCGTCAAGACGTGGGGGCAAGTAGATTTGGAGGAGACCAACCTATCTCATATTTTTTAATGTCCTCGGATATGGACTCCTATTTTCTAAAATGCGTTCAATCTAAACATGAAATACGTAGTGAAGTCTTAAAGATAGCTTGGGAAGCATCACCCTGCCACCATTGTGTCTAAATCACGGGGGATTAAAGTGAGGGAATAACGGAGAAATATATACTTGAACAATATTTGTGCTCTGTGCATCAATTTGCTCATCGCAATTTCAGCCCTGGTATGACTTCTGATTCTTTTATAATTGAACTTTGCTCCATTCTTTTCATCCATTATTTATCCATTATTTCTACATTATTGCATTATTCCACTCCATTATTCCATTGGTCGATAATGCCATTAGTCCATTATGTCATTATTCCATTCTTCCATTATTTCCATTATTCCACTCGATTATTTGTTCATTATTTCTCCAGAGTCAGCACTTCGCCATGTGTAGGCATTATCACAGATATATTTTTATATCCCCTTGCGAAGGAGGTTCGAGAGTATGGAGGCCCGAGTGAGGCGGTGAAGGAGTTTTGTCGTGCACAAATTGGTAGGTAGCTGTCCAGCATTTTCTAGTGCTCTGGGAGACGGTGCAGATGAGACTACGTCTGGCGGTCTCTCCGACAAATCGGAGGCAACCTAGATGATGACGGTTACGTCTCGTTCATGAGTTTGCGCGTGAACGTGAGACAGTGCCACTTTCAGCACATACCTAATGATGTGCATTGTATCATTTTCTGATACGTCACTTGTCAATGGCTGCTAGCTGATGACCTCGCCATTCTAGTGGATCAATTCCTCCTAGCTTTCGGTTGAGGAGCTGACTGTAGACAGCTCAGATCATCTCATACCATCGTCTCCATCCCGACCAATTCTGCACGACGGCTCTCTTCGAGGCTCCGATATGGGCTGTGGTGGCCTGATATGTGGTAATGTTCCCTCGGCGGCACAGTATTGTGACATTGCAACATCGTCACACTATCACTGCAACACCGCGACAAACATCATGTCATTGTCACCCCATGTCACCATAGTGTCATGATGACATGGCGCCATGGTACCGCACCGAGACGTCACGGCATGTGCAGATGACATGACGTCACGGCATGACGACAATACGGCATGACGACAGCACGGCATGACGACAGCACGGCATGACGGTAGCACGGCATGACGGACGACAGCACGGCATGACGACATCGCCGCATACTGACACCGCACAAGTTCGGCTCAATGACACGGTGACACCGACAGGGGGGGGGTACTCGTTGCCGCACCCCGCGGCGACCTCGACCGATGCCCACAGCCGCCGCGATAGTGGTCACACGGGTTTCCAGTTGCTACCCGCGGCGAGGTGGTCCAGATATTTCACCGGCGAGAGGAGCGATCAGCGGGTTGGCCGACCAGGTCAGCGGCTGACACCAGTCATACTCCGTGTGGTGACCACCACCCAGGTCCGCGGCTGACACCAGTCATACTCTGTGTGGTGACCACCACCCAGGTCCGCGGCTGACACCACTGACACCAGTCATACTCCGTGTGGTGACTACCACCCAGGTCCGCGGCTGACACAAGCCATACTCCGTGTGGTGACCACCACCCAGGTCAGCGGCTGTCACCAGTCATACTCCGTGTGGTGACCACCACCCAGGTCCGCGGCTGACACCAGTCATGCTCCGTGTGATGACCACCACCCAGGTCCGCGGCTGCACCAGTCATACTCCGTGTGGTGACCACCACCCAGGTTCGGCTGTCACCAGTCATACTCTGTGTGGTGACCACCACCCAGGTCCGCGGCTGTCACCAGTCATACTCCGTGTGGTGACCACCACCCAGGTCCGCGGCTGTCACCAGTCATACTCCGTGTGGTGACCACCACCCAGGTCCGCGGCTGTCACCAGTCATACTCCGTGTGGTGAACCACCAGGTCCGCGGCTGCACCAGTCATACTCCGTGTGGTACACCACCCAGGTCGCTCCCTGTCACCGTCATACTCCGTGTGGTGGCCACCACCCAGGTCCGCGGCTGACACCAGTCATACTCCGTGTGGTGACCACCACCCAGGTCAGCGGCTGTCACCAGTCATACTCCGTGTGGTGGCCACCACCCAGGTCCGCGGCTGACACCAGTCATACTCCGTGTGGTGACCACCACCAGGTGGTCCGCGGCTGTCACCAGTCATACTCCGTGTGGTGACCACCACCAGGTGGTCCGCGGCTGTCACCAGTGGCACTTCATGTGGTGACCACCACCCAGGTCAGCGGCCGTCACCAGCCATACTCCGTGTGGTGACCACCACCCAGGTCCGCGGCTGACACCACTGTCACCAGTCATACTCCGTGTGGTGACCACCACCCAGGTCCGCGGCTGTCACCAGCCATACTCCGTGTGGTGACCACCACCCAGGTCAGCGGCTGTCACCAGTCATACTCCGTGTGGTGACCACCACCCAGGTCAGCGGCTGTCACCAGTCATACTCCGTGTGGTGACCACCACCCAGGTCCGCGGCTGACACCAGTCATACTCCGTGTGGTGACCACCACCCAGGTCAGTGTGGGAATGCCCTATGTACGTACGCAAGTGGTGTGAAGTTGGGAAGTCGATGTATCGTACTTTGTATGTCGGAGCCTTGTCAGCCAGCCTGCTTCTGTACCTGATCCGTATGCTGTCATTCCAAATAGCATTAAGGCAGACAAGACAGCCTTTTGCTGTTGGTAAAAATAGAAAGTCGAGAGAAAAAATCCGCCTAATATTTCAGCACCTAGACTTCCTCCGGTGCGCAAAAATTATCAAAACTGCTATCACTGAGTAAGGGATGATGTTGATGCAGTTGAGCATTTTTCTTGTTCTTGCTAATATGAGTATAGTGTTGCGTGTCTGAATGCTCTGTTAGTTAGTTATTTGGGCTTTAGGGCGTATCGACCATGTTGATCATATAGCGTCTTAATGCTCTGTACACTCATTATGCTCATTAAGGTACTTCACATCATCAAACATTGTGAATCAACTTTAAAGTACATATGCACACTATTGAAATAGTCAGGAGGCAAACTCATGCGGCTCTCTCCATCATATATTATGGATTATACCAGCATCGATATGTTATACCAGTATGCGGAGCATCGTTTACAGGCGGGCAGCTGACCTTCCACGGCACTTGTATGCTTCACATGATTGATACCGGTGGTGGGGTCATCTCACTCGGCTTACGCGCAGACCAACACTGAGTATCCCGACCTCTTGGGATGGCCAGAGCGGTGGTGACATCTCACAGATCAACACCGACCACCCGCACCCTCTGGATGGTCAGAGCGGTGGTGACATCTTACATACCAACGCCATCCCGTCCCCTCTGGATGGTCAGAGCGGTGGTGACATCTCACAGATCAACACCGACCACCCGTCCCCTCTGGATGGTAAGAGAGGTGGTGACATCTCACAGACCAACCCCATCCCGTCCCCTCTGGATGGCCAGAGCGGTGGTGACATCTCACAGATCAACACCGACCACCCGTCCCCTCTGGATGGTAAGAGAGGTGGTGACATCTCACAGACCAACCCCATCCCGTCCCCCTGGACGGTCAGGTGGTGACATCTCCACCACGTCCCTCTGGATGGTCAGAGAGGTGGTGACATCTCACAGACCAACCCCATCCCGTCCCTCTGGATGGTCAGCGGTGGTGACATCTTACATACCAACGCCATCCCGTCCCTCTGGATGGTCAGAGGTGGTGACATCTCACAGACCAACCACGCCCCTCTGGATGGCCAGAGCGGTGGTGACATCTACAGACCACCCATCCCGTCCCCTCTGGATGGCCAGAGCGGTGGTGACATCTCACAGACCAACCCCATCCCGTCCCCTCTGGATGGCCAGAGCGGTGGTGACATCTCACAGACCAACACCATCCCGTCCCCTCTGGATGGCCAGAGCGGTGGTGACATCTCACAGACCAACACCATCCCGTCCCCTCTGGATGGTCAGAGCGGTGGCGACATCTCACAGACCAACACCGACCATCCCGTCCCCTCTGGATGGCCAGAGCGGTGGTGACATCTCACAGACCAACACCATCCCGTCCCCTCTGGATGGTCAGAGCGGTGGCGACATCTCACAGACCAACACCATCCCGTCCCCTCTGGATGGCCAGAGCGGTGGCGACATCTCACAGACCAACACCATCCCGTCCCCTCTGGATGGCCAGAGCAGCGATGACATTCTACAGACCAACACCGAACATCCCGCACCCTCTGCACGGCCGGAGCAGGCCGTCCAGCAGCATCCGCTCTGCGTCATGGAGCCGGGCCGAGCGAAATGACTTGTGAAGCCGACCTGATAAACGCCACACCATCAGTCATCCGGCCGCCAAATAGATTGACAATCGCCGGCCAGTCAGGGCCGCACGTGCTGCGATGACGTACGACTCGGTGTGAGCGACGGCCGGCCAGCGCTCAGACGAGACGTCGCACCCACACACACCCACATACACCCGCCCACACACACACACACCCACACACACCCACACACACCCGCCCACGCACACCCACACAGACACATGTACCCGCCCCCACACACACACACCCACATACACCCGCCCACACACACACACACACACCCATACACACACACAGGCACACACACAGACACACACACACACACACACACACACACACACACACACACACACACACACACACACACACACACACACACACACACACACACACACACACACACACACACACACACACATATATATATATATATATATATATATATATATATATATATATATATATATATATATGTATATATATATATATATATATATATATATATATATATATATATATATATATATACATATATATATATATATATATATATATATATATATATATATATATATATATATATATATATATATATATATATATATATATTTACATATAGTGAAACCATTTCAATTGCATGTCCATGGCTGATGCCACGATATCTGTATATTGTGCTCTTCTGATAGTTAGATAGCCCTGAGAGTGCTATAGTAGGCTACTCTGTAGTGAATGACAACACAGATGGATTTTTGGCGGCGTTTGAGGAGGAACGTGCTGTGTACGAATTATTCTTAGTGCAGAGGAATGCCTTGGTCTTGTGTACTATTGATTGGTAGTACACAGGGTACTTTGGTCTTGTGCACTATTCATTAGTAGTGCACAGGATATTTTTGGTCTTGTGTGCTACCAATCAATAGTACACAAGACCAAAGTACTCCTCTGCACTAAGAATCGATGGTAAAGAGGAGTAATTTCGTTTTCTTGGGCAGACGTTTTGTTAATGTTCTGACAGAAACGCTTTTCTTCATTAGCGAGCTGTTTTTCTCTCCTCAATTAGTCTGCAAGCTTCACGATAATGTTTGTCGATTCCCGACCAGGGCGAGGTGTAGCTGGAGCTGCAGCATATTACCGGCTGGATGTCAGTTCGCATATTGTCCTAATAAGGATAGTGCATCGGATTGGATTATGTGTGTTGATAATAAATGGAGATTCGGATACCCGGTCGACTCTCCAAGTGCGGTTGCAAAATTGCTAATTGAAAGCAGTTTAGAATATGATCATGCAGAATGTGTACTTCAATGTGTGTGCAATCCAATAAGAAAGCTGGCATTTATCAGTCACCTCAGTTCAAAAGCGAAGTGCTCTGAAAGTAATTGTAGTTGGAATTATAAGTATTTGATCAAAACGCACTTTGATAAATTTCCCTCTAATTTCTTCGGTAATGATTTTGGCATATACAAACGATGTATCGAAAAGTTTTTTTTTTTTGCCTCAGCTTGATAGTTTGCTTGGGCAACCACTTGTTAATTAATCTATTGCATGCCTTACCCTCTTACTATTCGACATACGGTTAGGCAGCAGATTGGAAGGAACTAATCATATCAATTTAATTTTGATTGTAATCTCATAGATCCCTTATGGTATGCAATTGGTATGTAACTGCGGGAATATTTGGCATAGCATGCAACTACGTCACATGTGGAGTGCACGGAAGAGTAACTCCTGAATATTCCAAGATCGAGCTAGCTAGGCCTAGGTTGGTTATTTGGTATACCCAGGTATGGTTTCAGTTCCATCCCATCCAGCTTCAATGATCAGGAACGACAGCAGGTTGAAGCGTGTTGTTTCGGTTGTCTCCCATAAAATGAAGATTGTCTGCACGCAACTTAATTTCGAGTTCAATAATCAAGGAATGCATGTCATATTTATAATTGCAACACTTACTTTTCCATACTAACAATCAGGATCCGTAGGTCCAACACTAGCATTCTGGTGTCTCTGATGCGCCACAGATGAAAGACAGGTTTTATACTATATTTAGCATGCCTACCTGACGTAATCGTACATACGCAATCAAACACGTGCACATTCCTGATATGTTCTACTATAATTATCGCACATTCCCGCTTGCGACATCATGGCTGCAGCAAAAAAAACCTACTAGATTGCGTTATGCTTGTACCAGGTCTGTAACACATTTCGTCAGGAGGTTGTTTACCTTGTTTGGCCTTGTCTAACAACAAAGCTGCTGTTAGCAAAGTGTATCACCTAAGCAGCCTACATGTCTGACCTTGAATAAACTGGTTTGCAATGACAGTGACTATCAATGACGTCAGCATATTCACAGCACTTAACAAAGACAATTGTCAGCAGTCGCATGGTTCAATATCATCCGTACATCAGGATTGAATTAGTCTATAATAGGTCTGAAAAATATGACGTACAACAGATTATTTCGCTTAGACATCAGGATATCAGTGGGTAATATCGCATATTTACTTCAATGCTAAATTTCCAAATAGTTCTTGATAAATAAGTCGAGCCATCATTTTGAATGAATACGCATGCTAAATTTTTCACATGCATGGTAAAGTACAGTGTATCAAAACGGCCCTGAATCCCTCATGCTGGTGCTGCGAAATCTTAGCCAAAACTTTGGAAGTGCTGTGACTTCCTGTGCACGTGACTAACATGGCTTGGGTTTGGGATGCGCTAGGTAGACCTCCATGTACGGTGCAAAACGGTGCAACTCATGCCGTATTCCTCAAACAAGCCGCCCTGCCATGACATGATTAACTTAGGAACTGATAACATGGCACAAGCTCGCAAATGTCAATATAGATCACCCCAGAAGCCAACTGCTCCAGCGGTTACCGGCATTCAGCGCAGCGGTCAGGCGGCCGCCGGCATTCAGCGCAGCGGTCCGGCGATCACCCACATTAAAACACATTCCTGAGAAACCAATTTCTCACGCGACATTTAGCACTGTTCTTTTGTGATATGACATCAAATGGACATTATTCATCAGGCGAGTTTTCAATCTTACAGCTGGAGTGTAATTTCAAACTTCAACATAGTCAGCACGACCGCACTTCTAAGACGCGGGCACCGAGTCCATCCCGGCCACGCGCCCTGTTTCAGCTGATTTATCGCAACAACTGTTAGTTGCGGTATTGTGGAAAGGCAAAGTTGCTCGGACCAGGGACGCTGAAACAGGACCAAACCAGGGATGCTGAAACGGGGCCAGGCCAGGGGTGCCTAAACCGGACCAGATCAGAGATGACGAAACAGGACCAGACCTAGGGGTGCCGAAAATCGATCGGTCGGGCAGAACGTCCAAGAAACTGCTACATAACTTTCGATTTAAACGATTCATGAAAATTCAAACGAATTTAACTCATGGCGTCTGATTTGTGAGCAATTAACTATTGACACACCAAAAATCTCGGTTTTTGCGAAAAAATGCCCTTCAAGCTTAACTCGGAAGTCAATATATAACTATACTCATATAATCAGAATAGAGAGTCAGCAGCACTATTTCCGTTGCAGTACGCTGTTTTTCCTGTTTTCATCCTGCTAGTGCTTTCCGCTTGAAAACGCAAGGAAATATATTGACTTGCGTTCCTCACCCCTCAGGGGGCACCGCCAGGGGAAAGAGTCCTGCACTGTGAACGACAGCAAATTGTCGTCCACTGAGGAAGGGGTTAACCCTATCCGTGAGGGACAATTTCACACGCTCGCAGTGAAGATAAACAGTTATTTGACCTCCTAAGCTCACTTTTGTCCCAAAAGAGATAGATAGGTGATGTAATGACACATGCAACTCCATCGTTAAACTTTCAGAGCTACGCAGTGTATTTTATATATTCCTTTGTTTGTCTGTGCAGGGCAGGTTAAGCAGATCAATGTCGGGGGAGGGTCCACCACCCATCTTCGTCGTAGTTTTATAATTGTGGTCCTAAAACGAATCCGAATTCGTGTTGCAATGTTGATAATATGCAAGCTGAACGATTGGTCTAGCACAGGTGACACGTGCAAGGGTCAAGGTCACCGATCCTGTGAATGTGAAATGTCTTAAGATATGACAAGACATTCTCTCTCTTGTCTTGGCGGAATACTTTGTTTCGTTGTTTTGTGCCCACTTACTTGAATGCCTGAGATGGCACTTCTCTGGGAAGCAGACAGAGGAATCGGAGCCAGATAAGGGAGCCACTCGCACCCCCGACTGAGATGTCACCCCTGTCGTCGGCGACAAATAAAGTAGCCGCTCGTGACGACTGCAGAGATGCCATCTTTGTTTTCGGCGACATTCAACAGACTGTCGTACAGTCAACGTATTTCGGAGTAACATTTCGCAGCAGCGCTGAGGCAGTTTCATCCGTGATTTATGGCCTTGCTATTCGCCGAGGTGTTGGAAAGGGGACCAACTGAATTTGATCAAACAATGCATAGTCACTAATACCACACACCCTTCTATAAGTATTATGTTCACGTTGACTTTATCTCCTATTCCATCTCGTAAAAACGTCTCCATAGTGCCCGCCCGGTGCCCATACTTCCACGGTTATATTCGACATTATGTTGCGGTGCAGGTGCTTCAAATATACATGAGCGTTTCAACCAATGACACGTCGCCAGACCATTGCCACGCGACAGGCTGGGCAATGGCCGCATTTTATATATGGCCAAATGTATTGCCAGGATATCTCCCTCTGAAACCGACCCTGAGCGGGATCACGGTGAAAACGCCATTCATTGACTTAGGACAACAACTGACCGAGCTGATACAGTCGGAGATCAATGACCCTGATTTTGACACAGTTGGGATGCACCGTTCTGGGCTTGGTATCATGGATCATGGCACGGATCAGGCCAAGCGACATCAGCTGCTTTACAGTCACATGTTCCATCCGACCTATCTGAATGGCAGTAGCATTAGTAGCAGCATCTGAGTAGGAACATGCATTGCGCGAGTGGGTTTGACTTGAACGGCAATTGATACCCCTGGAGCTCCCCTGACACCACAGTATTGGAGCATGCTGCTGACTGAAGATAGTAGATCAGCATAAATATTGGTCACTGCAGTGGTTCTTAGCCTGGGTTTCCGTCGGCTGTCTTTCGGCTAGGGGCGGAACCTTACTTCTGGGCTAGTCTTTCGGCTGGAGGCAGGCACCTTCTCTGAATTACCGTCCTTCGGTTGAAGGCCGACACCTGACCTCTGGGCTTCTCGCCCCCGATAAACTACGCAGCACGTCAGAACTCATGCGTCACGTTTGAACCAGTGTGGGCCGAGTGGTTGAAAGGTGACGCTCAAGATAGAAACCAAATAACTTGAGATTGAAAACAATTTATGTCGAGAGGTGAAATACCAAGCGGATGCGAAACGAAGTGATTTACAGTCGTGTCGGATCGTGTGAGGGTGAACGTTATTGGTGGCAATGTTGGGCGGATAATCACCTCAGATAATCAGTGTCGGGGCATTGCTGTCACAGCGATATTTTCGGCTGAAATCCCATCGTTTAATTACAATTTTTCAATCGGCAGTTATGTTCCGAGTGTACCCAGCAGGCTCACCACACTGCTCGGCATGGACCGCGATTCCCTGTATACACGTCCGCACCAGTTGTATTAATGTGTGCCAAACAAGGCCGATGAGTATGGCGATATAATAATATTGTGTGTCTAAGGCGCATGATAGCCATTTATATATGTTTGCATCTGGATTGCATTTGCATTGCATTGTATCGTGTTGTATCTTTGTATTTGTCTTGTGTTTGTTTCATGTTATTTGTTTTGTATTTGTTTTGTATTTGTTTTGTATTTGTTTTGTATTTGTTTTGTATTTGTTTTGTATTTGTTTTGTATTTGTTTTGTATTTGTTTTGTATTTGTTTTGTATTTGTTTTGTATTTGTTTTGTATTTGTTTTGTATTTGTTTTGTATTTGTTTTGTATTTGTTTTGTATTTATTTTGTATTTGTTTTGTATTTGTTTTGTATTTGTTTTGCATTTGTTTTGTATTTGTTTTGTATTTGTTTTGTATTTGTTTTGTATTTGTTTTGTATTTGTTTTGTATTTGTTTTGTATTTGTTTTGTATTTGTTTTGTATTTGTTTTGCATTTGTTTTGTATTTGTTTTGTATGTGTTTTGTATTTGTTTTGTATTTGTTTGGTATTTGTTTTGTATTTGCTTTATATTTGTTTTGTAGTTGTTTTATGTTTGTTTTGTATTTGTTTTGCATTTGTTTTTCATTTGCTTTTTATTTGTTTTATATTTGTTTTGTATTTGTTTTGCATTTGTTTTGTATTTGTTTTATATTTGTTTTGTAT
The DNA here is from genome assembly GCA_034440575.1 of Imbricaverruca yamaguchii. NCBI lineage: Eukaryota > Metazoa > Arthropoda > Thecostraca > Neoverrucidae > Imbricaverruca > Imbricaverruca yamaguchii. The sequence goes on from JAOTOL010001616.1 coordinate 1,971,741, forward strand.
TTATTTGTTTTGTACTTGCTTTGTATTTGCTTTGTGCTTGAGTTGTATTTATTTTGTTGCTGTTTTGTATTTGCATTGTGTTTGTGTTGCTTCGCATTACAGTTGTATCGTATTTGTATCTACACAGCAGACACGCTCGCCCGCAGTGGCCACCAGCGTGCCGTCGCGATACGCTGAAGGAACAGTTTCGAAAGATGCACGTGCTACGGCGAAGACATGGAAGGAGGCATGCGCAAGGTATCGGAGTCGCTGTTAGTACATGGGCTACCAAGATCGGAATACGTCAGCCGTGGGCGCCATGGAAGGTATCTGGGTCGGCGTTGGCACGTGGGGTGCCAAGCTCGGGACAAATCAGCCAGAGTGCCATGCTCTCCCATCAAGGATAGGATACGATCGCATCGGGATATCTGGCTATTCGCTTCTTTCGTCGTTGCCTTGTATGCAGAGACGGGTGGCAGTCCTTAGGCCAACGTCAATAGTGGGGTGCATTCAGGTCCGCTTTGACTACGCTCATGCGCACAACTCCCATGACATTTGTCTTGATGAGCATTGGACTCATATTGTTGTGTCATTGCATCGGTGATGGGGGCCTCCCCTCCCCACTCCGCAAAGGGAAAGGTTTCAGCATGGGTAAAACAGTAATCCTGGCAGCTAGGCCAACCTTTAACTACAGCGTCGTAATTATACTGCGTGAGCTGACACGCATCTTGTGTCCCCGAAGGTGTCCGATTAGGCACTCTGTCCATTTATGTTCACCACTTAGTACCGTTGCGATTCGCATATCACAGTTATCAATGAAAAGCTCGGGAGTGATTTAAGCTGGTTCCACATGATTCATGGTCATGATTCATGATTCTTGATTCAACTCGTGATTTAAGCGCAGCAAAACTGCCAAGCGCCGACAAATCAGTGGAAAATTGTTGGAAAATATGAACAAAGATGCGAAAGTTTGTAATTACGAGCATATTCTGATATTTACATCAGATAAAAGAAAACGTTCTGTTCTGCAGCGTCACACATCATCTGCCATCCGTGATGCCCGGTCAGTGTAAGAGGGCGTGTCCGGCGATGTCGACGGGCGTGCCCAGCATTTGCGTTCATTTTGCCGTGTCCTCTGACCTAATCTGCCCCTGCACCACATCATCATACTACAACCACACCGCGCAGCCAGCCTCAATGGAATCGACCGTCAGCGGCTGGCGCGCGTTTTAATTTGACATCGCCTGGTAGACGGCGTTTTAATTTGGCGTCATCTGGCGGACGAGGACCAGTGTGTCCGAACCGGACTGGGTCGCGGGGCTGCCGCTCCAGTGTAGAGTACAGCGGAACCAGAGCGGTGTGGCGGCGCGAGGAGAGGGCCAGTTGGCCACACGGGTCGCATCCGCGTCATTCCGCCCGTGTCAGCACGGGTGCTAGGCTGCCGTGATACAGGCGATGCCTGGTCATTGCTCCCCAGACGGCAGTGGCAAAAACTGACGCTGCGCGTGGAGTCTTCTGTTCGACGTGTGGACTTACGGGCAGTGTGTTGCGTGAAATCCTGCACAATGTGCCATGCCACACCAGACCTGGTACACCATCTGAGGTAGAATAGCCAATAGCCAAAACAAAATGCTTATAACATGCTTGGCTCTTCCGGTTATCCAATTATTTGTTCTTCTTACATGCCACAAGCTGCTTGGATACATATCCAAGCAACATGTGGTATGTAAGAAAAACATGTTATGGGATTTCCGGAGGAGCCTAGCATGTTGTAAGTACCTTCTGACATGGGCAATGTCGCTATGTTGTAAGCAGCTTGTGCTGCCAATGTCGCTATGTTGTAAGCACCTTGTGATGCCGATGACACTATGGAGTAAGCACCTTGTGATGTGAGGTGATGAATGGGTATGTTCTGAATATCTCTCGTCGCATCCTGGATCTGCCACTGGGAACTGTACTGTACCGAACTGTGTCGACCCCCACACTGTGTCGACCCCCACACTGTGTCGACCCCCACATTGTGTCGACCCCCACACTGTATCGACCCACACACAGTGCTGTACCGGGCCGTACCGCTCCCCCATACTGTACTGTACCGTGCCGTACCGCTCCCCACACTGTACAGTACTGGGGCGTACCGCTCTCCCATACTGTACTGTACCGGGCCGTACCGCTCCCCCATACTGTACTGTACCGGGCCGTACCGCTCCCCCATACTGTGCTGTACCGTGTCGTACCGCTCCCCACACTGTACAGTACTGGGGCGTACCGCTCCCCCATACTGTACTGTACCGGGCCGTACCACTCCCCCATATTGTGCTGTACCGTGCCGTACCGCTCCCCACACTGTACAGTACCGGGCCGTACCACTCCCCATACTGTACTGTACCGGGCCGTACCGCTCCCCCATACTGTGCTGTACCGTGCCGTACCGCTCCCCACACTGTACAGTACTGGGGCGTACCGCTCCCCCATACTGTAATGTACCGGGCCGTACCACTCCCCCATACTGTACTGCACGGGTCGCACCTCTATCAACACTGTGCTTTACCGGGCCGTACCACTCCCCACACTGTGCTGTACTGGGGCGTATCGTCCCCTCCATACTGTACTGTACCGTGCCGTACCGGTCCCCACACGGAACTGCACCGTGCTGTACTGCATCACCATCACAGGACGACCAGGGCAGCTGGGTACCGACCGGCGGCAGCGGCGCCTCCCACATCCGTGTTTACCTCATTACCTCGGCGTGTGGCGTGCAGGTCATGGGCGACGAGCGGAGGTGGCGGCATACGCTGCGTTACGGCCGCCGTCACGCTCCGGCGACCGGCCGTCTGTTCAGCCCATCCCCTACCCCCACCCCCACCCCCCGGAACCGCCCGACCGCCGGCCGCCCGCGGGCGCCGGATTCGAGGGGAGGAACGAAGCCTGGGTGTGCAGCCGGGGTGGTGGGCGTGACCGAGACTGGGGGCGTGGCGGTGGGGTGGTGCAGGGTGGTGGTGGGAGGGCGAAGGTCCAGTGGAGGTACCACGGGATCAGCAACATCCTCCGGTAGGTGTGTTTGTTAAGAGGGAGGGAGACCTTGGCTAAGGGCGGATCGACTCGGCTCGTGTGGTCGAGGTGGTTGGATGTTCGTCGGGGCAGGTGGATACCGGTCAAGGTGGAAAGGGGCAGCGTTATGTCCACAGACCGCTGGTGAATTAGCGGGTGGTCGGATGATCGTCGTGGCGGGGAGGGGAGAGGGGTACCTGTCAAGGCGGAGAGGAGCATCGTCATTTCGACATACCATGTATTAATTAGCGGGTGCCTATTCTTCACAGCCCGTCGGAGAAGTGGATGAGATTACGAAAAGCTTCGGCTATCACGCCCCAACCGCTGATGCTCATACTTACGTCGTATTTATACAGGAAGGTGAAGCTAATAAGTGCAGAGGGAAATTAAAAAATGAATAACAAATAGGCGACTCTGCCATGTGCTGTCCAACGAAATGGAAAGAAGACGGACATGTCGAACGCTGTCTCTAATAATATCACATCTTCCTCCGATATGCATTCAATTTGCCAGCAGATTGAATACCTATGTATTCAATAGCTGTATATAAGGTTGCGGAAACCATCCCCGTGGTCGCCATAACCGAAACTCTGGCTGGCTCCCTGAACGCCTCGGACAGGTGGCTTGTCAAGGTGAAACCACCGGCATATTTTTGTTCTTTTTCTTAGTCAAGACACACGCCCGAAGTCGCGTGCACTAGGTGGCGCGGCGTTCACCTGGTAGTTGGGAAGATGGCGAAAAGAAACAGTGATGGGTGGGAGGCCATCGTCATTTCTCACTCTCGTCGGCGGGCTGCGCTGTCTTGGACAGAAAAAGAAAACAACACCAGGTGCGCATCATGCATTTGGAGCTGCTGTGGACGAGTGTGCAACATGCATTCACTATTTAGGCTCACGACCAGACTCGACAGTCCGCCACAATATTCCGCTACATCTTGCTTACGAGGCAACGAAAGTTCCGCAAACTGTGGGTGGGGACACTATGTACCCCCTAAATACTTCGAGACCAAGCGGAACCGTTATTAGCAGGGCTAGCGCCAACATATTAGCCGGACACTATTCAAAACCATTGCCTGTCATTCGACCAATCGCAATCGGTGACCAGATTTGTGTGATATGGGCAACTGGACATCCAGCGAGAAAGAGAGCATTCGATGATATTTTTTTTCGATGCTGAAGAAATATACACGTGATTATGCGGCCAGTGTTCCCAACCATTGGCACAGTTATCCCAGCCATTGTTTGTCTGCAGTTCTCACTTCACTAACTGTTCGTTTTCCAATGAGCGTAGACTCACCCAGGCTGACGCAGGCTGACGCAGGCTGACGCAGACTGACGCAGGCTGACGCAGACTGACGTAGGCTGACGACACTGGGCTGGCACGCGAACCCAGCACCCCGTGCCAAGAAGCTACCGTCGGGAATCTGAAAGGGACGACAAAAACACTGCAGGCCAGCAGCCACACCACTGAACCCAGTCGATGTCACTCAACGGAAAGCAATTCAACTATGGATAATGATCTTTTTGACGGAGGCATAGTCCGAATGTTTGGTTTGGTGAATTTCTTGAACAGTGTAAGCAAAAGCAGCAGAAGTTGTTGCGTAAACCCACAAGATATCTAGCCGAACGGTGAAATTTGCCAATAGCCTAACGTGCCGTCAATGCGTCGACTCGACCTCTGCGTCGCCACGTACCGGCCCTGTCGGTATCCCGGCCTTGTCGGTATTCCGGCCTTGTCGGTATCCCGGCCTTGTCGGCATACCGGCGGTATCGAGCCAGTTGCCAGATGACCCTGTCACTGGGGAACTACGCGAAGCGTGAAGCGACTCATATCATGCCTCGTCAGGACAGGGGAGACTAGTGCAAACGTGCACTCTGATCACTTGAGCGTTACGGCCGTGCGTATGAGAGCATGAATCCCAGAATGAAGATGGTGAAGAGAGAGAGAGAAAAAAAAAGAGAGAGAGGAAGAGATATATAGAGATAGGGAGAGAGGGGGAGGGACAGGTGAAAGAGAGAGAGAGAGAGAGAGAGAGAGAGAGAGAGAGAGAGAGAGAGAGAGAGAGAGAGAGAGAGAGAGAGAGAGAGAGAGAGAGAGAGAGAGAGAGAGAGAGAGAGAGAGAGAGGAAGAGAGAGATAGAGATAGGGGAGAGAGAGGGACAGATGAAAGAGAGAGAAAAAGAGAAATAGAGAGAAATAAATATTTTGTTGTCACTGGATGCCATTCGTCAGATGGTACTCGTAACAGGGCGATCATGCGGCATAACAAGCTGAGGAGCTTGTTATGCCGCACAGAACCGAGCATCATGCTCCTGGATAACGCATCACGACCTTTGATCAAATATAGCGGTATCGTCCAGAGGTACTTTGTTAACATATCACCATGTAGATAGTCCCTCTACTGAAGGGATATCGAAGTGCGCACTCCTGATCACTTATAACGAAGTGGTGGAATATACATATATTCACATATATATATATATATCATATATATATATATATATATATAATATACATATATATATATATATATATATATATATATATATATATATATATATATATATATATATATATATATATATGTATATATATATTTATATATATACATATATATATGTATATATATACATATATATATAAATATATATATAGGTATTTCCAGAAAACTGCGAAAGCCAAGTGTCCATGTTTTACTTTGTTTAAACGCGATACGTAAAACGGTGCAAAATTTGTGCTATCATCAGGTTTTACACGGTATTCGGCATTGCTTAGACTACCAATATTAAACTTCACGTGGCCTGAGTACGCACGATTCAGAAATTTGACTTGTGTTGAAGCCATCGAAACCCGACCAATAACGTGAGATGTCGAGAGCGGACAGAGCTCCTTCTGACCACCGTCTGGCTGCGGACTGACATCAGACATTGAGCCGAACATCGAGCCGAGCTGGTAACAGTGTCGCCCAGCTAGGTCGGGGGGGGCGCCGGCGGCCGTTGGCCCCGCCTCGACACACGGCGAGGTGGTGCCGGGGGGGGGGGGGCGGCGGCAGAGCAGCCGGCCCAACTTGGGCCATTATGGCGGCACGGTTCATAACCTTCAGCTGGCGTTGGCCGCGCAGCACATATTGCAGCCGCGAAGAAGTTGGCAGTTTTCAACTCTGGTCATCATTCGCGTGTCTCGCCGTCGTCGGGCCGCCGTCGGTGTCGGCGGCGGCACCGGCGGCGATTGGTAGTTGTCGTGCGATCGCTCGTGCGGCGTGAACACCTTATTGGATGTGGGAACCGCAAAAAATGCATGCATGCAGTCCCACGGTTGTATTGCATTGTGTGGTAGCTTATGGGCGTAGCGACAGAGAAGGCCATATAGCAGTCTCAGGGTTGGATTTCCAGCTTGTCGTCCTGGATGTAGAGAGGATAATTTCGGGGTAATCCCATACAGAGAGGGCATTGTATTCAAACATGTGGAGTCGGAATCTAAATTGGCCCTTTTCAGTCAATCTTGAACACTTGCTCACATAGCAGTTGGTCGTCAAACACAGCATATGCATGGAAACTCCGATTGTGAAAAGTGCGATCATAATATTCAGGTGAGGACGATGTTCTGAGTGCCAAAAATCCAGGAGCCGCCTATTTTTTCCATCTCACGCAGTCCTCAATTTACTCCCGTAGCCATTAGCTTAGAAGGCATTCGTGGTTGCGATGCTGATCAAAATTTCATTTGTTTCAATCGTACAGTGCCACTGATGCGCTTGGTTGCACCGTGCCCCTGCACCTTTGATACAGCCCATGTTATCTTCCGACTCAGCGACGGTTTTAAATCTTTCGTAGAGATGGCAACGATCGCAACCGTGACCATCTTCTCGCCGCCCTTGACTATGTTGCGCCCAGTAGTAGCACAGCCTGATGGCCACCGCTTCCCTCTGAGTTAATTTATGTTCGATTATCTTGTGGTATTTAAGTGTCCACACGAATGTGGTTGTGTCGTACATGCACCCTATGCCTGCACACCAAGCATCATATGACAATATTGTCCTCTTTTATTCACAATTATGACCCACAGGTTTACATGGAATCTAATTGTGATATCAGTCACTGCGTAAACAATCCTTGAACCTTTGCTCACATCAAATATGTTCACTTGTCTGTGAACAGAATTGTGTTGAGTGTCAATAAAGCATGAAATTACCGCACATCGTGTACTATGTTCAACTGCATGGCCGGAAATGCGCCCCTCCATGGAGGGCTGCATACACCCTCCTCCACCCAATGAAATCTTACGATTTGTTTAGAGGAAGACGTGTGCTCGTGATACTGATGCGCTTGCCCTTCCCCGCTCCACGATTTTTGTTCCACTGAAGGCTCCAGCCAAGGAAATGTGTGACCGCCATGAAATTTCCTGGCTCCGCTCCGAGAGTCTGCGTCCAGCGGCCATCACCACCGAGGTATGACTCTGTGATATGATCGTCGGAAAGTAAATATTCAGGAGCTGGTCCAGTCAAGAAGAAACAAGTCATGTCAGTTTAGAAGAGAGAAGAATAACAGCTGATCATTTCTTCAGAACTGAAGTCCTAGCTACCAGGGTGGATCCAGGAATTTTCATGGTGACACTTGTCTGGATAAACGCCATTTCTTAGGAGGGGTACCACTGTGAAAGTACCTGCAGTGGCGCCTTCAGCTGAAAATCCGTCAAGCGTAGAAGGGGAAGGGTGCACTCAAGCATACTCAACCTTTTATGTCAGGAGGTCGCTTCTTTCTTCACATGGACTCCAATTAATATCCGTGGGGGCAACTCCGGCTGCAAAAATCCGTTCATCTGGGTTAGAGTTGTGTTAGTGCTTTCCCGAAGGGGAAAATCTTCCAGAACTGAGAGGTACCACCCTTCATGGGGGCGCACGTACCCTGTGTCCGTCTGCATAATTGCCACCAACTATTTCAGTATCAGCGAATGCCGAAATCACATGCCGAATAGACAACGAGGAGCGCCGTCGGCCGACGAGGACCCTGCGTCGGCTCTCGAGACTGGCGCTTTACATCGGTACGGGGCTCTCTCCAAAGACACGGGGACGTCCCTAACAGGCGGCTAGGGCCCTTCTTTGTGAGCTCAGAGGCCCCCTTTAAAGCCCAGGACCTTATTCGTCAGCCCGGGAGCTTCTCATTCAAAAGTGTGGGCCCTCCGTCAGACCAGGTCTTCATTTCGCGGTTCGCACCCTTCGAGTCGTCTCAGGGACCTTCATATTAATTTAGGCCCTTCGACGGCCCGGGGCCTCTCCGGCGTATGGGGGCTCTGTGGCGTCCAGAGGTCCTCTCTGCCGGCCCAGTGGCCCTGTATTTGGCTCAAAGGCACTCACGGTTGGTTCAGGCACCTTCGTTACTGGCGGACCCCCTCTGTCATTCCGGAGCCTTTCCATCTGCCCGGGGCCCTTCATCGGTATGGACGCCCATCACTCTGACCAGCCCAGACTCTCAACATCTGCTTGTGGGCTCTCTGCGTCGATCCGAGGGCCCTCGTCATTGGCCAGTGACCCTCTCCATAAGCTCGGGGCTCCTTTCGGGCATAGTGGCACATCATATCGGCCTAGGCCTCTTCATGGTGACCCAGACCCTCACGCTATGTATCTCCAGGGGTCTTCCAGACAACTGGAGCACCCAATGTATTGTGCTTCATCACAGCCTATGCTAAAACACAGCGTATTCCACGGTCAGTTCGGATGACTCCGGGGCGCAATGGAGGGAGGGGGTCGCGACCCACGCTCCTCCCGCATCAGATCTCGCCATTGGCCTCTCCGCTGTTTATTTGACTTTAGCATACGATGCTGTCTCCTCAGCTTTATAGCGCAGTTAGTGAATGTATCAGAGGGCTGAATGATGCGGATGGATGCATGCAATGGGGATGGCCTAGCGAGGCCGTTCGGACTGGATTGCTTTGAGATACTTTTATTTTATATTTTGCGAGGTCAATATTTTGCGCATTCGGTATTTTCCGCCTCGCGTATTTTTCCATTCGAAAACTTGTATGTTCGGTATTTTGCACATTCGATATGTTGCAATTCGATATTTTTATCACTCAATATTTCCTTTTTGATATGCATCCACTCGATGTATTGCGCTTTGATAGCTATCTATTCCACATTTTGCACTTCGATGAGATGTCCGGAACCATTATCCGATATCGAATGTCACGGCAATGGAAAGGAGATCGTATACGAGTAGCACAAGCTATGTCATATCAAATACCAATAAATGTGGGGAAATGGTCGCATAAAAGCCACAGAAGTGTATCGGTGTATCATTGCAGCTGTGTTGTCTGCCACCTCGCCCTCCATGGCAAACTTAAAACCACCGTCACTGCCACTTACAGTAGAGAACAGGCAGCATATGGTTGCAGAAAAATAGGACTTGGAACGTGGTAACTAACAAGTTAGTAAGGGTTGAGCAGAGTGGGAGTCAGCAAGAGCCGGGGAGGTCTGCTGCTCCGTCGAACAGCTTGGGTGTCGGCAAGGGCCGCTGCTCTGTCGAACAGCGTGGGAGTCAGCAAGGGCCGGCCGCTGCCCTGCTGGACAGCATAGGAACCAGCAAGGGCCGCTGCTCTGTCGAACAACGCGGGAGTCAGCAAGGGCCGGCCGCTGCCCTGTTGGACATCATAGGAACCAGCAGGGGCCGATGTCCTGTCGAACAACGTGGGAGTCAGCAAGGGCCGGCCGCTGCCCTGCTGGACAGCATAGGAACCAGCAGGGGCCGATGTCCTGTCGAACAGCGTGGGAGTCAGCAAGGGCCAAGGCGGTCCGCTGCTCTGAATCGCATGCACATCAGAGCCGACTGAGACTCGCCCTGGCCTCGTTCGCTCCAAGTGGCAACATACGACGTGATCAGAGGCGTGGGGAAAGCGAGCGCGAGGGGCGTACTGTGGGAATCCGTAACAACAGCCGTAGCAGCGATGGCGAGTGCGTTCTCGGCAGGTGGCTAACCGATCGGCCTCTACTGTCCTCCCCTGACAGCCCAGTGAGATTACACGCCAGTCGACCATGCGTGACGTGACGTGATGTGATGTCTGTAGATAACCTGCCGATCCGTCTCTACTCCTACCCTTTCTTGGCATCTCAGTGAGATTACACCCTGATCGAGTGCAGGTGGCGTGGAATCCGTTTGCAGGTGCGATAAGTGCAGTTGCAATATTTGTTTCCTTTAATAAATATTCCAAACACTTCACGAAGAAATACGACGATGCAAGTTTGTAAAGGTAGCAAAGAAAGTGCAATTCGGAGCAAAACAAGGTTTGAAAACGCTGCAAGACAGCAACAATGCGGCTTCTAAAGCAGAACCGCTATAGGCCGCATCGCTTATGAGGACTCAATTGCCACGGCCAGACTCACCCAAGCTTCGTCCTCGTCATAACCAAGAATGTGATGTCCAAAACAGTCCCGTTTTTCTGTGGTTCGAAACTGCTAAGACTGTTCGCAGCGGTGGACGTTCCACCGAATATTCGCACCGACACACATGCACGCTTAACAGCACGCAGCGACAATAAATTCAGCCGTCGGCAGGCGCGTACAATACGGTTTGAACTCGCAGCCGTCGGCAGTTCTCCCACCGCAGACAACGGCGATGAAACGGTCTTATTCCAGTCCAAAGTGAGCAGACGTCGGCTCCGGCCGAGCCCTATCAAGTCGTTGGTGGCGGTGTCGGGCCGAATGATGTGTGTTCTGACAGAACGTGTCCCGGGGAACCGGGTCACAGCCCGTCATCAGTCATCGCTGATAAACTGGGTGTCATTCTTTTAAACGGACGTGTCACTCGCCCTCGCGGTGATTTCCCCCGCTCGGCGGAAGTTCGTTCAGTGACCAACAGCTGGCGCAGATCCGCGCCCAGCGCATCCGCGCCTGTTCACTGTTCGCGCCTGTTCACTGTTCGCACCTGTTCACTGCTCGCACCTGCTCACTGTTCGCACCTGTTCACTGCTCGCGCCTGTTCACTGGCCGCGCCTGTTCACTGGCCGCGCCTGTTCACTGCTCGCGCCTGTTCACTGCTCGCACCTGTTCGCTGTTCGCGCCTCTTCACTGGTCGCACCTGTTCGCTGTTCGCACCTGTTCACTGCTCGCACCTGTTCACTGCCCGCACCTGTTCACTGCTCGCATTCTTCCCCACTCGACCCTCGATGCAAACGCCACGAGACAAGCTGTAGAACGCTCATCTATTCCAAACTTGACAGCTGACCACTCGCCAGTGTTTCCGGCCCGATCGAGCATGCGTTATGTGCACCGAGCGGGAGATTGTCACGTGACCGCCGGGCGTGGCCGTCTCGGCCAGTTCCGGCCGGCTCGGCAGAGAGACACTGCTGCAGCGGCATTTGCCTGATGCGATATCCGTGTTGGGAATTCCGGCGGTGTTTTTAGCATCTGACTGAGTCGGCCCCAAAACGGCCACTAAGCGATAGTGAGCGCTTAATTGCGCGGCAGATGGTCGCGGAGGACGGCGACGGCGGAAGTATTCAGCGCTCCAGAGAGAGATGAATGTCGGGCCCTGTGTCGGGATGGACGGCCGTGTGGGACTCCTTCGGGGTGGGTTGTGATCGGCGGTTCCGAGGCGCGCGCTTCATCGGTGGCTGTTGAAGGATGCGCGGATTTGAACAGGAGTGACGCCGCTTGAAATCCGGTCGTGGTTTTGGTTCAGATGTTGGCTGGTTTTGCTCTCGTTCCGTTGCGTTTTGCCTCAGTTATGCAATTTATTATTCATGAGGTGTACTTAATGTGGAATTAGTTTGGGGAAAGCTACGTGTGAAGGTGATTGTTGGCTTTGCAGAGCCAATCAAGTTTGCCGGGGCATACCTTACTCTGTCATAGGCGTCACAGCGCTGCTGGTCCTGGTGCTGTCGCACACATGCTGTTCGTCTGCCGAAAGAGTCAGAATGTCACAGTAAGCCCGCCCAGTCACAGTAAGCACGTCCAGTCACAGTAAGCCCGTCCAGTCACAATAAGCCCGCCCAGCCACAGTAAGCCCGTCCAGTCACAGTAAGCCCGCCCAGTCACAGTAAGTCTCCTGGTCTGTCCAGATAGTCAGAAAGTCACAGTAAGCACGCCCAGCCACAGTAAGCCCGCCCAGTCACAGTAAGCCCGCCCAGTCACAGTAAGTCTCCTGGTCTGTCCAGATAGTCAGAAAGTCACAGTAAGCACGCCCAGCCACAGTAAGCCCGCCCAGTCACAGTAAGCCCGCCCAGTCACAGTATGCTTGCCCAGTTTGTCCAAATAGTCAAAAAGTAAGCCCGCCACTTAGTTAACTGATTTCACAACCAGATCAAACAGGTTGAGATCGAAAGTATCGCGTGACGTTTCATGGTTGTGCCAATAATCCGCTATGTTGAAGTTGTCCAATTTCTTCCCGCTCAAAATCGAGCCCCAACAGATACGCCATTAGAGTCACAGCGCTGTCTAAAGCCACCGGGGCGTGGCGAAACGTTGGTGGTTGTTGGTGGCGGTTGTTGGTGGTTGGTGGTTTGGACTGTAAACCATCGTCCACTGGACAGACGGATGCTGGGTTTAGGGCACTTAAAACTCCCTTCGGAAATAATTGAATAACTATATTTTGGAACTAAATTATGACCAATATTCTATTTCATTACAAAGCTCGATTTGGTACACCCAGAGTCACGTCAATAGAAGCCAGCAGGGCCAATGGCAACCATTTTGTGCGATATTATGACTGCAGATTTCCATTGAGTAGAATGTGAACAAAGTACATATGCATTGTTGAATCATTCATATATGCACATACGTTGCAACGTTACATATACGCTCATAGGACTTTCAATGTTTCATATTGGTGTATAAAATGATGTACTTTGTCAAGTATCATAATTTGGCTCCGGCAAATACCAAATAATACACAACGAACCACCGCCTAGACAAAGGATGGTGGTGTGCTCAATGTAATAGGAAATACTTCTACACTTCATAAAATCAGCATTTTCAACAACTTCTTTTCATATTGAGAGACTGCGACGTGCACATTGTACCAAGGCATACATTTTTGGCGCTGACGTCTGGATAATATCTACTTGAAAGTTTTTATTCCTTTGAGTGAACGAGTTTACTTCCATTGACATGACAAAAATTAACGTACATATACGTATAAGATGTTTAGCATGTCGTACGACTTAGCTTTGGGGTCACCTAGGATTTCATACACGTATGTGCGAAGGTGGAGCCATCACGGCAGCATGCTCGTGGTCTCTCACATCCAATACCTCCCTGCGGCGTCAATCCCCTCACCTGATCCCACCGGTGGACGGGGCACACCCTTGTTCCGCCGGCGAGAAGTAAAGGCGGCCTCTCTAACGATCTCCCCAACACCACCCTCGCCCCCGCCCTTCCCCACCCTCAACTCCACAGGCGACCGGAAGCGGACGAGCAGCGGTGTTCTGCGTCGTCGGCACATCCGACCGGCCGCCGACGGCGATCCTCGCGTTCCGGTCAAGAGCGAGCGCCGCTGCGGCACCGCCTTCAGCACCGTCTTCAACGCCGTCTTCAGCACTGTCTTCGACGCCGTCTTAAGAACTGTCTTCAACGCCGTCTTCAGCACCGTCTTCAACGCCGTCTTCAGCACTGTCTTCGACGCCGTCTGAAGAACTGTCTTCAACGCCGTCTTCAGCACCGTCTTCAACGCCGTCTTCAGCACTGTCTTCGACGCCGTCTGAAGAACTGTCTTCAACGCCGTCTTCAGCACCGTCTTCAACGGCGTCTTCAGCACTGGCTTCGACGCCGTCTTCAGCACCGTCTTCAACGTCGACTTCAGCATCGTCTTCAACACGCTTCAGCACTTCCCAACGCCCTCATTCACCCCTTCTCGACCAGCACTCGGAGGCCAAGGCGACCCGTGTCGCACAACGAGCATGTTTGTCGCGGCGGACTACGCACGCAGGCCTACTCACCGGGAACCCGAGGGAGGCGAAAGTGTGCTCCAGCTTTGCGCTCGGTGTTTGTCCGCGGTCGCCAGCCGACTGAGTTGGTATCAGCTGCACTCTGAGAGCGATTTAGGAAGCGGCGCGCACACCCCCGAGACGACTGATCCGGCTGGTGTATGCAGAGCAGGACGGCTTGCTGGCATGTCCGATGATTGTCGCCGGCTCTTGGTAGTCGGCGTCTGGCATGATGGTCGGCGTCTGGCATGATGGTCGGCGTCTGGCATGATGGTCGGCGTCTGGCATGATGGTCGGGGTCTGGCATGTTGGTCAGCGTCTGGCATGATGGTCGGCGTATGGCATGATGGTCGGCGTCTGGCATGATGGTCGGCGTCTGGCATGATGGTCAGCGTCTGGCATGATGGTCAGCACCTGGCATGCTGGTCAGCGTCTAGTATAGTGGTCTGTGTCTGGCATGATGGTCGGTGTCTGGCATGCAATCTTTGGCATACCCGCTGGAGAGAACCCCTCCCCTCCCGGCCCAGTGAGGTCGATTTGTTCTTGTTTTCCCGCATTGACAGCTTGCCGCTCTCGGGGCTTGTTTTTTGCTTGAATAATGCCTGCCTTTGAAAAATCATCTTTGCGTGCCTATATGTTAACTTGCAGAACAAATAATGTGAGCTTACTTCCCTCAACATGTTTACTCGCGTCGCACCTGCAAACCCCGGAGCAGCTATCCGACCGTGTCGATACGCTGTCGCATGAACGGAAAAACTCCCGTCTGGCGGTATGCCCACTCGGTGATCATCCTTGTCCCTCTGATAATAGCAGCTCCGGTGTTCAGCTTCAGCGTTCAGCTCTATCCGGCATTCAGCCCAATTTGCCAGCCATGTGTCAACCGTGCAAATGCACCTCATTTCACAAACATTCTACGGACACCACTGCTATTCTTGCAAAGTAATCTTCTGAAGCTTGCAGCCTACAACGTGCCGGCGTTGCATATAAACATTGACGTGTCTTGCTACGCGCGTAAAGCTCCTGCGCAGGTGATTGACGAGCTGAGGTAAGTGTGAAAGAGCAACGCAAGCGAAGATACGTGCGTATCAGTCCCAGACGCAATGCCTTGGCTGTGTGTTCAGCTTTGCGCCTTCAAGCATGCACGAGCAAAACTAAGGTGATTTCGGAGGCGGAACACCCACCAAGCAGTCTTGCAAAGACCTGAGGTAGCGACCGGCTTCCCCGAGACAGAACCCGGGTCCCTGGAACACCGCCCACCCGCGATGCCACCGAGCTGCGTGGGCAGAGGAGAGCCTCCCGCTGCCGAGTGAGCTGCGTCAGCTGCCGGTGTGCTGGAATGCTGGAGGACGTCCTTCCTTTGAACTCGGTTGAGACTACTTCAGTGGAAATATTGTGATGAAAGTTGGTAAAAATGAAGCCGAATATAGTAGACCTCGGCCTGAACGGTAACATTACCGCTTGAAATGTTGGATTTCACAATGCAGCCCGGTTGAATCTTGGCAAGCAGGGGAATGGCCGCCTTTGCGCTTCAGCACAGATGAAACACGTTACATGATAAATATCGCGATGGAAAGTGGTAAAAATATACCTAAAACGTATACAACTGTCACTCAGTGCTAGAAAGAATTCGATCTGCTATAACAAAGCAGTTATTGCTGCTTCAAAAGCGCTATGGTCCGACCGTACAGATCTGGCCGCTCAGGTGAACTCTCGTACCGCACTCAGGTACGCAAGCTCGCTCGGGCTGTGTTCCCGTTCGTAGCGAAGAGAAACTTTGAGTAAACTCAGCGGCAGTTGCAAAACATTGATCAGCTGCGATGGCGTTGTCATGCCAACTCCAACAGCTGATGACAAATCCTGGCGGCGAAATGCGTTTCATGGAGTCGTGACAAGTGGCATGGAATTTGATTTTAAAGGTCCGTTGCGCACATGGGCGCGTTTTATGAAGGCGATTGTAAGCCACATTACCCACATTGGAGAACATTTCAGCTGAATTAGGTATTGGGCGGCCCTGCGTGCTCGCTCGGGGGAAATCCGTTCGGCTAACAACTCGGAGGGACTGTGAGCTGAATTGTGTCCTACTTCACTTCGCATGAACGCACTCCAACATGGTAGGCTGGGGGCGGGTGCTCAGCATCAATGGACAAGACTCAAATCATCTCTGGAGGGCCTGAGTTTCGCTCTGCGAAGGAATGCAAAACAACACCCATGGATGCATATGTGGCACATGCCTGGGTGAATCAAAATCTAGACATGAATACGTCCGCCAGCGCGCTGAAACGTGGAAAGAAAATAACTTTCACGATCACACGGTACCAGAGAACGGTAAGTCGCACGATCATACTCTTGAGACAATGTTGTGCTGATGAGCATGCATCAAGACCATGAAACCGACACGCCGGGCCAAACGGTGATCTTTTGCGACCCAGAGGCCAAACGAGGGTGGGGGTGTCGGTTGACGGAGGTCGTGTGGATATATGAGAAGATGGTCGTCAAAGCACTGGTCAGGATCACACTCCCAGCGAAGCTGCTGGAACGGTGACACCCAAACAGGGCCGGCCGAGCAATGGGAGCCCGAGCTCCTCCAAAGAGATAGGAAATTCAATTGAGTGAAACAACTAGTACTTTGGCACCTACAAGTTTTGCTCTACAGCTTTCCTTATGCTCTACTGCATAGTTTGTCTTGGACGGGACATCCAAAGTCCAGACTGTCGGAATCGCTTACGACCCAAACGTACACATTTTGTCAAGGTTGAACTGTTGAAACAAGGAAAAATATACCATTACATAACTGCTATTCAACACAGCATTCGGGGCGGGGATGGCCGAGCGGTTAAGGTGTCGGGCTATGGGTACCAAAGGTCCCGGGTTCGGCTATAGCGCCACTCAGGACATTTTCCAATCCCGCGGCCCACCGGCGAAACAGTGTGGGCGGCGCCATTAGCCGTGAATGTGCATACAGTGCGTCGTGAACCAACCAATAAAAACAAAAACAAAAACAACACAGCATTCATCGACTAAAACTCAACCATCATTTGAGCAGAGTAGGGTCGGAACAATATTGCGAACTCTGAGCGGTGAGCTGAACCCGCTCGACACTGAGCTGCAGCTCAATTTTCTCTGGCAGCGGTGCCAACCGTCATCGATGGTTTTTCCATCGTCATTGGTGTTTTTTCGTCATGGTGTTTTTTTGTCATGCAGCGTTGGCAGGTGCATGCGCTTAAATTTCAGTAGCGCTTCGCATCACCACTCATGTTTTCCTGGGAACAACGTTGACTATTCGGTGGGAAGCAACCACATTCATCGACCATTTATGAAGCGAGGAAAAACAACATCATCACAAAGGTCGTTCAGGTGGGAGTCAGCTTGAAGCTTTCGGAACCGGAAAGGAGTTCATTTCTAGCCAGGCAACGTCATACTTCTGCAAGCGTTTGCAAGGCTGACACCCTACAGCTCGCTACGGTGCGAATGAACGGAATGATAAACACAAGAACAGTTCAACGGCCTGCAATAATTGCCGATAAACTATTCTTCCTCACTGATTCATCACGTGCGGACGCAATCGGTCTTCACGCCTTCTACATGCCAGCAGTATATCAGTACACACCAACCTTCTATCTTCAGGATCAGGAGCGACTTCATTTGAGACGGGGGTGATCATCCAGGATGCACGAGGGCAGGTGCGGTCGACAAGGAGTGCACCTCCAGTGCTGGTCCTCCGCTGGAGAAGCTGAATAATAAACGCAGACGTGCACGGGCTTGGTGGATTGTAGCACATTCATGAGTGCTTTAATTTGTTTTCCAGGATCATGTCTGTGTACTGTTCTATCGTACAGGTCATACAAAAGTGTGCCACTTGGTCTTGATCGTACTTGCCCCAGCATTCACGAATGATGGGATTTTTCGTTAGTACTGACCATCCCATGGGTCCCGATGTTCTCATCGTTCTATCGTCGTGCGCGTGGTCGGAAGCTCACGCTGCAAGAGCAAATAGCTGTATGTTGGCACATGCTCGGTCCAGTCACAATCATGCACGGGCACTGCATGACCGACGCCGTCGATGCGCCCCTGAACTCCAATAACTAACTAACCAGTCACAGTCATGTCGCTGGTGCTAATGCTGGTCTGACCTTTCCTCTTCGTGTATCGGTCGATCTATCCGCCGGTGTGGTGATGTTGAACACGGTGCGGGCGGCCTGGTCTGAAGTGTCCCGCTCCAGCGGACCACTGGAGTCAGCGGTCGTCGGTCGGCCAGTCCTTACAATCCCACGGCGGTCTGATCCAGTCCGACACGACTGCGGCACATCCGGACCCTCTGTCTGCTGTAACAGGAACGATTCTCGGATACAATTATAACGACACATTCACCTTCACGTCGCGTCTTTGGATAGGCTATCTTGGAACCACTTATACGAGCATCACGTGTGCCTGTGCTACAAGGAGTATGAGAGTAGAAGCATGCCGTGTGCGCTTGATAGCTACACCGAGTATGCCTTGCGCCCGACAAGATTTCGCCTCCAGGCCGTGCAGCGGTCGTCGTGTCCGCCATACGACCACTTCGCTCAGTCCGGACGGGAGTGCTTCGATGACACGACGGATCACTCGGCACACTACGGCAGCTGATGGTCCATAGCCGTATATCACTAGTACACTGACAGCTAATGGTCGGTGGCTGCCTCCCACTCGGCACACTACTGAGGAAGCTGATGGCCCATAGTAGCAGCTCACTAGTACACTGACAGCTGATGGTCAATAGCCGTCTCCCACTGGCACACTGTGACAGCTGGTGGTCACATAGCCGTCTCCCACTGGCACACTGTGACAGCTGGTGGTCACATAGCCGTCTCCCACTGGCACACTGTGGCAGCTGATGGTGGGTGGCTGCCTCCCGCTGGCACACTCTGACAGCTGATGGTCGGTGGCTGCCTCCCGCTGGCACACTCTGACAGCTGATGGTCGGTGGCTGCCTCCCGCTGGCACACTCTGACAGCTGACGGTCCCATAGCCGTCTCCCACTGGCACACTGTGGCAGCTGATGGCCCATGGCAGTCTCCCACTGCACATTGTGGTAGCTGTGACAGCTGATGGTCCACGGTCTTCTCTCACTGGTATACGGTGGCAGCTGATGGTCCTTGGCGGCTTCACACTGGCACATACACTGCGATAGCAACAGGAATGAAAGGTAGGAAAATGCACGCAGTAATACGCAAAACATGCACACACGTACACGCACATAAGCACCTACGCATCACAATCGAAAGATTGTGGGTTCGAGTCTCACCTGTCGCTACTCTGCCCGCGGCCAATCGGCGTGAGAGATTGGCGACGCTACATGACCCAGCGGTCGACGTGTCGTAAAAAACAATAACCAACAAGCACTTACACACCTACACACACACACACAAACACACGCACACACACACACACACACACACACACACAAACATACACAAGAATGCCCCGCCGATGACAACAAATAGCGCCGGAGTGTGCTCTAACTCGGCTGCGAGCGCGGACACGGACGGCTGGGTGGCCTCTGACGGTAGCGCCCTACACACCGCAGGAACCCGGCAATCAAACGTTCCGCCCATCTCTGCGCGGAACCGCGGAACACGGAGCTCCGCCCAGCCCGCACACGGTCAGGTCGGGTGGCGCGGTCACTGGTCTCCGCCACAGGGCTGACGATGGCGGTCAGTACTTCCTGCTGGCCGTGTCGACGCGGTCTGTGCCTCAGGCACGTGGTGTGACATTTCACCTGGCTCCCGGTGTCCTGTCAGCCCGCGGTTATCCACATATATGAGTCGTGGCCATGCCTTTTGCAGCCGAAAATGGCCCGAACGGAGTACCTGATGATTAGTCTCGGTACTCAGAAAGAAGCCTTTTTAGAGCCTGCAGTTAGCATAAACTGAAGTGCGATTTCTGAAACTGAACTTAAATCTAACTGCTGGGAGCACTAGGGAGTTACAAAGGCTGAGATAACTGAAAGTGGCACGCCCCGCAATTGAGACAGGCCAGCCAAAACTTCACACCAGTGCGGAGCAACTGTAGAGTATTGGAAGCGCCAGCACATATTGGAATAGAACACTAGGCTGCGATGAATGGCTTGCAAATTGAGTGAAATATAATGATCGCGGAAGTTGACAGTGCGCAAATATTGTGGACCGTCCAGCAACATGCGTTCAGTTTTGTCGGCGTTACGTCCATGAACACCAAATTAGGTCATCAAAGGAAGAGGGAACACAATGCAGCCGGAGGTCGCTCTGTGAATTTAGCAATTTGTATTTTTAGCTAAAATATGCGTCGTTGGCTTGTTACACAACGACTGAATCTTCGATAAGCATACACAGGTAGTTGGCAGACAAGCGGTAGAGATCCCGGAACAAAACTGAGATTGTTAGGCAGTGATATTTTTGTGGCTTCAGTCAGTGAAGCCAAATTTTTGGGTGCTGTCACTGAGGTAGAGAGAAAACCAACCGGCATCAATGCCAGCAGCCTAATTTTGAGAGAAGGTTTCAGCCGTCCATCACATCGAAGCACTTGTTCAAATGCAGCAGATGAAGAATGAATATTTCATGTCGGCAGGATGCGGCCGCACATGGATGCCAGTGCGGCGAGGGTGGAGTGATGTGGCTGGAGGCCCTGCTGACAGCGGGCAGGAGATGGCTCCGAGAAGAGCAGTTGTGGCCGATGGACCGCATGCTTCATAACTTTCGCAATAATGAAACGACAGAGATCCGTGAAAATTTCGAGGGATTGGAGAGACCGCCGGATATGACGAAAAGGATGCAATGGAATGCTTCCAGCGGTTGCGAACTTGGGAGTTTGTGATGTTGGAATTCGTCAAGTTCACCAGCACTGTGCCAGGTGCATGGAAGCACATCCGTATCATGCGGCGGTTGAGGGTCGATCTTCTGGCGTACGCACATCGTTGTGGACGCCGCAGCCACCGCAGACAGACGAGCTGCTCATGTCGAAAACGATCGGCTGCACACTAGATGGCAGCAGCGGCGTCACCACGAAGGCATAAAGACATACAAAGACATAACAAGATCAGAGCAACTATGAGCCACAAGGGCCCTTCTTGGTTGCACACTGGACACTGAACCAATTGCCCACCAAATCCGTCGATCAGCCTTCCCCGGAACACTGAAAAGCAAGGCCCTATGTTCTTATGATGATTGTCTATGCTGTTTTTAAAGATGTTCAGTGTGCTGCTGCTGACGGCGGTTTCTGGCAGCTGGTTCCAGTGTTCTACTACCCTGTTGGCGAAGAAAGGCAGTCTTAACCTTGCCTTACTGTGATTAACTTTAAATTTGAATTGATGACTTCTAATTGCATCATGTCCGTTAAATTCGAACATTTCCCTGAGACATCTCTCTTTCTGACCATGATCAAATTTAAGGAGCAGACACTGACACGTGACAAGCGGCAGCTTAAGCATGTCTGTCTCTCCGCACCACGTACCTCACCCGTGGCCCCGCGCGCCACGAGAACAACTCGTCGAGTTCGTCAGATGTCGCGTCGGCCCCTGTCCTGCTGTTGTTCTGTTGGGTGTTTTTCCTGACACCGACGAGCGATCTCGCACGCTGTCAAAGGGAACGGCGGCTGCCCCGTCCAATTGGTGCAGCTGGATGGGTCACGTGGGACGGCGGAGAGCACCCTCGGACTGGCGGTACCGTACCCGGGCCGAACTGCGAGCCGACAGGATTACTTCGCTGCAACTACGCACGTGCAGATCGCAAGCGCAATGTGTCCTCGACTTGGACGACTGTACAACACTGGATGTATCCAGTTCTTCCAGCGGCCACTTCCCGGTGCATGCAATCTGCACAAAGATACAAAGATCGTGCTATGAATGACTGTTGGGCACTTATTGACCCTAAACTGTGAACAAGTCATGCCCGTGCTGTCATACTTGGACATGACAGGTAGACGTTCATTGGCAGAAAGGTAGGCTGCATGCAATCTGTTCATGACTGTCTTTCTATATGATCCTCAGATTTGTGGGTAGTACATAGGAGCATGGAATGATGGAATTTTCAAAACAATTTCAAGTCACATTATCCGTACGTATATGAATTGCATTGGTTAGAGTGCTAAATATTACATGTACCAGGTAGCACTGCCTGACGATAACCTTATGATCGTTTAGGCTATGGCATCATGCATAATATAAGCTCACACATTCTCGAATACAACGGAATCTGCCGCACGGAAAACCCATTAAGCTCAGTGCTAGAACGAATGGCATGCTTTGTGCTTTCAGACCTATATTCAGAAGTGTGCTTTGGATTGAGTCTAGCATCGTGCTTAGTCCCAAGTCTATCACAAACTTGTATCATCTCAACGAGTTCAAATGCCGAGTGGGACGACGCAACATTATCCGCACAAATTGGATGGCTCGCTGTCCTATCACCAACATAGTACCCAGTAATGAGCACGACAATATTAGTACTGCTCGAATGGGGGTATCCCCCGTCCCGTCAGTCAGGTTTTTTGTTGTTGAGAATGTCGCCGAACGCGTGCCAAATCATGTTCCAATTGTGCATACATACTTACAGTTAAATAACAGATTTGTTGATATTCGAACTTTCGTCTGGATATCAGGAACCACCGAGCCAGACGATGTCAAAAGCAGGCCAGCGGTTTCGAAAAGTGTCATGTCATCATACTTTTTTCTTCAAATACATATTAAATGTAGGGCTTTAAATATACCTAAACGTTATTCATTTTCGTGTATATATGCATTTGTCCAATTAAAATGCAAAGACAATTTGGATGACCTTGGGTGAAGTTAAGAGGCCAGGTCAGGTTCGGTAATGTAAGATATACTTACTCCTCGGCAGTTAAACTTCACAAGAGTAACCTTACATGGACTACTTTGAGGTTGTGTACTGCGCCACTGCTGGGAACGTTAGTCTTCACCACAAGGTCCGTCCTTAAACGCCGTAGCGGAAGCAACTATTGCAGAGCATCTTTATCTGTTGACATTTGCGAGCCTTGGCAGTATTCAAATCATATCTACGCGCCGTAACCACTCGTGCGGACCGGCCCGGCAGTGCTTCGCAATGCGATATGTTGTCATCTCGTGGCCAACGACTGTGGCGGCGACCATAACGCTGAGTTGTGACCGCTGCTGGCCGTGCCGACTGGTGGTGCAAACTTTGTCCACCGGCCGCCCACCGGCGGACCGCTCCCGCCGCCGGCAGTGCCGGCGAGATCTTGCACCTCGTTTTGATCGGCGGCCGTTGATGCCCGAGGCGCCGCCGCCCGACCGTTCGGCCGCGAGGCCCGACCGCGCGCAGCGGTTGGGCTCCTCCGCTCGGCGGACGTCCGCTCGGTGGACGTCCGCGGTCTAGCCGCCGACGGGGCCGTCGCGTCGGGAGCGACGGCTTCTCGAGAGCCGACCTGCGCCGTTCGGGGCTCGAGAGGGCACGGCACAGCGGCCGGCAGAGATCTGCAGGGAGATAGCTGTCCTTGTGGAGTCGGAGCGGAGTGATCACCGGATAACTGTCTGTCGATCGGTCGGCTGTCGAGAACACCGAACACGAGAACACATCGATAACACACATCGAGAGCACATCGAGAACACATCGATAACACATCGAGAGCACATCGAGAGCACATGGAGAGCATATCGAGAACACATCGAGAGCTCCGAGTGGGCGGTGGGTCGGCTGTCAGATACCCCGGCTATCCGCCGCGCGTCACTCACGTGACGTCATCAGCGCCGTCTGGCAGCGTGTCGCCGCCGAGACCTTCACGCCGAGACGCAACTCGTGTTGGGTGGCTCCACGCCAGTCAGCTCGAGCACACGAAAAGCTTGGGTCTGGCCGGCCGCAGGGGGGTTCGATCGAAATCCAACCCGGCACGGAGTTCAGATGTCTGCTGGCGCCTGTATGGCGTCAATAGCCGTGTCACGTTGATCTCTGCCGTCGAACGCATAACTGTCGCGGGGAAGTGAGTAAGTGTGCGTAGCCAGCGACGAAGAACCATCGGCGTGGAGTCAGGGCTGAACTACGTTGTCCAGTTGACAGCTGACCTTCAGTGGCATCGGTCGAGTCACTGGTCAGCGCAGAGGTTGACACCAGCCAGCTTGGTGATGATCTGCGGGTACGGCACGTCTGTGGAGGTGATGACGAAGATGACGGAGGTGCTTCAGACATGGGCCATCGCGATGCACTTGCGTGGGCTCGATCATAGTCACGACAGCCGGAAACGTTGACCGCGTGCGTACCGGCGGAGGCGGTCGTTACTGCAGGGATGTAGTATTATATGTACACAGGGCCAGGGCCACCAATTCCCGACCACTTTGCACTTTCAACCCTAAGTTTGTACATGATCAGAATCAGATGAAAAGTAACTTATCCCGTCCCACATTGGTGCACTTCACTACGCGACTCGATAGCTTGTGTTCGAGCTGAAAAACGACTCGAATGCTAGTTTGCGAAACAACTTGACGGATTGCAGTCGCAAGTTGCAGCTCAGCTTTCAGGCATGCAATGGTCCGTACCCTACTCACGAGCTGTGGATCATCCTCAGGCAGCACTGTCCGAGTGGTATGGCCAGGCGCTACGGTACAGGGCGGTCACATGTCGGACAGGCATGGTCCAGAGTTACGATACCGGGCAGCTAGATGTCGAACTGACATGGTCATGTGTTATGTAAGGTGCCACCAAATGTCATACGGGCATGATTAGGTGTTACGATGCTGGGCGACCAAATGTCTGACGGGCATGGTCCTGGGAAACGATACCGGACGGTCGAATGTCGGACAGACATGGCCCAGACGGTGAAGAGATGTCGGACTGGCATGGTCAGGTGTTACGCAAAGGGCGACCAAACGGCGCACGGGGATGAACAGATGATCACTACGGTACATGGCGGCAAAATGTCGGACAGGCTGGCCCTTTCGCCGGCATGTTTCAGCTTAAACTGAACAGTGGGAATCGCCATGCCAGCCGCGTTAGTCCAATGGCAGCTCCCCTGACATTGGACTAACGTGTGAGATGTTACTACGACAGTCTGGTGATGGAGCTAACGTGTGTGATGTTAATAGAACAGTCTGGTGATGGGACTAACGTGTGTGATGTTACTAGGACAGTCTGGTGCCAACCCGGGGTCGCATTCGATAACAAAAAAGGTGGAAGCAGGCTTTGGTGACACATAATTAGCTCATGCAACTTCGATCATGTTGGTACTGGACGTATCGAATGCTATTCATTAGAGTTGCCCTCATCGATGGTGGTTTGCTAAATGCTTATGTTTTGTACCGCGATTATATTTTTTTATTGATGTCTCGTCAAGGTGAACTTGGGTACTAATCCTTTTCTTAGGCTAACACAAGTTATTTTTAGGCAATATTTATATATATATATATATATATATATATATAGAAGTATAAATAAATAAATATATATGTATATACGTATCTATATAAATGTATATATATGTACATATGTATATATACAAGTGTATATATATATTCATGTACACAAATATAACTAGTTGAATCTTACATGCATGGGAAGTCATGAGAGCCGTCTGTGGCGGCTGAATTTGCTATTGTTATTGTTAATCCTAGTACTATTTCGCTGGTATTTTCTAGTTGTAAAAGGGTATGCAAATCGCACATTGTTCATAACAAGGAAGCTACAAATGTCAGCATAATGCGCCGCCTTCTGAATCTTTCCTACTATATCATTAAACATAGTGCGGCTTGATTATAATCCCCTCAAGTGCCGAGCCCACTGCGCCTGCACAGCTGAGTATAATTTTACAGCTCGTTTGAATGATGGACGAGTGATACTGTTGCTCAAGCAGGAACCCACGCGGACATTTTCCTGCTTGTGGCTGACGGTTGTCTGGGCAGTTTAATGGTGTGCAAAGCGCGGCCGCAGAGGGAGGTCGGCGATAACTGATTGACTTCAACATGATCGGATTCCCTTACCCCATTTTTACATCGTTATGTTGTCGTGGTCTGTGCAACCTCGACCCTTTTCTCCGTAGCTCCCTTTCAAGTGTCACGTAACACAGAATAGTGGGCGTGACTGGTATCTCTGGAAAATCCGCGCGGTATCTGCCGAAAATAGGCGAGTAAATTCATTACCTCTCGGCGTCGTGAGTCGCGTCTAGCGTTGAGCGGGCTGCAGCGGGCCCACGTCCTACTTACTAATCGGCTCGTGTCCCTGTTTTAGTGGGCGCTTCCCGGGAATTATCAGAAGAGTCGGACGGTCATTGTGACCTTACGTCGTCATGGCGCTGGGCTGCGGCGAGCTTGGAATCCAGAGTAGGATTGCCGAGGTCGTGGTGGCCAAAGCTTGGGCGATAAACTCGAGCACTGGCGCTCAGCAGGGCTGTCACACTCCGAAGCTAGATATTACATTGGCTACCAATATGGCGCGATGTGATTGAGAGAACACCGGTTCGGCCACGGTCGGCGCCAAGCGCATGTGTTACCAACCCGGGATGTCCTTCACTAATAGCACTTAGAGTTTCCAGCAGTCAGCTTTGGATGATCAGCGTGGACTATTTGTTGGCTGGTTGATATGCCTTTAGTGCGTTGCTTTATACATTAGTAGTACGATTTATATAGTTTTGCAATAGTTTCGTGCCGATTGGCGATTTCATTCTTAAAAAATTGTATTATGAGCTAATGTAATCATGTGACCAGTAAACAGTCAGGTGGCAAGGGGGACCAGGACACGGGGAAACGGAACACGGGGCACAAAGACACGGAGCACGAGGACATGGAGGACCAGGGCTACTAGCCGCGGCACGTGCGCCGCATTTGGAAACTTAGCTATTTGGGCTTTAGGGCGCGTCGAGCAGACTTAATCGCGTGCCCGCATTTGGCGCCGTTCTCAGTTCAGTGAGACCAGAAGGACCAGGACATGGGAGACCAGGACATGGGAGACCAGGACATGGGAGACCAGGACCAGGGGGACCAGGACATGGGGGACCAGGACACGGGAGACCAGGACATGGGAGACCGGGACATGGGAGACCAGGACATGGGAGACCAGGACATGGGAGACCAGGACATGGGAGACCGGGACATGGGGGACAAGGACTGCCCACCGTCGCCCGTGCGTCGCATTTGGCACCATTTCCAGCGCAATGGGATTGTTGCAACCACCTGGAGTTTGCAGATAGAGAGCTATTTTTGCTGGTGTAAATTGACGCGTAACATCCAAGGTTCGGGCGTCTGTTAAGGAGAAAAGATCATGACACGGGATGGCGCCATTTTCTGGCACAATCACTTATGCCGAACCCTATGAAAACCGATCGGATCGATCGGTCTAGGTCCGACCCATGAAGTTAAGAGCATCAAACTGGATCGAGCAAGCCTCCAACCATTCAAGATCGAACCCCGCATAAAAACTGGTACAAAACAGGCGTGCTCGGGTATAATCAATTGCCAACCAAATGTACAAGGGTACGTTCTCGTAAACTCACAGCCAGGGTGAAAGCAAGGGGACAATGCATGACCACCGGCATGTGAATCAAGATGCAATGATGACGCAAGCAAAACTACGCCCTGTGCAATAGAGATAGGAACTGAGTGTGGTGGAAATGTTAGTTTCTTTCCGGAAAATTAGTGCAGTATCGAACTTTTCAGCATTCATACGTCCTAGTAATAGTTTCCTGTATAATGATGCATAGTACAAAGGACAAATGCGATAGACCCTACGTTTTTCGATCCGTAATTTGCTGCATATGTAATTAGAATGTGGTTTATTGTCAGGAAAACAGGCAGCTTTTACCTTGGGGTGGTCGAATTCCTTCGGGATGTAGGAGTGCGATGAGGTATGTTCCAACCTGAATTGACAAACGATTACTTTTTCGTATACGTATGTGGTCCGTGGGTTTAGAGGCACGTTACCAGACGGCCTCAGACATAGTAGTGACACATTGCTGCACCGGAGGAAAATATCCTGAATGGTTTGCGAGGACAGCCGTTACGTTGTACTTGTCCAGGACGTAGTGACGTTTTTTCTTGTCATGCGTCATTTTGTGGCCAACGGAAGTCAACGTTCCCATGAAGACACACGTTGTGTTCGGCATAAACTGAGTTTCCGGCATTAATCATTATGCGAATATCGCTATGTCCCAGAGCACATTATGCGCTAATTCTCGTTGTTTTGGGTCAAATACTTGTATTTTGTTTTACATTCGGAGGGGTGTTCTTAACAAAAAAGAAAGAGATGCTCGTGATATTTCAGATAGGAACGTGTCGTAAATTGTGACATGTGAATTCCTTCCGGATTCTCCCGACCTTGCCATGGTTGTGAATTTACCATATCTGATGTTGGAATGTACCGAATGCGTTCCTTTTTAAGACTAAGTGCATGTCACGTACTTATCGGTAGCATGCATGCTACGTTTTGAAAACAAATACGGACTAAACATGAAAATTCGTTTTCTGGTCGTCGGTTCGACCCCCAAAACCTCCGAGGATTTTAGTCGCCAATACTTGCAGCCAACTCATGCTCCTTGTAAAATCTTCTTCCCGTGTAATAGCTCATTTGGGATGTAGATGTCATTGGCGGATGCTGAAGTATCACATGGCATTTGCTGATCTGGCTTAATTTTGAAATAAGGTAGGTACATGGAATATGTGAGCAAGGAGGTGATCATACTTTACTAATCATTATGTCGACGTTTATGGACCGATTTATATCGTCTTGCATGAATCGAGAGCCCAGCATTTCGACTATATCCTTTCATCATAGCTTCACCATAGCTTTCTGTTTTGCCATGGAAGGTCAGCCTAGATCCGTGACATGAAATAATTGTTCACCACATTTCCATTAACATGTGACTGTGCTGGGAATCGCTGGATATTAAAATCGAATTAAGCGTTAAAAATACATTATGTTTAATTATGACGCTAAAAGAAGGACACTTGACGTAATCCTAGGCCATCCTAGATTTGTCCAACGAGACTGACGAGGGTGTCCCGTTTAAGCGTACGAGATTGAAATATTTTGCCTTCTGCCTGAACAGACAAGAGGAGAAGCCTACATGTCCAACGGACAAGTCATCAGCGACTCGCTAATGTGCCTGTCGATCGACGCAAATCTGGTCACTACAATTATCTCTACAGTCGGCCTCTCCCTCTACCTCCCCAGTGCTAGCGACGTTAAATATCGGCCAACATGCTGAACGTTACGTCGTGTCACAGTGGTAACGTCACCCGACTGAAAACACCGGACAGCTGGTTTGCCTCACAGTCCTTTTAAGTTGCTTTTTTTACCAGAAGATCGATAATTTTCAGGCTTAATCTCCCCCTGTGTAAAAAGAAGATCAGATATAAGCGATGATGTAGGTTTGTCAGGCAACTTCTCCTAAGTTCCTTCCCAATGAACAGCTCATTTCGATTGGAAATTTACGCCATTTCTCCTATTAATCGAAAGCACGTGACGTCAAAATTACCCCGAATGATCGTTTATCACCCTCAATCCTGCCGCAGCTGAGCCTGCGCTTTTTCTCTCTTAGCATAAGCTTCGCAGTTTCTTCGACGCTTGATTTGCACCAGATGGAAAAACCAAGCCTTCAACTTTGCCACCAGTTCCAGCGAGAAGTCGCCGCTAGCGCCTCAAATATAAGTCGTGGCAGCAGAATAGGACCTGCATGTGCGTGTGGGTTCGTGCGTGCGTGCGTGGGTGAATAATTTCACTCCTCCTTTTATTGACACCGGCAGTCGTCTTCCGGCCTACCTTTCCAGTGGCATTAGTCTGTATTGCCTACGACGTCCGGACCTTATGTCGGCCCAATTCCACCCTAATTTGTTTTAGCTTGCATGATATAAATGTTCTGGTGTGTTTATGTATTGATACACTTGTTCACCTGCACGTCCAGTTAAAATAATTGCAAAACATGAAGGTGCTGCTTTGAATGTAGGTGAGCCAATCGAGTCCGGCGGTGTTGGTGGCCATTATCAACGTCCGGTATTGCGTGTTTATAAACCTCTGCTGATAACTGTCTTCCTACTGTTAATATATATCTTATTTGACGGATGGAAGCTCAACGGACCCAGCTGGCCCGCTGAACAACTGGAGTCAAGCTGTGTGATGACAATGCTGGCAACAAGTTATGCCTGGACACCAGTGGTCCCACAGAACACTATCGAAGAACACGGGTATGCTTTGTCTTCCTGGATGCTTGATAGTCGAAGCCCGATCGGATGGATGCCAGCATTTCGGTCAAAGGGTGGCCAGTTCCGTTCTGCTTCGGGAACCAGAATGTCGCTCATTAATGATGGCAATCAAGTATATATATATATATATATATAATTTGTCCACATGTATTCAAATTTTCCTGACTTTGCTAACGTTCATACGTCAACCAATTATCTGTATGATCTAAGTCCTTGTTAGTGCGCAACCTAGAAGGGGAATCTTTGCGCAATATACACTAAAACGTAACAATAGATGTTGAAGACAAAAGCACACTGTACGACTCCGTTTCCGAGGTATCCTGTAGAGAAGCCAGTACAACCAGTGTGCTATCCAACATCATTGGGAGACGGTTAATTTAAACAATTGAACCAGCACTAGCCACTCAATCTTCCACCAAACGTCACAAACGTCTGCCTCTCGCTTCACAAGACATCAGCTTACCTGTTCACCCAGAAAGCCAATTCACCTTCCACATCCCATCCATTCAGCCACCGAATTTCACTCTTCCCCGTCCATCACCAACAACCTACTCATCATATCCCCCACCTTCAGTTCAGTCTTCCCCTGCGCAGTACACTTTGCCTGCCACCCAGTTGTCTTCCTGCACATTTCACTCCACCTCTCACCCCCAGTCTGCTCCCCACAGATAATATTTCAGTTTCCGCCAGCCCCCCGTCATTACCCGCCTGACCTTTGGACCGAGCGCTCCAACGATTTGTGTCCGCTGCCACCATGTTCCAGGTGTTAGCGAGGACGTTGCGTGTTGCGACCCGCCGCTAATCTACCGACTGGCACCTGACCCGGCGGGACGTAAATCACCACAACTTCCGCCGGTGGTAAACCAGCGGACATACTCATCGTGGACCTTGTTTATCAGCACTCCAACTCAGTGATGGGCCGCGTGGCAGCTGGTGCGTACACCTACCCCATGTCATATTGTGCTGCACTGCGCTTACAGCGCAAATCTTGTTTGTCAGTGGTCTAATTCCTTGGTGGGGTAGGGGGCAGCTATAGTGCGCACACGTAACCGCCTACCATGTTGTACTGCACCGTATTTACGTCAGGCACATCGCGTGCGCACTGCAAAGAAAATCAGCCGGCTGCTCGCGTGCGCCGGGTCAATGCATCCTCACATCGGCGGTGCTTCGTTCTTCAACACTGTGAGCCTTATAATACCCATTGCCTGCCTGGTTCCCTGTCATCACTTGCTGTTTAGCAGGCCAGTTCCTCGTTTATTAACCAGGCAAATACTCGCCCGTGTATTAGAAAATCAAGATAACTTCGTCCGGTCACCAAGGACCTAGTTAATATGCGAATAAGGAAATAGAGCAAAGCTAGCTTGTTACCTCATTGACTAAGAAATACTGAGTGTGTCTACTAAGCATTGAGATCACTTTACTAGCGTTCCGTTCGCTGCTGCATTTCCGTCGGTGCATGCAGTTCGGCCAAGCACGCATTTGCGAACTAACAAGGACTTGGTAAGTATGTCTCGCATTTCAACTCCGTTCAGCGCAGCTCAATACGCACTGACGACCGTGCACGTTGCGCACACCAATGCAACTGTGAATGCCTCACAAACGAACCAAGTCGGTCCATCTATCACCGCGAACCGCATTAACTGGGGATCTTCTGCTGCCCCCTAACCGATTTATATACCTTCTAAAATCGTCGCCAGGGCTCCAACCTCATGGGATTCCTGTGGGTCGATTCGATAACGCATCGCCGAACTCGGGGATGACACCAGGGGCGGTCCGAGGCATCGAAATAGGGTGAGGTAGTCACCACTGCAACCCCCCCCCCTCCACAAAAACCGTCGGATTTCGACCACTCTATTTTTCTGTTCCAAAAATTCGGAACTTGTTTGATATCTTTGCTGTTCACACAAAAATACCCATGGAATTGTGCTTTATTGTATTTTTTGGACTCTTAGCTTTTTATCACTACCTTCTTTATAAAGTGATGAAGTTAGTGTGACCACTAATTTCCTCTCCAAATGCTTACTTTTCAGCTGGCAAGCAAAATGACACACAGAAAGTGACTTTGAGTTTGATAACATAGCCTAAAAATAAGGTGTAAAATAAAATGTAATATGCCCATTTTCTAGGCTAGCCTAACATTAACCAGTCCCGTCTCGGGGGTGTGCGTCTTCAATCGCCCCCTCATGTTTTTCGCGGATAGTAGACGAGCGGCGCGCGGTAGCGCGCCCAAATTTTGCATACCTTTTCCCACATCAATTTGGCACGAAGTTTCAAAATTATGAAGTCAGGTCATTTAGGGTCAACGAGTTAGTCAAGGTCAATTGAGGTCACCTCCAAAAACATTCAACCGGTCGTCACGCTTTAACGGATACAGATATTTTAAGGAACTTTCAGCTTTTGCTTATCTTTAGGGATGCAACAAAACGTAGGTATGGAATGTTTCATTTTTTTTTCGTTTTTGACTGCAAATAAATTTTGCGTATTTGCCAAATTACAGTTCAAATAAAGGATTAGGGCAAGTTGACTTCCATCAACGTTTCTCGGTTTGTTCTAGCCATTGGAAAATGAAAATGAAAGAAAACTTGAAAACTCCAAATTGAGGAATTAAAAAAAAATTGGGGGGGGGGGGGCAAACAAATTATAGCCCTGGTCGATTTCGCTGTCCTTTTCTCATTCAAAATACAATCTTTTTTATATATCCCTGAAAATGAACTCCTCATAGCCAAAAACATAAAGTAAGTCATCACAAATCGTGAAATTATAGCATCCTGGTGACCTCATTTTTGTTGGAAATTATTTTGGGGGGTGGTCCCGGCCCCTAATCGTAGAGCGCTTTCCGACGACACCTCTTTCGTTTTCGTGCGATGCTTAGTTTGGATTTTAGACGGGGGTTACTAACCCCTTACGGAAACGGGGTGTGAGGATCTGACCGGAAAGACGGCGCATAATGAAAAAACATAATTTCCCACAAAAAATTGGAAAATTGTTTTGTTTTGTTTTTCAAAATTGACTACATAAAATCCCAATCCAACGGATCACTTTTAATGGAAAAAAAATCACACCTTCCACACGATCCCTTTGTTTGCTTTTTGGAGGTAACAGGACCTGTGTAAAACATGCTCTGTGAATACCTTAACCCTTCTTTCGTCTTTCCTGTCAAATCCTCCTGCCCCGTCTCGGGGGGGGAGGGCGGTTGAAGACCCCCTCTAAAATCCAAACTAAGCATCGCACGAAAGCGAAAGCGGTGTCATCGGAAAGCGCTCGATGCGTAGGGTCCGGGTCCACCCTCCAAAACAAATTTCCCCCAAAAGTCGTCACCAGGTGGCTTGATTTCCACGACTTTTCACGACTTACACTATGTATTTGGCTCAGGGGAGTTCATTTTGGGGATATATGAGAAAAAATGTATTTGGAATGAGAAAAGGACAGCGAAATCGACCATGTCTATAATTATTTTTTCCCCCTCCCCCCAAAAAAAAAATCATTTTTTGGAAATTTCCAAATTTTGAGTTTTCAAGTTTTCTGTAATTTTACTTTTCCGATGGGTAGAGCAGGCCGATAAACGTTGTTGGAAGTCCACTTGCCCTAATAAACAAATGCTTACTTTAGCCAGTATCCTCTATTTGAACTGGCATTTGGCAAATACACAAAATTTATATGTAGTCAAAAACGAAAAGAAGAAAAATTCAACTCGTACGTTTTGTTACGTTTTGAAGATAAGCAATCGCTGAACGTTTAATTAAAATAGCTGTATCCGTTAAAGTGTGACGACTGGTTGAACGTTTTTGGAGGTGACTTCACTTGACCTTGACTAACTCATTGACCCCACATGATCCGACCTAAATATTTTGAGTCAGCATGTCAAATTGACGTGGGAAAAGGTATGCCAAAATTGGCCACGCTGCCACTCGCCGTTCGTCCGCTATCCGGGAAAAACTGAGGGGCTGGTTGAAAACACCCCCCAGACGGGACGGGTTAAAGCACAATAATAAGATGTCTCGCATGAATTATCATCAGCGTTTCCCAAAATGGGTATGGCTACATTTTCCCATCCCACAGAAGCACAGCACATCGGAGAGAGGAATTTAAGAATAACCAAGTCAAATTTTTGGCCAGACAAAAACTATACATTTGCTAATCATGAAAATGCACTGGTTCATACACTAAGGTGATGTATATAATAAGGTACAAATTTAAATTTGTTCAGTTTTCAGAATCCCTGAAAATATCATGGAGCATCACAATTGAAAAAAAAACACTAACAAAATTTCCACATGTGTCAATCTATTATTCAATTTAGTCATAGCTGGTCACATTTAGAGATTGCCAACATCTCCTTCCACTCTCCCAACCAAACGTCCTTGGCACTTGCAGGGCTGGAGATCTCTCACAAAGTCAGGGGATCCAAGTTCATATTTTCAAGGCATATTTTCACAGTGCATATGGAGAATGACAAGCTAAGATTAGCAGGATACCAAACCAGGGGGTCCAGACCACATACCAACTCCAGGCATGGGCACTTGGCTACCAACTATAAGGAACATTATCAATATTATAAGCCCAAAGATCAGACCAAACATTTGGTCAAACCAAGCCTGGTTTTCAGTTAGGAACAGTTCAACATACCAGTACAAATTGGATGCATTGGAAGACCCAGAGCTGGTTTTGGATTGCTTAGCGGTGCCAAGCAAAACTAATTCTCAGATTTATTTTAATATTTTGCGCAAGTTTCTAACCCCTTGAATTTGGTATCAAATGTTTCTAGTTTTGCATACATTGTGTACTATAGACCAATTCTGCTGCAAAGCAGGCTGTTAGGGGGGATAGCTGAGGACCACATCAAACCCCAGTCTTAGCCCACCGTTCCTGAACGCTTTTAGTTCAGCAGAATTTCTCACCTCTCCTACCCATCAATGCAGGTAGGAAACTTGTACCAACCCCACAGTGTCGCATAATTCCTTAATTTCATGAATCAATGGGAACTTTGTGTGTGAAGCATGTTCCGATGTAGCCCGAAAGTCAACTTGCAAGCAATTTCATCTGACGTTGCAATGCCCTCCGCAGAAACGTTTTAGTTCACCTTGCGAATGCTGCTTTTTCTTTTTTCTTTTGTATACCCTACGCTTGGTATGAAACAAAAGCGCATAATATGGCGACATTTGGATTAAGGCTGCCCTCACTTATACGTATTTCAGATTAATGATAGAGCTGTTCGAAATTGAATATGTAAATCTGACCTTAAATTTTCACGATAATTACGAATCACCAATGAACGTTTCATGTGAACTTTTTAATTTTGTGATTTTCCAATGGATAAGAGCATCACTATGCACGAAAATAACATAAAAAAGAGCCTTCAGCTCTACTGAGGTGAGGCACTGCCTGAAGTGCCTTAGTGGGCGGACCGCCCCTGGATGACACTGCCATCTTCCTCCTTAATAACGTGGCATGGTGCCGGCATCACACTCCCACCCCAGCATACCGGCACTCTCAGGCATTCGCACATGTATTCAACCCAGCGTACCATCAATGCTACAACATTCGTGAGACGTGGTGACGCGGCAATCTAGCGAAGCACAATACATAGCCAGTACATCGCTCTCCAGCTTCAACGCAAGCGCGGCTAACCTACCAGAGAAAGGGCGCATCTCTCGCAGGCAAGCTGCTGATATCGACTGACCTCAAGGACGAACAAGAGCAGGGTGCAACGTTTCGGTGGCGGCGTAGGAGCAACGACGCCACCTGCCGGGTGTGGCGGGCGGCCCCCTCGGCACCGCCCCCCCCAGCCCCCACACCCCACCCACCCTACTTGGCAGGATCGGTCGGGTCCGGACGATAGCGTGCCGCACTCTGCTCACACCCACACTCCCAGCCAGCACACAACGAGCACCAATCATCAACACGCACGCGCCGAAGCACAATCGTAAGCAGGCTGGCTGATCGTGGTACGACCCCGGCGGATGCATAATCATCGCAGGACTAACGACACACCGTGTATGACGGAAACGTCGTGGTGCGCCAAAGGTCAACCGTCTGTGGCGCAGCCGTATTGACACAGGCATCTGTTTCACTCAGACTTGCATACACGCAGGTTGAGGGAATAATGCACCACGAGCCAGCCGCTGTGCGGGATCCGTGGCAGCCGGCAGCCAGGTCAGTCGCCGACTGGCGGTTCCCCGTGCCTCCAGCACTTCATTGGCCAGCGGTAGGGCTTCCTGAGGCGTCTTTGGGCACAGTAGCCGACGGTACAGAAGAATGCCAACGCACTATTTGTCGCCACGATCGCTAATCTTAACTCATATATGCAGGGAAGCCGGTCGCCCATGTGGTCAGTACATCTGACTTCTAGGTGACTGCGAGTGGACTTGGAAGTAATCTGTTGCCGATATTTAGGCAGCGGCTGACCCTTGGGGGGGAGGGGGAGCGACGACCCCGAAGAGATTAATCATGTCGGCATGACGACATTCTATAGCGTGCGTCCAGCACCCCTTCTCTGTATGGCGCAGGTAATTGAGCCGCCCAGAATCAGACGTTAACACGATTTTTTTTCCGCTTCAGCTTTGCGCAGCCGTTGTCGAAACTTTCCGTCCTAGATTATCTATGCATCTGTCCAAAACGGGCATCCATGGCAAGTTCAAACCCATGCACCATAATGGTTCTGTCTCAACGAAGAATAATATTTAAAGTGTCTCCCGATCCAACACATCTAAAGGCACATCATCACGAATAACTTTATCATGTCAGTCACACTTCACAGACTACATCCTTCTTGCAACTTGCAAACTTGACCCATGGAGAAGAGCCCACCAGTCACAATGTGCTTTCAGGGGCTATGAGATCAGATACCCACAATATGCACACATCCTAACCAGCCATCGACCGGAGAGGACACTGTCTCTAGGTCTATTCAAAAGCAAGTTCAAAACGAGCAATGATATGCAGCTGACATTTTCGATAGCTCTCGATAGACTACAAAGACGTGCTACAATTGGCTGAACAAACCATATCTGCGTGATACCATTGCTTCAATATACTACAGCGACTGGTTGCTATTGGTTCACTAAACCACAACGATGTGTCATAATTGGTTCAAATTGCCACATCAAGGTGCTACCTTTGGTTCAATAGACCACAGCAACGTGTCACAAGTAATTCGGGGTAGTGTCGCGTCACGGTCGGATCATTAAAAAATAGTGGATTCACACGATGGCATAACATCCATGTTGTTCATGTTCATATGTGTCGCTGTTGCTCTTCTGCACTCCATTGTAGCAGGTAAAAATGAACTTGTTTTGGAAAATGCGAAAGCTTTATGCTCTACATCACGCGCTCAGGCGCACTAAAACAGTTCAACAATTGGCTGCAATTTGAAGGCAGATTTTCGTCCACTACAAAACACATCCAACATTCACCAATCGCTCACAGGTCCAGACGAAGTGGACAGAGCACGTGTCGGCCGAGCCGGCGGCGGCACGTGCAGCACGACGCGCCGCTCGGTCACGTGTCAGAGCAGCGGCTCAGCCGGCACACGGCGGCCTCGCGGCCCAGCTGCGGGGCAGGTCGGCGCGCCCGTCCGCTCCGGACGCGCTCGGGACTAGCCGGCCGGTCCCGGACAGCGCGTCAGGCGGCGGTCTCGCGGCCCAGCTGCGGGGAAGGTCGGCGCGCCCGTCCGCTCCGGACACGGCCGACCGGTCCCGGACAGCGCGTCAGGCGGCGGCCAGGCGGAGGCCGCTCGACCGGCCGGGACGAGCCGTCACACAGGCGTTCGCCCGGACGTCCACCCTGGTGGTGTGATGCAGTGACCCCGTACCCCAGGCTATGTGGTGTCCCTGGTGGTGTGACGCAGTGACCCCGTGCCCCAGGCTCTGTGATGTCCCTGGTGGTGTGACGTAGTGACCCCGTGTCCCAGGCTCTGTGATGTCCCTGGTGGTGTGATGCAGTGACCCCGTGTCCCAGGCTCTGTGATGTCCCTGGTGATGTTATGCGGTGACCCGTACCCCAGGATCTGTGATGTCCCTGGTGGTGTGATGCAGTGACCCCGTGCCCCAGGCTATGTGATGTCCCTGGTGGTGTGATGCAGTGACCCCGTGCTCCAGCCTCTGTGATGTCCCTGGTGGTGTGACACAGGACTGAGCTCACGTCCGGCGTCCGCCCGGATGTCATCGCTGTCGCTGGCGTCCAGGTGGACGTCGTCGCCGATGGTGGCGGCCAGCTGGCCAGCTGATCACACAGACAGACAGACAGATTCTGTATTGAGGTAATCCGCAATGTACTTATGGCTACTATAACCTCACGTTAATTAAATAAAGCAGCATAGCAGGGAAGGCCAAAATCACAAAACAACTAAATGTAGAATCATACATGTCATAATAATTTTTTTTAATGCAGCAGCAAATCAATCCGGCACAGGCGGCACGTTGGACAAGTGCCGCCGTAGGTGGCGACCGAAGATCGGTACGGAAAGCCGCATCAGCTCAGGTGGCAACCAGTTAAACATGAATGGTGCTCTGGAGCTAAAACGCCTTTTCCCATCTCGGTGCGGGCTCTGTGGCGGCCAGCAGAGGGGTCACCGAGCTGCGCGGCTCCTCCCCGAGGGGGTCAGTCGCGACGGCCGCCCCCCCCCCGTCGTGGTATCCCCGGCAGCCACCAGCCTCGCCGAGAGCCACACACCGAGCCGAGAGAGCCGAGAGCCGTCCACAGCCGCTATGGCCTGCAACAGTTGGCCGGCGGCCGAGCACCGGCCAGGACCGAGACAGCGCCCCATTCGAGGATCACGCTCCACTGACCCGTCCGGAAATTCCCTCCCGTCCAATGGAATGGAATGAGGCGCACTCAGCACCTCGACCACAACTCAGACCGCGAACAAAGGCGTTGCTTTTGCGGCAGCCAACTTTGTGCAACTTCCCGACAAGCCAGGGAGTCAGCACTAGCTCAACTTTATCCTGGCGGCGGCAGACCCTCGAGCGCCGTGAGGGGAGGCTGTACCCCCAGACCTCTCATCCTGTAACTATGGAGACCGTCAGTCTGGATCTGTCGGCAACGCCTCCGGCACGCGCGGGGAGACCGTCCCCCCCTCGGTCTGGCGGATCTCACACCCTGGGGAGCTGTGTGAACTGATTCATCAAGGAGTGCCTAGATGGCCGGAATTTGCGGGAGGAAAGAGCCGAGATGAAAAACCCGAATCGAACCACGGCAAGGCAGACGCTACAGCAAATCAATGCCTACAGCCCATGTACAGCCAGCCTGTTCAGCCAGATTTGAGCGCCAACGTCACCATCAGAGGATAGTACACAATGAAGCTAACGCCAGTGATGGTTAAGATTCATAGCCTCTCCAGCAGTTCCTTATTTGGCGCCTGATGAGGAAATGGGGATACAAAAATGTATAGCAGAAATAGAATGTAAGTTGTTGGGTAGCTTAGGGGAAAATACTGAAACTGCTTTGCCTTTGCAACGTCATAACTCACCGTACTGTTAGCAAGTCGAAATTCCGAGGCATATGGCGTGAAGTGTTCTAGCTACATTATATGTTTTAATGTCACATTTCAAGCAGTATATTTAGTTTTTAACATTTCAGGTCTTAGCTAAACTGCGTATTTGGAAACGGGTTTCATAGAAGATGGATATATCCAACCAGTGCGGATATAGATATTCGATTGTCTCATGCGGATAAGAATTGGACCTGATCTTAAACACGTCCAATCCGGGTTATGCTCTACAATGCGCATGCACCTACTTCGTTATCAGAACTAACATGCACTATGGAATAAAGTGCAATTTCATGAAAATGAAATAAGGTTAGTGAAAAATGGTAACATAATAACTTGTCGTTATTTTTCAATAACAGTGAGATACGTTCCAATGTACTTTAAGACACTGGCAGATGGGCTCTTCGGGTAGTCGTTCAAGTTTCAAACTTTGACATTATCGGTCAGGAATAACTTGACCACCAGTCAAGTGTGGGTAGCTGACCGCGCAGTAGTTGAGTTCATCTGGCGGGCGGGGGGGGGCTGGGGGAGAGTTAGTTGTCACACATCAGACGTCATGCCGGATGTTCTACCAATTACTTAGATAT
This sequence comes from Imbricaverruca yamaguchii, assembly GCA_034440575.1. NCBI lineage: Eukaryota > Metazoa > Arthropoda > Thecostraca > Neoverrucidae > Imbricaverruca > Imbricaverruca yamaguchii. The sequence goes on from JAOTOL010001616.1 coordinate 2,011,917, forward strand.
AAATAGATCTTGTAATTGGTGAATTTTGTGACTTGCACACACACATACACACACACACACACACACACACACACACACACACACACACACACACACACACACACACACAAGCCGCGCGCACAGGGTAAACAGAGGAGCGGTTCAATTTTGCGGGATTCCTGGTGGACAACCTTGCTCAGCGTTTACGCGCTATAGATTCCCCACTGTAGGACAATGCGGGCTACCTGCTAGGCAGCTTGCTGATGTGCTTGTTCTGAGACTCCCCACCGTACTACCCTGCGAGTGGCGAGGAAATCCCGAGTTCTTCCATCTGGTAACTGGAGGACTGCTTCGGTGAAACGGGGCGAGGTCGTGTCCTCGAGGGGTGACGCCGGACTGGAGGACCTGTTGAACCCCCCGACTACAGCCCCCAGCACCCGATGCCAATAGTTCTGTCCGGGAGGAAGAGTCCCCCATAGAAGGTTTGTTTGAAACCAACGAGAGAAATGCTGATTTCACCAGCGTGTAGCCTAGCCCTTGCAATGCACAAAGCTTCGTCTATCACTAACCGTCTAAATTACATATCATGTTAACATGCAATCTCCACTATCCGCGGAGAACCTGAGGGGGTGGGGGCGGTTGAAGACCCCACCGATACGGGAAGGTTAAGGTCAATGTCCGAACATCGCCAGATTGTTGGCCAACTTCGCCTCTCAGAATCTTGAATTTCTCGTTATAATTACGCCTTGCTAAATCTGTTCCAATAAAGTTGCTTTCCTGTATATAGCTTCGACAACAGCCGTTGTTGTTGTAGGAAGCAGCCATCTTTGTTTCGTAAATGACACTCCTCGCTGATGCGCCAATTCTTCATTTCGACCTGTACTGATGTTGGCGACTGGCACGCGTGTCGAGAGACAGGTTGGCGACCTGACCAAAATTGATGTAGCCTGGAACACACATACCCATATAGGGCATATCACTCTCTATCACGCTCCATATCACGCTCTACCACGCTCCATATTTCCGTTGCTTTGTGTATTCCTGTAGTCAGGCTTCTATTTATGGACAGGAAAGCGAAGCTGCCTCTTTTTCTTAACCTGACTTTGTGCCCTACTCCATCTAAATTGTGTGTTTGTTGCTTTCTTTTATTTGAAATCTACACACTCCTGTAATATCACCTTTGCCACCAAAATGACCGTATCTGACGTAAAATTGCACCCGAAGCGACACTTTTGTGTCAATGACCTGACTTTGACCTTGTCTGGATCGGCGGCCACGAATCATACGAGAACAATTCCTTCATAACCCGTTATTCAACGTTTGCACAGTTTGTTGTCCGAACGTGTGCACAGTTTGGACGAATTTCCTACACAAGGTTCAAGAGGAATCCTTAGAAAATATCAGAGTGAGGTAACATTTGATCTCAAGTCAGCTTCCGTGCTAAAAGCAGAGCATGCCCGTGAACCTAGTGCCACAGGCGCTGGTCGAAAGGCGGGAATCCCTTGGCATGACGAACGCAGCCCAGCTACTGCCATCTCTTTGGTAGGCGCCTATCGAGAAGTCTGCCCGGAGTCAGTTTGTTTGCATAATATTGTCACGATCACTTGCAATGTGTAGCTTCATTTCGTGCTACTCCGGGAGGTCACGATTGCAGTGGCAGCTTTATGTTTTGTTACGTTCTGAGGTCACGCTTGCAGTGCGCATTTTATGTCTTGTTAGACTGCGAAGTCACGCCAACAGTGGGTAGCTATATTTATTGTTACGCCGTGACGTCACGCTTGACGGGCGCGTGTGGTGTGCACATTTTGAACATGGTGGTAAAATTCAAGCAAGAGCGGGAATCTGCTCCTCGGATGTTTATGCATTTCAATTTCGTTCTCAGATCACCTTTCTTCGGGCTTGGCAGTATCCATCACGTGATCTCAGGCTATACCGTGAGGTCTGTTTCAGCACGAAGGTAAAAATTACGTGATTAGAAGACATAAATTGAAATTAACTCTGCTTCACCACGCTCGGAAAGAAACAAATCACGAGGGCAATGCAAATCACGATTAGATGCCGAGTTTTATCGACCGCTGACGACTCGTGCTTCGCCACAGCATTCTATTCCTGAAGGTGGTATTACCTTCCGCACGCAACTTAGCATCCTCGTCAATTGTTACCCTGGAAACATTTGCGAACCTTCTCTGTATTACTGAGGATTATTCCGAGTAGTAATGCGTATTCAATGTTTTTGAATTGACGAGCAGAATGACGAGCGGCGGGGAGCCAAGGTGTCGGTGCCAAGATAAAGGTAAAAGATTGCGGGATTGGACTTCAGATGTGATGAGCTAATAAGAAGAGAATGTAAAATTGACGGCATCATCAGCTTCGCCAAATGACCAACACGAATATGTCATTGCTTGAAATATAATTTGCATGCTTTGCATAACAGGTTAACTAGGTAGGGAAGGAATTGAAATGTCAACATATCACCGAAATTAATAAATTGCCTTTAGACACAAGAAACACTCAAATTCACCGATCCTTTGGAATGATGTTGAATCATGTGTTCGGCTGTTGTTCTCTGCTCATCCGCCATGCTCTTCGAGTGTACACGCGCTCAACTGTCGCGAGCTTTATTGTATACATCATAGATACTCATCCAAGGAAAAATCATGGAAGTATTTTTTTGTTTCTTCAGTAATATTAAAACTACTATATCATATCATATTTCAGAGGATTATAAAAAAAAGTGTACAAACAAGTGAAGCCTATGAACTCAAGTTGTAGTTCAAGCGCAAGAAAAACGAAAGCAGCGAATGGACACGGCGGGCACAGTAAATGCGCCATACATGAATTTAAGTCGTGTTTCGTTTCTTTGTTGTACTATATTTTAATAGGGAATAATTATATCTCGGCCGGCATATATTTGCTTCATATGTTATATTCATACCTTTGTTTGAACTCTCCGTAACTTACGCTATATCGGCTATCATTCATATTACTCAGGCACATGCCTACTTCGAGAGAACTGACGCATATGTATTTTAACGCATAACAGATATTGGAGATGCAGGACGAGAAGACATCAGACATGGACACTTCTTAGAATAGCTACAGAGGCACAAATGACACTGAAGCAGTACAATATTTCACCTGCAGTGCATTTAGTGCACAATAAATTATTAGCTTTTTAAAATTATGGGGAAACAGATAGATATCTGATGGCTGCTGCATTATGACAAGTTTGTGCCGCCAAGCTTATCAGAAGGTTATACTGCCCCGCCAAGCCCGCCGGCAGGTTATACTGTGCCGCCGAGCTCGTGGGCAGGTTATACTGTGCCGCCGAGCTCGTGGGCCGGTTATACTGTGCCGCCGAGCTCGTCGCAGGTCATACTGTGCCGCCGAGCACGCTGGTGTGATATATATTGTACTGCGAAACTGTGCGCAGCCTTGGAAGTGTGAACAGTGTGAATCCTCGTACACATTTTAAGCTACGCTAAGATCGCGACGAAAGCGCGTTTGAAGCTGCAGCGAAGTTGTCGAAAACTGTGTTAATAGTGCTCGGTGTGATTCTGTAGCTCACTACCACGCCATACACCTTGGTCGTTAAATTGAATTTCAGACTTTAACCCGCGCCGTCTCTCCGGTCAGATCCTCGCACCCCGTCCCGGGGGGGGGGGGCGGATAACAACACCCCCTAACATTCAAACTAAGCGTCGCACGAAAACGAAAGAGGCGTCATCGGAAAGCGCTCGACGAGTAGGGTACGGATCCACCCCCAAAACAACTTACCCCAAAAGTGACGTCACCAGGGGGCTAAATTGTCACGAATTTTCACGACTTACATGATGTTTTTGGCTCTGGGGAGTTCATTTCGGGTGATATATGAAAAAAATATATATATTTGGAATGCGAAAAGGACAAGAAATCGATTAAGGCCATACAGCCCACCTTCCATTTTGTTTTTAATTTCAGAATTTTGAATTTTCAGGTTTTCTTTAATTTTCCTTTTCCAATTGGTAGAGCAGACCGAGAAACGTTGTTGGAAGTCAACTTGCCCTAATAAAAATGCTTAATTTAGCGATAATCTTTCATCTGAACTGTAATTGGCAAATAAGCAAAATTTATGTGCAGTCAAAAACGAAATAAATGAAAATTCCACTCGTACGTTTTGTTGCATCCCTAAAGATAAGCAAACGCTGAACGTTTCATTAAAATATCTGCATCCGTTAAAGCGTGACAACTGGTTGAACTTTTTTGGAGGTGACCTCACTTGACCTTGACTAACTCGTTGACCCTAAGTGACCTGACTTCAAAATTTTGAAATAGCGTGCCAAATTGATGTGGAAAAAGGTATGCCAAATTTGGGTTCGCTGCTCCGCGCCGTTCGTTCACTATCCGCGAAAAACCTGAGGGGGGCGGTTGAAGACCCCCCAAGACAGGACAGGTTAATGGGTCATTTTCAAGGCAGATGTATAAGAAATAGCTCCTGTGTCGTACTCTGGATAATTTCCCACCAGATGAACGTTGGATTATTACCATATATTCAGCAACCATTATGGTGATATGATGGAATTTAGAGAGTAAAAAATAACCGGGGCAAGGTGATGGGCGGTTGATCTCAAACACAGCGATCAACCCCACGGAAAATTGTCATAGTGCTTAAAAAAATCACAATGTGAATATGGTAAGTCTTTTACAAAGATGGATTTTCATGGTATATGAGTCGGATTCACGAGTTCCTTTAAGGCGTATCAACCCGCGCTGTCTCCGGGAGGGGGAGGGTTCACTATCCGCTGAAACCCCCTCCATAAGGGTTTCCGCGGAGAGTGAAAGAACGGCGCAGGGGTAGTGGGCAGAAATTAGAAATTTGATCTTTTTCCACATTAATTTGGCATGTTGTGTCAAAATTTGAAGTCAGTTCATCTTGGGTAACGGGTTAGTATAAATCAAATGAGGCCACCTCCAGAAAAGTTCAACAAGTCATCACCCTTTAACGGATATATATATATATATATATATATATATATATATATATGTATACATATATATGTATATTTTAGTGAAACTTTGAGCGCTTTAGGGATGCAACGAAACGCACGATAACATTTTTTCATTTTGTCCGTTTTTTTTTTATTATTTATTGGTTTTACATATGTGTCCATTATAGCTCAAATCGCAGATTCTGGCTAAAGTAAGCATTTTTTATTGGAGCAAGTTGACTTCGAACAACGTTTTTCTCGGTCCGCTCTATCCATTAGAAAAGAAGAATTAAAGAAAACTTTGAAGACCCAAAATGTAGAAATTTCAACAAGAAAAATTGATATTTTTGAAGGAGATGTGGCGGCAGGAATTGCATAGTCCTGGTTGATTTCGCTATCTGTTTCTGATTCCAATTATTTTTTCTCACATCTCACACAAAATGAACTCCCACAGCCAAGAACATGATGTAAGTCGTGAAAACCTAGGCTTCCTAATAACGTCACTTTTGGTGAATGATTTTTAGGGGGATGGTGTCGGGCCCAACTTGTCGAGCACTCTCCGATGACACTTTTTCGTTTTCGTGCGGCACTTAGTTTGGATATTAGAGGGGCCCTATCACCCCTCCCCTTGAAACGGTGTGATCTGACCGGAGAAACGAGGTAGCAGTTAAGAACGGTAGTTCAGGGTTAAGAACACCGTGGGCCAGCAGTCTTTGAAGTTCATTGGAACATGTAGAAAAATCAACATCTCCTGCACGAATATCGTGCGTAGTAGCTCTGCAGGTATTCTAAACTAAGTAAAGTTCAGTAAGCATGACGCACCGGACTGATGGCCTTCAGCCAATGGGTGAACGTACTGTGGCCTATTGGGGCCTACCTACTGTAGCTTACTGATTTAATTATTTGTGGCCACACCATCCTTGATCATGAACCCACAACCCACAAAACAAACGAGGATGGTGTAGGTTGTGGGCACAGGGCGATAACTTCGGGTAGCACCTGAACAAAACAGCGGATCACGTGGCCACAACACCAGTGAGTTAAAATGCAACCACTCTCTAGAGCAAACAGGGCAACAGCATTTGGCCGAGGCGCTGTTCGTGTACACAAAGCACCCACATAAGGCTGAACGGATAAGATGCAGGCGACGATGGACGCATGAGCCACTTTTCGCACACGTCCAGAAGCACGCGTGTAGTACAGGACGGTGTGGAGCCCCCTTTGACCACCGGCTGGTGTCTGCTGCAGACAACCCCACCCGGCTGACGGACTAGGGTCGGGGCAGGGCAGCGGAGGGCACTTGCGGCCCCAAGGGCTGCCCGCCGGCACCACGTGACTGATGCCAGCTGGAAACGGCGCCATTTTTCCGGCCCCCGGGCACCTCCGGCCCGGAGAGTGCTCGGGCACAAGCCGCTGCGTCGCTGCGTAGATATGAAGACAATGTAATATCGGCTAGCCATAAGCAGTCCGGAGCCAGGAATTGCTTTCTATGCGAGTTGCATGTGGTATTCTCCGAGGTATTCGAGGTATAATACGAGGTATAATTCGAGGTATTCCTCACTTTCACAGTACCCACCTTTTCTTCAGCCTGGCGTTGGCTTAGCACGATTTTAAAATAATCCCATTAATACCAGTATGCTTTTAAGTAATCCGTGAACACATTTTGAAGTCATTTTGATATGAAGCTCATAAGTACGTTCTCATTATCCATAATTATATGAAAAATAGGCTTTAGATCCAGCTTCGTCAAATTCATCATGAAGTTCAAGGACTAAAGAAACACCCAATTGATGCAACTAGATTTAATGGTTTATATATTGTGTGGGTTATGTATGTATATGCATAACCCACACAATATATAACCGATTATAGCTAGTTTTATATAGTGTTGGTCATATATCGTGTGGTTGATGTGTTGTGTTTTCAAATGCTAAAATAGCTTGAATTTTTTTTCAGGAAGTTTAATTTTAAAATGTGCCACAACTGGGTGGTTACCGTATTGATTTTCAGTTTCCAGCTCCGTCTATGGAAATTAGCATTATTTTGTCATCCGAAGCATGAAAACGGGACACTCTATTCTGAACTGGCTCACGGGTCTTACTTAGGTAGACACCTACTATGAGTACCTCGGTGGACATATAAAACAAAATGAGAAATGCATTGTTGTGACGCATAGCACAACTAGCAATTTCCTGCTTTGCACTCCCTGTTCGATCACAAACATCTAGCTTCAACAACAAAATGACACGTAATAGCAATGCATGCCATGTCCTGTATGTGGAAGAATGCACCTGTCGGTATCTCCTGTTTGGGGTGTTGGCAACCATGATATTTTGCAGCAGGCGATCTCTATGGAACTCACGAAAGACTGATTATGCTCCAGATATTCGTATTGCAGCAACTAATTGACAAACGTATTTAAAATGTAAAACTCCGATGCTTCCTAGAAAACGTTGCATCCGTTCACAAGTACAAACACTTCCGACTATCGTGACATCGTGATTCCGACCACCATGTCTTCCTGAGTGTGCCCATTCCGACCACCATGTCTTCCTGAGTGTGCCCATTCCGACCATCATGTCTTCCTGAGTGTGCCCATTCCGACCATCATGTCTTCCTGAGTGTGCCCATTCCGACCACCATGTCTTCCTGAGTGTGCCCATTCCGACCACCATGTCTTCCTGAGTGTGCCCATTCCGACCATCATGTCTTCCTGAGTGTGCCCATTCCGACCATCATGTCTTCCTGAGTGTGCCCATTCCGACCATCATGTCTTCCTGAGTGTGCCCATTCCGACCACCATGTCTTCCTGAGTGTGCCCATTCCGACCACCATGTCTTCTTGAGTGTGCCCATTCCGACCACCATGTCTTCCTGAGTGTGCCCATTCCGACCATCATGTCTTCCTGAGTGTGCCCATTTCAGCTCAGACATTCTGCTCACGGTGGTGTTAGGTTTGGCACCTGCTCTGACCTCTGGCTACAGAGACAGCTACAGAGCCAGCTGTAGAGCCAGCTGCAGAGCCAGCTGCAGAGCCAGCTGCAGAGCCAGCTGTAGAGCCAGCTGCAGAGCCAGCTCCGGAGCCAGTTGTAGAGCCAGCTGCAGAGCCAGCTGCAGAGACAGCTGCAGAGCCAGCTGCAGAGCCAGCTGCAGAGCCAGCTGCAGAGCCAGCTGCAGAGCCAGCTCCGGAGCCAGTTGTAGAGCCAGCTGCAGAGCCAGCTCCTGCGCCACATCAACCGCGCCCGAAGCGGCCAACCCGGCTTCATTTCCGAATCATTCGGAACAGTTTTTAATTTCGACGCGCTGCAATGGTTAGCCCGCTACAAAGTTGGCGCTTCCTGCTGACTACCGTGCCCTGTCTTATTGACCTGATCCGGCTGTCTGACCTGACCCGGCTGTCTGACCTGACCCGACTGTCTGACCTGACCCGACTGTCTGACCTGACCCGGCTGTCTGACCTGACCCGGCTGGTTGACCTGACCCGGCTGGTTGACCTGACCCGGCTAGTTGACCTGACCCGGCTGTCTGGCCTGCCCCGGATGTCTGCCCTGGCCCGGCTGGTTGACCTGACCCGGCTGTCTGTCCTGCCACGGATGTCTGACCTGACCCGGCTGGTTGACCTGACCCGGCTGTCTGGCCTGCCCCAGATGTCTGCCGTGACCTGGCTGTCTAATTGCATACAACCTGGTACCATTATCTACAGAATATGTTAAGCCTTCAATGAGACCTGATATCTTAGCTGATGAAAATAAAAGAAAAATATTCGAACCCAATGCATACAGGGAATTTTAACAAGCATGAGGTAATCGAATAATACCGTGCACACAACAAACGTCAGGTTAAATGCCAATTTAGCGTTACAACATAATCAAACACAATTGCTCGATGCACCGTGTGCAGCACGAGTTGTCCAGCCTGCAAAGCTGCGTCCACCTGGCTACTGGACGTACTCGCCATCGAGCCCAGTCCTGTCGTCGCACCTTCCCCCGCAGCTCGTGCCGAAAACACCGGTTGTTTACCGTCCGGTGGGTCGCTGCGGGTCTCGCGGTCTTGCTCTTGGCTTCGGCGTGCCGCGAAAACTCGCGTCCGATATTGCAGACAGCCAGGCGATGCACTTATTAACGCCGCTACTTTGTGGCGAAACGCTACACTGAATATTTCCGGCCAGCTGCTCACCCATCCATAAACAGGCTGGGGACGAAACTATTTAATTTAGACGTACTCCAATTTTGTCAGTATGTGGTTGCGTACGGCGGGTTAAATTCATACCTCTCTATTTATATAAATGCATGGAATACCCACACCTGATACAGGTATGCTGAGCCTCGATACTGGGAAACATTTTTAGTTCTACCATTTCCCTCCTAATATACAGCTCGCCTATATCCAACCAAGTAAATGGTAATGTACAATTAAAACCATGTATAACACCTGCAAATTTGCCCGATCACTCTACCGCGCCTGAAGTCCTCCAAGAAACCGCACAAAATGCCTGAGCCAGCCAAGCCGAAACCAAACGCCCCCTTGATCGGGAAATTCGCCGAGTCTGCCGCGACTCTTTCGCGCCGGCGTTTCTAACTCTGTGATGAACAAGTCGCGCCTCGGGCGAGATTGCGCCTCAATAGTGTCGGAACTCCTTTCAGACGGGCGCGCCATTTATCCGGTCTGATGGCATAAAATTGATGGGACACCAGCGGGCGGCACGGGCGGACACGTCGGCGGTTGCGTGGAGCGCGGTCGTGTGCCCGCCACCGGTGGTTTCCGCACACGTTGGCGCGGCTTCGAACGGTGGTGAAATTATATCCGGCGAGCAAATCACAGGTATTGTCAGCCGTTGCGCATCGTGCCTGGCGGCCGAAATTGCCGGGGTTTCGGATGTTTTCTAGCGGTGATCTATTTTCCATACGGGTCTCGGGATCCGTGTGCGGTTGCAATGTGTTCTACGTCGCGTGTCTTGTGCTTGTTGACCCTGCTTCGTGCTCGATGGCTAACGCTATTCGGTGACCTGAAATATTCGCAGTCGTTTGCTAGCACTGCACAGTGAACTGATATCTTCGTGATCACTGGCGAGTATTGTCCAGTGACGTGATGTTTCCGTAGGACGATTGCAAACTTGGTGTAGACTATTTAATTTAATTGACATGTTCGGTTTGTTCTTCATTGTTACTAGCGCTACACACAACGACAATATTTTCTTCACTTTCAGTTAGATTACAGTCATGATATTCCTACAGAGTTTTCATCTCTGTGTTTCCCTCACGTTTTTATCATGGGTACACACATATCCTGGGGTGTCTTGCATACTTTTGCTGTCAAATATTCAAGGTTATAAAGCATCAGAAATACTAGATTAGCCACTGGTTGGTATGCAACGTACACACCACAATGACCAATATAGTCCTGGCTGACGCCGATTGAGATAGCCCAAGTGCGTTGTAACACCTAACAACTCAATGCAATAAAACTGAACCCGCGGAGTATCATCGCCTCAAATTAGAAGCGCCAGACGATAACCAGGCGGTCACATGAGACGTCACAGGAGGAAGCAGCAGCGCGGCTGTCCGACCTCGAGCCACGGCCGCATCTTCGCGTGCGCCGACATTGCTCCGACGGTGTCTACTCGATGGGCCAGTGTCGGGCTCGCCACAGATGCACGGCACCCCGCCTGCAACCACGCACGCCGAGCAAACACAAGTGCAGATTGGCCTTCTCGCCGCCGCCGTCGGAAGCGGTCAACACCGCACGCCTCTGCGTGCATCGCGCCGCGACCGAGTCCGGAGCGGCGCCGGCCCTCACGCTTTGTCGATGCCCGCCGGCCACCACGCGGCCGGCTGACAGATCGTCCGGCGCCGCTGGTGCTCAGGCGTTGACACGGCCGGCAAACACGGCCGTCACGTGACCCGCCGATCAGCTGATTGTGTCGTGGCGCGGCCGCCGGCCGGTCGCGCTCAACACCTGCAATCGAGGTCGCAAACAGCGGCCCCGGCATTGCCCGCGGGTGGCACGAGGTCGGGTCAATAAGGCTGCGCCATTGCCCGTGGGGTCGCACGCGGCCGGGTCAATAAGGCTGCGAGATTACCCGTGGGGTGGTACGGGGTCGGGTCAATAAGGCTGCGACATTATCCGTGGGGTGGTATACGGTCCGGTTAAGCAGGCTGCGAAATTACCCGTGGGGTAGCATAAGACTGGGCCAATAGGGCTGCGACATTGCCCGTGAAGTCGTACACGTCCGGGTCAACAAGGCTGCGACATTACCCGTGGGGTGGCACGCGGTCAGGTCAATAAGGCTGCGACATTACCCGTGGGGTGGCACGCGGTCAGGTCAATAAGGCTGCGACATTACCCGTGGGGTGGCACGCGGTCAGGTCAATAAGGCTGCGACATTACCCGTGGGGTGGCACGCGGTCAGGTCAATAAGGCTGCGACATTACCCGTGGTGTGGCACGCGGCCGTGTCAATAGGGCTGTGATATTACCCGTGGGGTCGCACACGGCCGGGTCAACAAGGCTGCGATTACACCTACGCCCGGCGGTAGACGCAGCACAGCTTTAGTATTGGTGCTAAATGTTCGCTTGGGTATTCAGATGTGCCTCAACACACAAACAGGAAGTAGTTATTTCCGTGCTGTGGCAGTCGGTAAGCTTTTGAGCAGCCTAATAGGCGGCTTAGCTAACGGGATTATTCAATTATTTAATACTCAAGCGATTAACCAGGCTGAAGTTGTCCACAAGCGTTAGGGTATCGCAAGGATTCAGCTGTCCGCTAAGTGCATGGAAGCAGCACAACATGCTCAATATCGATAACTGCATCAAGTCAACACCTGGTGTTATTTTCGCAAAAGTATGTCATCGATTAGTCTGTATATGTGTACAAGACATGTGGTAGAGGCAACATATTACAAGTACATTCGGCATCAAGTATCCGTGTCACATGAAATAATTATCCGTATCACATGAAACAATTATCAGTGTCGCATGAGACAAGCATATGTGTCACATGGCATTAACATCCTTGTCACATACAAATGTCCGTATCACATGAGACAAATGCCCGTGGCACAACACAAGCGCCTATTTCTGCCGCTATTTGCAATGCAATTCAGTTTTGAAATATAGTCTAAATCGACACCTATGGGACATGCGGTGGCCTGGAGAAGGTCACGTCACACGTGGTCTTACCCTTGACCTCTTGTCACATTGGAATGATGTATTTTCATGTGTAACAGGCAGCACTGTCCAGCACAGTTTGGTTCACTATATTTCCCACCCAGACGTCCGAAAGACATTCCGAGATCCATGATGACCTGGAATAAGGTCATGAAAGTCTAAATGGATTATGCATTGGCCTACATGGCTCCACATGTCATTCTGGCCCATATGGCTGCCCATGTCCGTGTCACACAAGACAATTATCTGTATCACATGGCAAAAAGTATCCGTGTCACATAAGAAAATTATATGTGTAACATGATAAAAACATCCGTGTCACATGACAAAAGTATCCGTGTCACATGATAAAAGTATCCGCGTCACATGACAAAAGTACCCGCGTCACATGACAAAAGTATCCGTGTCACATGAGACAATTACCCGTGTCACATGATACAATTATCCGTGTCACATCAAACAAGCATCCGTGTCACATGAGACAAAAGTGTTCGTGTCACATGAGAGCAGTGTCCGTGTCAAGTTCAGACAAGTTCAGACTGTTTATTGAACCATCCAATAGAGACATGGTTATTACGGCTCAAAGTCAAGAATTAAAAACTGCATGCAGGTATAAAAGGCTAAAAGGTGAAACTAGCATACATGCCTATATGAAAAATGAGATGTTAAAAGCAAAACCGTATACACACATGGGTCATATAGCATAAATCATTCCCTGCCGCCAACAATATGGCGCTTCAAAGCTCGGCCGAACCTCGACACAGGTAGCTCTCTGATCTCCGGAGGCAATGCATTGTGCAGTAAGGGAGCCCTGACCCGAAATCTGCGCCTGCCCATCTCGGTGCGCCACCAAGTGACATGGATGTCATCGCCTCGACGCGGTACCTTGGACAGCCCGCATACTGTGCGGATCACCCGAGCTGGCGTGGCTGGATGCGGCGGCAGGAACGTGTGTACACGTGTGTTTGCAGACCCGTGAACGCATCAATCGGCTGGTAAGCGGGCCAACACGTCCGATACATTCAGTTCTCGAGTCACCGGCGTCCGCAAGCTCAACTGCGGGACCAGTGCGCTTTTCATCCAGCCAGCGCCCACCCGATACTCGAGACATTACAGCAGCTCGAGTTCAGGCCGCATCACAATCTGGAGCATGTTTTGTCGGCGGGCCGGATCTGTCTGGCGCTCCGGGCGGCCTCCGCCGTCCGATCACATCGCGCTCCATCTGCTGTCTGTGGCAGCGCAAACGACGACGAGGCAACTGGCTCGCCACAGATACAAGCCGCGTGCTGCCCATCGTTCGACCGTAAGCGCCGTGACCGTCGTCGTCGATGTGCACGGTGCGGAGCCACGCGCTACATCGCACGCCGACGACGACTCGAACTGTCTGTCTGAGAATCTGACAGGAAACCAATATTTAGATGGAGCACACGTCCGCGAAACGTGAAGTGAAGTAAGCATTTGCGTGACTTACGTCAGTGGCAGGGGAAGAAGTCACCGCCGATGACGATCTGGAAAGCGGATGTCGATAGAATATGTGACTGCCTTCGTACACGACTAACATGGGCTGACTCTCTTCAGAAAAAGCGCAAGTCATACCATTTTGAGGCCCATGGCTAGTACTCGGATCGTCGCTAATAGCTGAGACCTACACAAAGGTGAATATATGGCATAACGGTGTATTTAGGTACACAACGGTGCATCTATGCTAGAACGGTGTATTCGGATACACAACGCTGCGTCTATAGTGCTGCTGTGTATCTACGGTGTGCCAATGTATCTAATGTGCACCAGTGTATATACGGTCTAATAGTATACACACGGTGTAAAGGTGTACTCACGGTGTTACGATGTGTTTACGGTATAACGGTATCTTCACGGTGTATCGGTATCTTTACGGTGTAACGGTGTCTTCACGGTGTAACGGTGTATCTAGCTACACAACGGTGTATCTGCGGCGAAACGGTGTATCGCGCGATCGGTCGTTAAGCTATTTTGACATTGACGCTCGGGAACGACTTTACGATCAACTCAAAGTGCGCAAGTTGGCTTTTTCCAAGGTCGCACAATCCCACCCGTCTATCTCAGCTCCCAGTCAATATGTTTCCTTTATTTTGGCCCACCCGGCAGTCCTGGATCTTGCGGGTCCCATGGATGTGAGACTTACCTGGAACATGGAACATAGTTAACACGACGGTTAGAGCTATAAATGTATTGGAAATGTAACGAAAGCATTGCTTCTAGCGAAGGTGTCTGAACACCATATGCTGCAGGCATGCATGTTAGCAACATTATCCTGAAAAGGAATGCAAAGTAACGGTAGCTTATTGGCAATAAACACCTTTTGAAACTGAATTATTGTGAAGTTGGTCAAGGCAAATAGTGCCTTTATAAAATGTATCTGCTTTCTTGAATATCCGCTGCTGGTTGCAATGAAATACAGTATTCAAGCACAGTCTAAACCGATACCTATTTAACCTACGGTGGCCCGGAAAAGGCCACGGCACACGTGTTCCTACCCTTGAGCTCTTGTCACATTGGAATGATGTATTTTCATGTGTAACAGGCAGCACTGTCCAGCACAGTTGGGTTCACTATATTTCCCACCCAGACGTCCGAGAGACATTTCGAGATCCATGATGACCTGGAATAAGGTCAAGGGAGTCTAAATGGATTATACATTAGCCTGCATCGGCTCCACATGCCATTCTGGCCCATATGCGAGCGTACATACATGCTGCAACGCTGGCATAGTAGAGGCCACATAGATATCCCACTTCTCAGAGAGTGGTAACGACACAACTGACATGATGACGAAACAGATGTCATGATGTATAACGAAACACATGATATGGCATGATGACGAAATGCATGGTGTGATGGCGAAACACATGGCATGACGACAAAACACGTGACATGATGACGAAACACATGTCAGGAAGACGTAACACCTGGCATGATGACAAAACACAAGAAATGATGACGGAACACATGAAATGATGACGAAACACCTGATATGAACACCTGATATGAATTAGCCGGTGATCGGCTACTTTTGGTTCCGGTTTGTTTGGCACAATATGTGGAATTGATTGCCAGATGAGGATCTTGTGTTTCTGGAAGTCGAAGGCGCTGTATTGATAAGCCCGCGAGTTATTCGGATGTAAATGCTAGTGATGCGTTAGGCGTCAAACAGTGTCGTGCAACGATAGCAAATGTGAAGATGTGAAGATGTGTCGATGTGAAGATGCTCTCAGTTGCGGTCTGCTGGTGGTGACTGCTCGGATGATGCGATAGGATAATAACAAGAAATATGACACTAATTCAGACGATGCTGCAAGAAAGATATACCCTGGATTGATCAATCACCGATCCAGAATGTTCGCTTACCTGCCGACGTAATGAGGTGGCTTTGGTATTTAGCATACGATGTTCGTTTCGTCGCCAAATGTAGGACAAAGTGTACTTAATTAATATATTATTGTAATTTGCCCTACATCCGAGGTGGCCGTGCCGTTCCATAGCGGCAGCATGCATTCATTTCGCTCGCTCACTGGTGCGCTGGGAGATGGCTGCTCTTTCCGCGCTCATCACGGTCCCTCATGACTGTGAGCAGCATTTGTCCCAATTATTCAGCATTTTCCATTATTAACGGACGCGGGCAATTCCGCTGGAGCCCGATGCAATCTGCCCACGGTTGGAAAACTAGCAGCCGACGCGCAACCGAGACCAGCCACGGCTCCTGCAAAGGCGCCATGGATATGTTCAGTGAGTTCGGACACGAGTTCAGCAGAATTAATGCGCCCATGTTGATTGAAGCAGACTCAGCAGCCAGACCGCTACTGCCCCACAAGAGCTTTATGTTCCGACTGGGGAGATGCCACGCTCGCTTCAGCTCGTTCTTGTCGGGAACAGAGAACGCCAGGGGCAACATGTGCGGCAGCCATGACAACCGGCTTCATGCTTTTAGAGTGAAAGCTGTCACATCGACCATCCCATGTGTGAATTACATGGGATGGTCGATCGACCATCCCATGTCGACATGTGTGAAGTGTCGTCTCGCAGCCTCGCTGTCTCATCAGCATGGTAGAACAGGCAGCTGGTTAGGCCTTGCTAGGTCATATTTGTGATGAGCAAGCTGCCCTCTCTTCCAGAACAGGTATCTGTTTAGCCCTGCCGAAGTCTTATTGCTGGACAAGACCGGGTAACCACGAGTGCTTGTTTTCTTGATTGTTTCGCCTAATAAACGGTGATCATGACAATGATGATGCTTACAAATGTCAATTGACTTCATTGGACAGAAGAAGTGCCATTTACCACGAGAAGGACCAGGATGCCGACTGATCGATCGCTGAGTGAGTATCATCGATTCTTGGTCCTTAACCCATAGTGCACAACTTCTGGCTGCGTTGTCGATCACGTGGCAGACAGCTCACGCGTCTGTTTGTGGACGAACTCTTCAGCACGTGCCTCCGTGCGGCCCGCCGGTGCGCATGTTCCACCACATCATCGCGGAAGCGGCCACGCGGGGCAGCAATTCGCAGCGGCCGCAGTTAAAGCTGGAGACAATGCTCCCGGAGGACCGCTCTTAAAAGTACGCCCGAATGTATTTGCGTTCAGTCTGTGCGACCGTTCAATACGGGCGCCGCGAGCGCCGCCCGCGCTCCTGTACCCAATCAGCGCTGCACGTCCGGCGCCTGTCAGCGCGCTGACACCACCGGTCCACGGTGGAGAAGGTGGACTCCACCTGCGGCTCCGGGCCTTTGGTTTCAGTGATATGACGTTGTGTAAGCCCTTCTTCGGACCGCGGATACTCGCTTCGAAATAATTGTTGCAAGCGGTCCTCTGTCAAATGCATTTACAGACAACAATCGTGGGCGGCGGCCGGGCGCCTTCTCGGGCGTCGAAGCATGCTCAAAGTGACTGCTCAGAGCAGCTCAGAGCAGCAGCGTGGCAGCGCGGACTCGTTGACAACTCTTCGGGGACGCCCTGGCACATGGCCGGTCACACCCGGCGGAAGTCACGAGGAGTCATCGGTGCACAGACGCTGGCTCAGCAGGTTAACGCGTCGTGCCAGGTGATGGGATGCTGTGGACTACGGTCGGCAGGTTGGAACATATAAAGCTATGAGTTGGCAGGTTGGGACATATGCAGCTATGATTTGACAAGTTTGAACATACACAACTATGATTTTGCAAGTTGGAACATATAACCATACTCGTATATGCAATAATCATGTTCAAATTGTTGTGTTGTGTTTTGGTATTCGCCTACCAAGCGGAATTTCGTTCCGCAAATTCAATTAACGACAAGTATAACAACTAATGTTTTGTGGCATGGGCTCACTCCAATGGCAATATATCCAGTAGTACTTCGGAGAAAGCAATATTATTTCGGACGGCAAATGGGAAGTAACTTCAGGAAGCATTATATTTTGATCACATAGTTTCAGAATCGTCGACCCCTTTCTCTCTGCCTCGATTATACCCTTCAATAGCTTCTCGCGACCTGATCTGCATTGCCCAGGAGCCATGCACGAAGACCACCGCCGCTCAGCCGACCCCGACGACGCCGACAGTGCGACCGCCGCTCGGGGCCAAACTCAAACGGGGCGCTAATCAAGCGCTCAGCCGCCGGTCGGTCGTGCCGTCGGCAGTCGTCACGCTCGGCTGGCCGGCGCTGCGCTCACCGCTGACCCAGCTCCACGCGACGACCCGCGCCACAATCGAGCGCGGCGGAACACGCAAACGGCGCATTTGGCCGGCCGGCGCCAGGTACATACCACTCGAGCGGCGCCGCGGAGCGATGCCCACTGTTGTCCGACACGACCGCCACTGCCGTAACCACTGCCCGTGGTACCTCCGCGGTCAAGCTATCAGCAAAGCGTGAACGGCATGGGCACAAAAGTGCTTTGGCGCAGAGTCGCTAGTCTTACTATAGAGGTGCAAGTCTTTGTGCGCTGTATGTTCGAAATGTTTCCGATGCAATGTTCTCTACCGTATGTGCTCACGCAACAATGTCTGGGTGCAGAACAGCCACCACGTGGAAGTACCCAAATACATGACTGACTGACTGACACATAATGTTTTTTTTTCAGCTGGAATCGCTACTTTGCAAAATAGTGTGACTTGGATGCTACTTGACCTTATTGGGGGGAATGGGGGGCGTTCATACATTTCGAGTTTTTGGTAGCATGGTGAGTTAGCATCAAAAACCTGTGCAACATGCATTGATCCATTCGATGCATGTTGTTTTATCGATGTATTGGTGTTCTGTAAGTTGAAGTGTGGGAACAGATTTTGGGGTTGGAAGGCTTATGCTCTTGCTCCTAACAAAATTTTCAGACTGGAGAGATTAGTCGAAAGAAGATGCATTGTCATCCAAGAATGTTTATGCACACAAATTCGTAACAGTTCGCTTTCTCTAATCCATGTTCATGGCTCAAGTTAAACGTGAAAATGCACTTTAAGGAGATATCTGCATGAAACCAAAATAGGAACATGTGAACGTAGATATAATGCTACAACACCAGGGGCGCATCCGGAATTTTCCTAAGGGGACCCGATCAGCGAAAAATGTAACCTGAACGAAACCGTTCAAGACGCGTGAAACGAGCCAACGTTTTTTCTTAAGTTTTCTGTGGTATAAATCCCAAAAGGTCTTGCTGACTTAGTCTACTTCTTTGCCTCGGAGAGCACCCGCCCCCTCCCTGGCTGCGCCTTTGTATCACACTGACGTCACATCATGCACAAATCCTCTCAGACATGGCTAGTGTTTAAAGTAACCTAAACATGGCTAGTGTTTAGATCACCTTTGACATTGCTAGTGTTTAAAGCACCTAAGACATAGCTAGTGTGCAAAGTACCCTGAACGTGGCTAGTGTGTAAAGCATATTGGACATGGCTAGTGTTTAAAGTGTCATGGATATGGTTGATGTGTGAAGCACATAAGACATGACTAGTGTGCAAAGTACCTTGGACGTAGCTAGCGTGTAAATTACTTTGGATATGGCTAGTGCTTAAAGTTCCTTTGACATCGTTAGTGTTTAAAGTACCCTAGACATGGCTAGTCTGAATAGTACCTTAGATATAGCTAGTGTTTCAAGTGCCTCAGACATGGCTAGTGTGTACCGGATCTCCACCTCCTCACTCACCCCTCGAATAGTGGGAGCTAAGCCTTTTACCCAGGCCCGCCACTGCCGCTGCTTGACCCAAACATCAATCAGCGCGTAATCAAAGGAACATAAACGTCATAGGACATCATCATGAAATCACATCATATAAATTGGATCCTTTGCTTCATTTTGTGCTTCGTGGGGCATCGGAAATCCTGGTGAATTTGCTTTTCGACTCGCACTTTTTCTGCTCAGCAGGACGACCACCATTCTGACTTTCCATAGATGTAAAGCAGGCGCACACATATGATCAGAGATTCAACAGAGCTTCATCCACTATCCACGAAACTCCTTAACCATAGCAATCAATGGAGTAGCTGTCAAACTCTCGCCAAACAATAGTCGCCGCTGTCCAAATGACATCAATCTGGTAGATTCTGACGGCAATTTGTGCCCATATGGCGCAAGCAGTATGGCCCCTGATTTCTCATAGCTTATAGAGATTATGTCCCTGTGCATTTCGCTGAAGCCATCGCGAGCATGATATTTGATGTAGCTCAGGCGAAAACCATCACCGCCCATGCGGATACCAGTCATTGGACAGGCCTTGGGCAACGCCATTGTGACGTGAATATGTCATATCCCAGGTCATTGCGATCACATATCACAGATTGCCAACATAATCTGTGTTGGCAGATCCAGGTCATATCCAGTTCTAGGTCACTGATACCACATATCACAGATTGCCAACATAACATGGCCCTGGTCACCGTGACCCCATATCACAAATTGCCAGCATGTCATGAGATAAGTCACGGTGACCACAGCTCACATTGGAGCAGGCGTGAGATGGCGTAAAGGCTGCCTAGTTCTCCGTTTTATGGTGAAGCTCATCTGTATGCGATTGAACCTACGCATGCTTACGAGCGAGCGGAAGAGAACAAATGTGCGGAGCATATTTTATCGTACAACATAATTCAAACGAGTTGGATCTAATTCCGCGGGAACGAAGTTGCTGATGCGGCGCCAACTGACTCGCATACATCCGACGTCGCGGTACCTCAGTTGGTAGAGCGTCGGGCACTTGATCGCAAGATCGTGGGTTCGAATCTCAAAGCCGATGGTGTTTACTCGCAACCAATCGGGGTGAGAGGTTGGCGACGCTATATAACCTAACGGTTGAACGCGTCGTAAGAGAACCAGATGTTCTTCTTCTTCTGGATACATCCGAACCGGAGCACTACAGCTCGGCTGAGCGTCCGATGGATGTGATGCGGCACGACCTTTCAGACTTCCTCGCTTTAGCCCCCGACCTCACCGCCCCCTGCGGTGACCTCCGTGACCGGCCCCTCGCAAAGGACGCGCCTTTCCCAGCGCGCGCGCGACACCCCGCACCGCCGCCGCTGCCGCCCGGTCCAGTTCCGAGAAGAGCCGTGACCGGACGGTGCGTGACCGGGTCGTGTCATGACCGGGGACCGTCGGCGCCGGTGGTGGTCGCGCCGGGCGACGGTGTCGTGTCGGGTAGGGATGCCCGCCTATTGACACGGCGCTAACGACGGGCGGAGCGGGTCGCCCCGCGCGCCCCGCCCCGCGCGCGCCCCGCCACTCGGTTACGACTCCCGTACCCGGCCCGGTCCGGCGGCCGCTGATGGACGTGACGTCACGGCAACGTGACGTCACGCGTCACCAGGCGCCGCGGCGGCCGGCGGCCGGCGGACGGCAGACGACAGAGGAGCTGCGGCGTGGTGCAGAGCTCCAGCTAGCCCAACTGGCCCAGCTAGCCTAGCTAGCCCAGCTAGCCTAGTTAGCCCAGCTAGCCTAGCTAGCATAGCTAGCCCAGCTTGCCTAGCTAGCCCAGCTAGCCCAGCTAGCCTAGCTAGTTCAGCTATCCCAACTGGCCCAGCTAACCCAGCTGGTTCAGCTAGCCCAGCTAGCCCAGCTAGTTCAGCTAGCCCGGCTGGCCCAGCTAGCCCAGCTATACCAGCTAGCCCAGCCCGCCAAACAGTAAGCCCGCCGGATCGCCCGGCCACACGCGATAGACCTTTTGTACGGCGCCACTTTGCTGCCGGGTAAGATAAATCATTACAAGGAAACTTTGACTGAAGGTGGAAATTGAATGTTGTTCCGAAATAACGAGTGAGTAAAATAGATGGAATTACACCTGTTTTGACACTGGCCTGGTAGATCGAGGTCATCATCAGAACTGGGTGGCACATGACACCCAAGGCTTCGGTCTAGGCTCACACACTATACAGTGTTACCAAAATACAATCAAGACGACGCAATCGAACCGCTCCGGTTTAATGGAGCTCAGACCTGCAAATGCCACACACAATTTCACTCTGCAAAAAGTTATCAGCAGCCCGCGGAAACATCACTCCGCGTCGCGGGGGAATGGCTCGACACGTCGGAGTTTCAATTTCGTGGCGTCGGCGCCGCCCCGTCGGTTCCGCCGGCTTCACCGGACTCTCGGAAGCCGACCCGGAGCCAGGCCAGCCGGGTCGGCACGTGACCTGGCCAAAGTTGGGCGCGACACGCGCACTGGACAAAGTTGGGCTGGACTGGCCGCCACTGGCCCGGGTGTCGGTCCGGATGAAAATCAACGGCGTGCCTAAGGGTGCTTCCACGTGGTGGCTGGTCTGCACCCAGACAGTGTTGCGTGATCACATCAGGAAAAGAAGATTGCGTCGGAAACATTTGAAGAGCATACAGCTTATGCAGACGTATATATCTATGTAGCAAAACTAGCGACTCTGCACCAATCAACTTATATACATAAAAGCGACTCGATGCTTGTCTGGTGTCGGGTGGTTGCATGTTTCAAAGCGACCGCTGGGCGATATGAGAAAAAAAACTGATAAAATCGGGTGGGGCGGATCGCTGGCAGTCTCAGCCCTGATGAATTTCTAATGCGACAAGCCGATCGAGAAATTTGATTATGCAAATAAATCTGATCGGGCGCTGTTATTAGCCGTCCAACGAGCAGGATTAATGAACACAGAGACTGGCGGCAAGCTGGAGCAGCCTTACTGCAGCTGGCCAACCGGGGAAGTAGAAATTAAAGTTTCCAAGAACTGAAGAGCAAGACTAAGTTGGGAAAGTCAGCTGAACAATATCAGACCCAGAGCAGTGGCGAGAAATACTGCACAAGGAAATGTGTTATTCAATAGCAATCTGCAAGAGTTTTAAGAAATGCTCCATTTCGTATTCACTAGCAATACGTGTGGCTTGTAAGGAGTACCCTCATTTCCTAAGTCCAATTGCCTGAGGTATGTATTTGTGTAATTATCTATGCATTTACTGTAGTCACGTAATCCAGTAGTTACGGACTCCAGGAAAAAGCCGTCAAAGCTAGCGCACCACTAGCGAGGCATTGTCACCCAAAAAAATGGTTTATAAATTGTCTTCAGCAACATAATCGGTGATACAATAGCATTATATAGTGCACATCAACAATCATGAACGCAACGTAAAACAGGCTATTAGAACATTCCTGCGATGTTCCAACTGGATCAGCGGCTGACATTTAGTTCTTTAGTATGCAAAACAGCTGCACGCTCATACATAAATAAAGAGCCGCAACTTCTACGCATACGAAGAGGTTGCAACTTCTACATCTGCGTAGGAGTTGGGCGGCGGGCGAAGTCGATGTCAGGGCTGAACGCGATAAATTCGTTGCGAAGCTCGGGTGTGCGACAGCAGCAGCTGCCCCATAGGCTGCCGCTTGTGCACATGAGACTTGCCAGGGGTTGGAGTTTCTGCTGCTGTTGCCAATTGTGTGGAAAAGTCAAAGGATTCCGAGAGTGAAGAGCTGTCGATCCTTGCACTAAATATACCATTGAGGAAGATAAGGTCACGCTGAATGAAACGGGATTGGATTGACGATGAATGGATGGTGAGGGATGAAAATTGTAATCATGTTAAATGAAGCAGACGTCATGTAATTATTTCCGAATCGCATGAGAGTTTGCTGCACATGCGATTTAAGCAAAACGATTTTATCACACAAGCAGTAACGTCGTTTCATTTACAATAGAATGGTGTCAGGCATGACACAATTTGTGGATGGTTTTTTACTTACCTTCCTCACTTGGTCCGAGACGAGCTTGGTGGTTTGTCGGAAAATTGCTCGCCCCAAAGCGACCGGCCGGATTCTCTCCAGGGTCCACGCCAGTCTGCAAACGACAGACAAATTGCTTATCGCCGCCGGCAAAAAGGGAAACGCTTACACTCGTCCAGGCAAAGCCAACAATTTGTCTCCGGAACAGCACATGAAGACATATGAGGCCGTTGTGCCGCCTTCACGATCCGGGGCAGTGGGGAGGGGGGTCGGTGGCGAGCCTCCGGCGACAGCAGCAGGACGTCACGACGCCAGACGGTTGCTGCTCGCAAATTAAATCAGAGAATGCAAACAATTTGTCACACAGCTCGACGACTCTCCGCTGTAAAAAGCGGGGCGTGCTGCAGCGGAGACGCTGCAGTCCGGACAGTGGAGGGCTGCAGCACAGTCCTGGCCACTGCAGCACCGACTGCTGCAGCACAGTACTGGTCACTGCAGCACCGACTGCTGCAGCACAGTCCTGACCACTGCAGTACCGACTGTTGCAGAACAGTCCTGGTCACTGTAGTACCGACTGCTGCAGCACAGTCCTGGCCACTGCAGCACCGACTGCTGCAACGCAGTCCTGACCACTGCAGCAACGACTGCTGCAGCACAGTCCTGACCACTGCAGTACCAACTGCTGCGGCACAGTAGTGACCACTGCAACACCGACTGCTGCAGCACAATAGTGACCACTGCAGTACCGATTGCTGCAGCACAATCCTGACCACTGCAGTACCGACTGCTGCAGCACAGTCCTGACCACTGCAGCACCGACTGCTGCAGCACAGTCCTGATCACTGCAGTACCGACTGCTGCAGCACAGTCCTGACCTCTCCAGCACCGACTGCTGCAGCACAGTCCTGACCTCTACAGCACCGACTGCTGCAGCACAGCCCTGACCACTGAAGCACCGACTGTTGCAGCACAGTCATGACCTCTGCAGCACCGACTGCTGCAGCACAGTCCTGGCCACTGCAGCACCGACTGCTGCAGCACATTCCTGGTCACTGTAGTATCGACTGCTGCAGCACAGTCCTGACCTCTGCAGCACCGACTGCTGCAGTACAGTCCTGGCCACTGCAGCAACAACTGCTGAATTACTGTTCGGAATGCTGCAGCTTGGAGCGTTGCAGTACAGCCATTAGCAGTGCAGTTAGGATTGCTGCAGTGCAGATGTGCCACCGTAGTCATGGGTGCTGCACTGCATCCCGAAACACTGCAGTTTCGACTGCTGCTGTGCGAACCGCCGTGATTGGGAATGCTGCAGTACAGTTTGCAACATTGCAGTTGGAACTGCTGCAGTGCTGTCTGAACTACAGCAGTTGGTAGTGTTGCAGCATAGCCTGTAACATTGCAGTTGAAAGTACTGCAGTGCGATCGGAGCCACTACAACTAGCACTGCAACTAGGACAGCACTGGACTGCAACAGCACAGCACTGCAACATCCCCTGTTGCAGTGCTGTCTAAACCACCGCAGTTGAGACTGCTGTAGTGCCGTTCGGACCACTGCAACTGGGACTGCTGCAGCACAGACGGACCACTGCAACTGGGACTGCTGCATCACAGACGGACCACTGCAACTGGGACTGCTGCAGCACAGACGGACCACTACAACTGGGACTGCCACAATGTGGAACGAGGTGGCGCCAATACCATATATCTCATCGAGCAATCTATTGTTCGAACAGTTCAAGCATTGTTCGATGACTACGCGGCAACTTGTTCGAATGGAGGGTGCAATTATCCCATTTAGGAGGGGTCAGGTCAGCTCAAGCCTTCAATATGTTGTTGAAGAAAAAGAGGAGTGACTACTTGATGACGTGAATCTGGAAAAAAGAGTTAAATGAGTTATGCTGGCATGGCTTGTGTGAGCCTTCACACCATTACACACATCATAGCGTCATACATGACGTACAGCAAGGTATTCTCAAGCGGTGTGGGCTGGACAGAAGATAGCGGGGAGAACACCACAGCCAACTCCCACCTCACCCCTCCCTCTCCTCCGACAACCATCGGCTGGTGCTCAAGTGTGAAAGCCACCTGCAAATGATGCCCACCGGGAGACAGAGGTTTGCCGATTACCACGTGGTATTCTGGGCGGCTTGGCAGCTGGCTGACTTGACAGTCGGCTGTTGTTGTCAAGTGGCACTTTCCTCTGTGGCAAATCGAACTTCCCCGGACACATTCGAGTCGCAAAAGGTGGCGCGCGAGATGGGTGCTGCCAGCCTCAAGTCAGTAGCTTGAGGGATTAAAGCACGCACGAAAGTCTTTAAGCAAGTTATTGAGTCACGTAATGTTGTTTAGCCTCTGCAGCTACAACTGACGGCAGCTGGCTGGAAATATTGATCAGGGCCTGGGCCGGTCGACTCCTTTATCCGCCACGTTTTTGGTGTTTATCATTGAAGAGAGAGCAGGAATACATTCGGAACAACACCAATGCAATAATATCCCGTGCATGTCTGGTTTCGGTCCAATACATCGCGCATCACCTCCAATGCATCGCTCCCTCACCCAATGTAACGTCCCGCTTTTCTAATGCACCGCCCCTCTTTTTCAATGCACCGCCTTTCTCTTCTCACTTTGCCAAGGTGCCACTTACTTCACCTCACCTCACTGCCACTCACTTCACCTTGGCAAGGTGCCAAGGTGAAGGACTTGGTACCAGTGGTGGCGCAGGTCACCAGTGATCACCAGTTTAGTACAGTTATAGTACAGGTAGAGGTAAATAACATAGGTCCTGCTAGGAGTGAGGAGCTTCTGGGGGACTACAGGGCCCTTCTGGCCACCCGGAAGGGTAACAATAGAGTCATTGTAACGGCAGTTTTGCCCTAGAGCCTCCCCTGAGTGGAGCTCTAGGGCACTGGCAGCCAACGCCGGGGTAGGTAAGCTCTGCCATGAGTTAGGTTTCTACCTACTCCCTTTTGTAAGACGCCCCTTTGCAATACTCCAGCAAAGTGGCTCTCACGTCAAGGAATGGGTGGGGAATCCATTTCAATGGATATATTTACAAAGAAAAATGATGCGTAGTTTATTTCATAAAGAAAAAATAGAGATAAATTCAATGTCCGAGGAACACTGATCAAATATCCTTAAGAGAGGCGTGGTACACCTGTCTCCCCTACCTTACTACCCCCCCCCACCCTCGAGACGGGGTGTGATGATCTGACCGGAAAGACGGCGCGGGTTAAACAGCATCAGGCGTCATGGAACCGTTGAGATTTCTGTCCAGATGCCCGACAGCACCTTATATACCTACGCGAAGAGACCAGCACTCTGCTCCATGCTAAATCACACGATCCCAAACATTTGTTTCCATCCACAACCCCTTCCACCCTTCCACCCTAGCTACTGTGCTACAATACACGCGTCCAATAAGAGGCCGCCCCACAAGTGGATGCGCCTCGCTGACAATTAAACGGCAAAATCAACGGCGACGAGAATGCTGGTGGAGCACTGATGGCGAATGCCTGTTGTGCATCCCCCGCCGGGACAATGCAGCAAAGTATCTCGCTCGTCAGTCTGTCTGTCTCCCGGGAAATCGCGGCCGACCCCGGCCCCGTCCCCGGCCGCGTGCACTCCTCCCCAGCCGGCCTCCCCTTCCGAGCCGCGGCAGACAAAACAAGAGCTGTTTTATGCATGGGATAAAGTTCAGCCGCGCCGTCTGCGTCCATTTGGCAGCCGTAATTGATATGGAAGCCGGCCGCACGTAGCGCGAGCGTTGGTCTTTTTTTGTGCCGGACATGTGACTGGATTACCGGTGGGACTGCGGCGGCGCCGGCTCGGTGTGATAACGTCGCCGACGCCGGAAACTCAACGCCGGAGTGCCGATCACATTGTCAGATTACGTCTGAGTGGGAGAACGGCCCGGCGCGCGGCGGTACGCTTCACACGTCCCTCGCGCTCGCCGCCGCCGTCGCTCGGCGAATGAACCTTTTGTTGAAGTCGCGTCGGCATTGTGGAGGTATAGCAGGCATTATTGGAGTGGCAGGCATCTTTATGCCCCAGCGGCTTCGGCATTTAATAACTTGAGCTAGGATCGCATCATATTCGCATAGTGATGTGATAATTCGCAGTGGAATTATGGTTAGATATAGTACATGTATGCATTGTTAACTCTGGTATTGGGTCCAAACTAGTGAGGGAAAATCAGTTTGGTAAGTCCGTCGGTGCTGCCTTTGTCTATAGCATGAGTAAATCAGATATTGAGAACACAATGGCGGAAACAAGCAACAAGCAACGGGGAAAAGCCCAACGAAATGAAAATGAGCAAGCACACTTGTGCTCTTCCAAGAAAATGTTGCAGGAGATGTCAACCGTGTTTTGGGAGAGTGACGCAAAGTGCCTTACCTCCATTTGTGTAATTCCTTAAAGCTTTGAGCTGTTGATACTGCAACTTGGTAACCTGCCCTGGCTATTTTGCACATAATACCTATTTTACGCCGTACGCCTCCAGGAACGCCTCCAGGACAAAGTTTTGTTAAGGATGTTCGGAAACATATCCTCAGATTCGTCACATCGTAGCGTGTTTTGATTCTGACGTATGTGTCCTCGAAAACAATTGACTGTTTCTCATCGCACTTCATGGTCAGTGCTGAAAGACGAGATGATAACAATGGCACGAATTGGGAATTTATTGCCCATATTCTTTCGTATTTTCATACAGATTTTCACATTTTCGTGCAGAATGCACCGGAAGGGCAAATGAGGTTTGCTGTCGGAGTCCATGCAATCGATAGCATTAAAGTGCTACAGGTTCGAAACTTATTTTCGAAACTTCGAAACTTGATTACTCAAGGGCGGCTCCACGCTACTTGACAGGCATGTTTGACATATGTTCTCATGTTCGTCAGTATTGGATGCAATGTGATCTGGGGTGATCCAGATCATGCGTTTGCGTGATCAAGGACAATGAGACGCAAATTGATATAGAAGTCAAAACTTGTCGGCATATTTACTTACGTTTCGGCTTTTCCCGCATCAGGGCATATCTGTGCCCTGATGAAGGAGAATATGCCAAATAGTTTCCATTTAACTATTAAATAAGTCACATTGCTACCGATCACCAATGCGCTATTATGTCTTCCTGCATGTGATTTCTTGAATTTGATTGCTCTGGGTTCGTACAACTTGGCTGCAACTATTGTGAAACTATTGCGCTAGTTTTTTTAAGTTATTTGAAAGTTCACAAACTATGCGCACAACAGGCGAGGGTGCAGCGTGGACGAGATGTGGACTGTGTCTCACCTTGCAGGTACTATATTTGCGTCGCAAAGAGCTTGGCAGTCAGGCTAGGCGTCCTGACACCTGAACATCCTGCATAGGCATAGGTGTGTTGGGAAACAATACGTACACCTATGCATGATATTCAGGTATCAGGATGCCCAGTCTGACTGCCAAGCTAGTTCTGACTTCAATTATGCATGTAGCCTTTGCAATTTAGTATCTTTGTTTTTACACAAGCAGGAGAGATGGACTCGGAGTTCACAACACTAATTTAGTCAAAGGCGGCTCCCTGCGAGTTGTCAGAGGTGAATTCATGCCAGCTGTTGAAAGGCGCGCGTTTACCACCATGGATTTGTTCATGGATTATCCAGCGGTTACATTGTCATCAGTTACGTTGTCATCAGTTATGTTGTCATCAGTTACGTTGTCATCAGGTACGTTTTCATCATTTACGTTGGCAAAAAGTATAATAACATGTCTACGTGCGTCCTTGTTCGTTTGAAACTAGTTTGCTCATCAACATTAGGACCAGGTGCGGGTAAAGTTGTGAGATGTATTATGAAACTGTGCATCCAAGTCAAGAAAGGTCAACATGCTGCTACCTGGTGATTAGCGCAGAACATTTAGCATACTTGATTAAGATATTGACATAATGATACGCATTTGTCATATTGAAGTACGTAATGCATAGCCTATCAATACCGATGCCATATGAAGGCTTTTGGGAGGAACGCTACACCTTGGCTGTTCACTTTTGGAAATCGGCTGCCCTTGTCTGCGCCCGTGCTGAACTCTAGGGGTTACCTTCCTCACTCAGATATCTTTGCATTCGCCTTTGAGGATCTTTTGGATGAATACAAGTTCCAAATGAGGCGTGTAAGTATTCATCATGGTACGCTCAGCAATATGGACATTTTGTCAACATAATATATGCCAAATTTCCTCCATTTTTCGATTCACCGAGCCCACCATTGTGAATATACATACACATATATATACTTATATACATATATATATATATATACAAGCTTTACAAGCACATTGCGGAACACGCAGGATTGCGAAGTACATATCCAAACATTCCATAGCTTAGCGACAAAACCTGACATAATCTTGACAACCATAATTCAAACAATGACGCACATTTTCCATTCCCACCTATGATTAAACCATTCGCTGACAAAGGCCCTTGCTCAGTGAATGTAGCTGGTCACGCGCACGCTGCCCTGGCACCCCTACCATCGTGCCGTGCACACACCCACGGGCCCACCACTAAATCGGCTCCGCACGTGTGTGGCAGGGGGGTGGGGTGGGGCGGCCGGTTATAATCCACGCCATGGGGGTATTAAACGCGCTTACCATAGGGGCTGATCCCACATTGGCTGGCTGAATATGGGGAGAAAGATGCGGAGGGCAGGTGGTCGGCGACATGCGAGATGGGTCCGTCTGGCTAGTAGTTCTGCTTCCGGCGATACATGAATGGCTTCAGAACACGAAAAATAGCAAGGATTTGGCAGTGATACACCTCAGGTGCGTGCAAAATTGACAGGTGGTTGATTATGGAGAAAGTGTCATTCTGCTTTGGGGTTAACAGGTGGGTTTTGAATGATGAACTATACAAACCCATTACATATAGGCTTGTAGTTCTAATAACATAATGAATGGGATGTGCCAGTGCACATGCTAATGTGTGAAGAGAACATCATTGCTCTTCGAAGGCGAACAACCCGGTATCTAGAGAAGTGTGTGGGAAGAGGAGGCCTAGGAAAGTTTGTTGGAAGAGCAGGCCTAGAGAGGTCTTTAGGAAGAGGACGCCGTAAACCCCGTGTTTACCTCGCCATTCCTTGCTCCAGGGATTTGGTATAATGGCATAAAATGAAGCACAAATGTTAAATTTACTCGCGCTTTGACTGTGTGGAATCCTATTATTGCCATCGTCTGTTTTTGCAATAGCCGATGAAACTGAAGCAACGCAATAACTTCATTTTGGAGTACCTTGGGTTCCACCAGTGTGACATAGCCTGGACATTAAGTGAAAAACAATGCCGTGCTACTGAACTGTACAATAACAACCGTGAATATGTCAAACACTTCTCGTGGCTTGTTTAAAGTCCGGCGGATTTCCCTTAAGCATGCAGTGTGAATTGTATATCATAGTGCCAAGCACTACCACGCGTGAAACGTGAATTGCACCAGGCATTCCCAATGCATGGCTGTAGCACAGCGAATCGACGCACGTGACAGGTTTTCCCAGCATCTTGCATGCACATTGCACACCTTACCTGTGCGTACCATTTGACCTCGAACCTGCCGACATCGATGCTGCTCTCCGGCATTTCACAGGCACGGACCACACGGTCTTTCTACATAGCGACTCCCATGGACCTCCTTCAGCCAGCTGGTGCAAATACAAACACGTCATCGGCTGCTGTGCTGTAGGATTGCTTCGGCTGCCCGTGATTTAATTTGTTCATATCAACAAGTTTATCGACCTGCCGGGGTATATCCCGCCGCATGTGAGCCGATTTTATCGTACTGTCGTCGTCGCCAATGTCTTACTCATATTGTCATCACCGCTAGCAAACTGAATTACTCGTATTATCATCGCCGCCCGTGAACTGATTTGCTCGTACTATCGTTACCGCCTGTGAACTGATTTACTCGGACTATCGTCACCGCCGGTGAACTGATTTGCTCATATCATCGTCGCCGCCGGTGCACTGATTTACTCATATCATCGTCACCGGTGAACTGATTTACTCGTACTATCGTTACCGACAGTGAACTGATTTACTCATACTATCGTCACCGACAGTGAACCGATTTACTCGGACTATCGTCGTCGCCGGTGCACTGACTTACTCGTATTATCATCACCGGTGAACTGATTTACTCGTACTATCGTCACCGACAGTGAACTGATTTAGTCGTACTATCGTCGCCGCCGGTGAGCTGGCTCGCTGCTAATATCATCACCGCCGGTGAACGTCATTACGCGGGAAAGTCGCCTTTCCGCGTAATGACGTCCAATCAGCCTGTTCGCAGGTGCGCATAATTCACATCGGCCTCGGCGCAGCCGGTTCTGGCGCCACCCAGATTGGGTCATGATAGCATCGCCAGTTGCCATTTGATCGTCTGAAGCGTTCGCCATGTCTGCGGTCGCCGCCACACCGAAATTACAATCGAACATTTTCTGTGACGGTTTTCACTCGCCGCATGTTCGTACGAGTTGCTGAGCCTAAAAAATATTGAACTTGATTTTAAAACGCTGCTTTGCAACTATCACCCAGTTCAACTGGGTGGTAGTTGTCTGTATGGTACTACAACTGGGATGTAGTGAGTGTCTAGTCACTTATGAATTGGCTTTGAATCTTATCACCCGGATTTAGGCTAATCTTCCTTTGCCTGTGCACATTTTGACGAATCGTGTACAGGGAACTGTCCCAATTCCGAGGAGAGGTGGGCGGGGAAGGGGGATGAGTGTGCATAGAGGCGTGCCAGACCATTGAATCATTTGCGTCGCCTTTGGAACGAGTGAGTTCTGCAAGCAAGTTCAAGGCAAGTGTGCATTTACTTTAAAAGAGTTTTACGATATGGTGTATGTGAC
This sequence comes from Imbricaverruca yamaguchii, assembly GCA_034440575.1. Classification (NCBI taxonomy): domain Eukaryota; kingdom Metazoa; phylum Arthropoda; class Thecostraca; family Neoverrucidae; genus Imbricaverruca; species Imbricaverruca yamaguchii. The sequence continues at coordinate 2,044,074 of JAOTOL010001616.1, forward strand.
GTTACGGTACCCAAGGCATGGGGTGGGCGGGGAACCATCTCTCTGGTGGTTGATACTGTCTTTACTTTGCTCCTCCGCAAAATAATTTGAATTCGGGTTGGGGTAGGGTCGTCAAGAAAATTAATTTTCCCAGGGTGCCTTCATTAGCCTACTCTTGTCGAGCACCGAGAGGTCTTTGCCGTGCAGGTAAGGATGTAGGTTCCCAGACCGCCTTTCACGCTGGCTGCCGGGCACTAGTAGTAAGTAGATTAATACCATATATTCGTGCAGGGTTTTGTATGCGGTTGGTGCGCCGTTTTATAGTCGGCTCAGCCGGTACCCCTGGGCGACCATTTTACGCCATGTGAGCTTATGGCGTAAAATGGTCGGACGTAGATGAGCAAGTCGGCTCATCTACGTCCGACGGACCGCCAGGTACCAGTGGTAAAACGATTAGGCTCATCTACGTCTAACGTTGGTTGGTTATTGGTTTTACGTCATGTCGACGGTTGAGTCATATAGCGTCGCCAATCTTTCACGCCCAACCAGTGCAAAGTCTGATTAGGATGACTTCATTTTGGCGGTGCGATTGACTTGATGTGTTCCATGTGCCTAGCGTTGGGTTGCATTTGTAGGTGTGGTTGAAACGGTGAGATATGGAGCTATGCTGTTTCCTTGTGGTATGGTGAGTATTGGTAGTATTTGACACCATAACATTTAACACCATATCATCATATGGTGTTAAATGATGGCCACGATGTCCTCAACCGAATATTCCATGTTTGGTTCAGTTTTCGATGTCGAAGCTTGCTTCCTGGAAAGTTCACGTGACCCGAAATCCAGAGGAAGGAGGTTTTGTTTTCGGTGAGGGCCACGGGTTGTTGGATTCGATAAGCGACTGGATGTGAACAGTCGCGAGTATTGTTGATTGACTGAAGGTCTAATATGGAGGCGGTACAAATTACAACGTTTCTCGTGTTGCAATTCTTCAGCAAGGAGGTGGCGGTCAGGATGGCCACTGCTGCGGCGGTGAAGATGGAAAAGTTATCCGGTAGACGCTTGGAAAATCTGAGGAATTCCAGTGATGGCGATGCCTGCGTCGAGAACTTGCTTCGGCCCATCCATCAATACGAAGGTCTTGTGGTTGCTTGTGTTGGCGTATTCGTTCGGAGGATAATATTTTCCTCTGGCTGATGCGTATAGTCTCAGGCATTCCTTCTGTGTATTATTTGTCCTAAATGAAGTTGAACTTGCTTATCATTTGTATTTGCTCCGCTATGTCGGGAAGCATAGCACGGGGTGATCAGACCGGGTGTTTGTCCGGCTCAGGCGACACTGACCTCTGGTGAGTTGTTTTGCTGTCATTACCTGCGATACCCTGAACTGACCTATTATCGGTGGCTGTGCTGTATTCTGCACACCGGGTCTTCCATCACACCAGACACCCAACAGCCGGATCAGCTGTCTCGTCACTGTCCTGGTTAACCCTCAGCGCAACTTTTTACCTCGCCCGGACAACGACCAGCCGACACAGTACAACTCCACCGGGCCGACTCGCAACAACCCATCAGCAACAAAAACGGCCGGCCGCCGAGGAGTCGCGCCAGACGACGACGTCGGCCGTCAGCGGCGATGACGTCACATCGGCCGCGCCGGGGGGGGGGGGGGCAGCACGTGTGGACCTTGAAGCGGCCGCGGTCGGCGGCGCCGCGTAAAACGTTAATGCGCCGCGAGTGGCCCATCACGCCAGCCGAGGACAAATGTGACGCTGATTTAGGGCGTCTGGCCGTTGCGACGGCGGCGGCGGCGTTCGACTGTCGGTCAGTCGCCAGCGCCGGTCACCGGTCGGCACGAACTGTCGGCGCCGACGGAAGCGCGCCAATTCCCGACTTGATGGCGCCGATTGATGCGGCGCTGAGCGCGGCCGGACACGCAGTGTGGATGGAGGCGGCGCCGCAGCGCCTCTCGCGTGTGAAGGATTCGCCCGGCTTCAGTTGGTGATTTGGAAAATATGATGCACCTTGTGGGGAGAAAATGATGTCTCCTGTATCCTTAGCACTTGTAGTGCAGAGAGTGATGGAGCGTTGACCCCACACATTCAAATATACATCGTAGGGAAAGCTTGTTTCGTCCTTTTCTCGCCAACGCAGTGTAAAAGTGTGTGTTGGGAAGGGGGAGGGACGGGGGTGAGTAATTTAATCTCGATATAATTTTAAAAGATAACTTCTCAATCACACAAGATACCGTTTTGAAATTTGACATCCCTGCTGACAAATGATGAATAAACTTTAAAAAAAAAAAATGGCGCTCCAGTGTATTTAGGTCCATGCGTTGAGCAGATCAAAGGCAGGTAACGACGACGCCTCAACACGGTAATGAATGTACCTTGAATCATGAGTGACCAACAAGCTGTGCACACGAATCAGACGGCGAAGAACAAAATACCAGTGCACAGACAATCGGTGGAGAAAAAAAAACGTATGTGATAAAAACACTGCAATGATTCACTAGTTCAAACAGGGGCATAATTTGTGAAGAAAAAACAAGTTTCTTGTGTGTTGGATATCTTGTACCAAGGCGTCCAAGACTTACACTCAACCACCATCACTCACGCAGCGCGCACCGTCCCTCTGAGACATCAGAAACATTCCCAGAGCGTTGGCAGCAACCAGAGTCCGATCGTTCGTGGGAACCACCGCTTACTCGGCGTATACACAGGTACCCGACGGCTGAGCTCAGCTCAAGACCGGACACGTCGTCTCACACGAACAGATACGACGCATAGTAGCGCATAGTCTGGCGACGCAACGTTTGACAGTAGCGGCACATACACCTCTTCGCCTCAGCTCACGGCCCATCCGGCATCTGACATTCCAAGACTCAAGCTATAGGGTGCCATTCAACCTACAGTCAGACATTATTACACGTCGCTATTACATTCATAGTCATGCATACACCTGTCGTCACGTACCTGTCCTTACATGCATCCAAGATCCATCAGCCATCACCGGCACATCTAATATCACAGACTCACCTAATATCACAGACTCACCTGACAACAGTCACCAGGCATGAAATCTATCATACCTATCATCCCGCTGTCGTAATATTGGCATTCCCTCACAACTATGCACACTGCACGTGTCTTGACATACGATAGTTATGTACATACACATCTTGCCGACTATGGTTTTCAGATTGGACAAATAGAGAAATCTCACAATGCAGTTTAAGCATATTTACCTGTAATACATTGAGCGAGCTTAGCCTAATTAAACAGATACGCATTTGCCATCATGCTTTTGGGTTCCAAGGTGCACGGGAATGAAATTTGCTTCTATTGTATTTTACCTCCAAAATCCGGTTCTAACCAAACGATTGTACTTGCCATTGGAGTCCCTGCTAGGAGCATCGTTGGTAAGCATTAGCCCAGTGTACGTTAAAAATATGGAGCTGTCATTGTACGACTTCGACCGACGTGAGCAAAGCTCTTCTGCTCGTCCATTTCACCAAACTTCGCCAAATTTGGGCAGTCCTTAAAAAACTGCCTATTAGCCGCGTACTAATATACACCAAAAGCTAGTCAATCACATTACGCGCCTGCCGGAAACACAGGAAAGGACTGACCTGACTGCTTTGACTGATTCTCCCTCACGGAAAATAGTAATCAGCATATCCGGTTGCACGAATGTCCCGCATACCTTCACCACGACGGGCAATCTAGCTTCTGCCCAGCCGCCTGCGCTCAACTGACTGACCTTACATGCCACACAAACTGACCTTACACGCTCCACTAACTGTGTGCTCCACTAAATAGGTCACTGTTGTATTCAGTCCAGTACCTATAACTAGCTTACGTGGTAGTTAGCATTAATGACAAGTGCCTCTAGTGCAGGGGGAACTTCTGGTTCCGTGTGTGGACAGCTGCACTGTAAGCTAGATGGTTCACCAATAATAACTGTAAAATGTGCGTACAATCAAATGATATCAGTATTTCAGGCGAACCCTAGTGTGACTGCAAGAGCAATGGATAGGCACCAATGACGCCATGACGACTGGACGGGATTACCGCCTCCGCACTCATAACACAGGTCTGGTCTGTTGTACCAACCACACACAGGTCTGGTCTGCTGTACCAACCACACCACCAGGCCGGCCGATGATCTGTAGCTATGGGCACATTCTTCACAGGCATCTCGTCTGCTGCTACCGCCGCACTACCAGCCCGACCGGTGACCAGTAACTATGAGTACACTCGTCACTCTCGTCTGGTATGTTGTTCCCACCACATCACCAGTCCTTGGGTGCGAATGATTAAAACTGGTCGAAGGGCACTAAAGCCCAAATAACTAACCTACATCATCAGTCCGGCCGGTGAACAATTGTACGCGTGTGGTCTGTTGTTTCCACCGCACCACCAGCCCGGCCGGTGACCTGTAGCCATAGGTACACGCGTCTGGTCTGTTGTTTCCACCGCACCACCAGCCCGGCCGGTGACCTGTAGCCATAGGTACACGCGTCTGGTCTGTTGTTTCCACCGCACCACCAGCCCGGCCGGTGACCTGTAGCCATAGGTACACGCGTCTGGTCTGTTGTTTCCACCGCACCACCAGCCCGGCCGGTGACCTGTAGCCATAGGTACACGCGTCTGGTCTGTTGTTTCCACCGCACCACCAGCCCGGCCGGTGACTTGTAGCCATAGGTACACGCGTCTGGTCTGTTGTTTCCGCCACACCACCAGCCCGGCCGGTGACCTGTAGCCATAGGTACACGCGTCTGGTCTGTTGTTTCCACCGCACCACCAGCCCGGCCGGTGACCTGTAGCCATAGGTACACGCGTCTGGTCTGTTGTTCCCACCGCACCACCAGCCCGGCCGGTGACCTGTAGCCATAGGTACACGCGTCTGGTCTGTTGTTTCCACCGCACCACCAGCCCGGCCGGTGACCTGTAGCCATAGGTACACGCGTCTGGTCTGTTGTTCCCACCGCACCACCAGCCCGGCCGGTGACCTGTAGCCATAGGTACACGCGTCTGGTCTGTTGTTTCCACCGCACCACCAGCCCGGCCGGTGACCTGTAGCCATAGGTACACGCGTCTGGTCTGTTGTTCCCGCCGCACCACCAGCCCGGCCGGTGACCTGTAGCCATAGGTACACGCGTCTGGTCTGTTGTTCCCGCCGCACCACCAGCTCCGTCGGCGGTCAGCGACCAGTCGATTCAGCCTCCGCTCCCCTCCCTGTCTGTCGGAGCAAATTGGCCATACGCGGTCGCATTTGTTCATTACGCCGCCCCCCGGCGTGGGTGCGTCTCATATGTCTACGTCGGCCGGCGCGCGCCCCTCGGTCCATATGAAGTTTGCCGGCCGCTCCCTGTCGCGTGCGTGTGTGCGAAAGTCGGTGGGGAGGGGCGGGAGCGGGGAGCTGGCTCCCCGTGGTGAGCGGGGAGCCGCCGGACGCTCTTTTTGACCGTCAAGCGTTATAACCTCCAGCCGAGTAGGATCGATGCCGACTGGATGTGGCTCCCAGCCATGGCTCGCGCGTACGGCGAGGGTATCTGTCGAGCTCTCTGTGCAAACTCCCTCCCCGAACGCCCTAAACTACCTCCCAGAACTTCCTCCACGAACTCACTCCCCGCACTCCCTCCCCGCACTCCCTCCCCGCACTACCTTCCCGAACTCCCTCCCTAGTGTGTACAGACGTGTCCACAGACGTGTCCACAGTAGTGTGTACAGACGTGTCCACAGACGTGTCCACAGTGGTGTGTACAGACGTGTCCATAGTAGTGTGTACAGACGTGTCCACAGACGTGTCCAAAGTGGTGTGCACAGACGTGTCCACAGTGGTGTGTACAGACGTGTCCACAGTGGTGTGTACAGACGTGTCCACAGTAGTGTGTACAGACGTGTCCACAGACGTGTCCACAGTGGTGTGTACAGACGTGTCCATAGTAGTGTGTACAGACGTGTCCACAGACGTGTCCAAAGTGGTGTGCACAGACGTGTCCACATATGTGTCCACAGTAGTGTCCACAGACGTGTCCACAGTAGTGGGTACAGGCGTGTCCACATTGGTCTGTACAGACGTGTCCACAAACGTTTCCACAGTAGCGTGTACAAACGTGTCCACAGTGGTGTGTACAGACGTGTCCACAGATGTGACCACAGTAATATCCACAGGCGTGTCCACATTGGTCTGTACAGACGTGTCCACAAACGTTTCCACAGTAGCGTGTACAAACGTGTCCACAGTGGTGTGTACAGACGTGTCCACATTAGTGTGTACAGGCGTGACCACAGATGTGTCCACAGTAGTGTCCACAGACGTGTCCACATTGGTGTGTACAGACGTGTTCACAAACGTGTCCACAGTAGTGTCCACAGATGTTTCCACATTGGTGTGTACAGACGTGTCCACAGTGGTGTGTACAGACGTGTCCACATGTGTCCACAGTAGATGTCCACAGACGTGTCCACAGTAGTGTGTACAGACGTGTCCACAGTGGTGTGTACAGACGTGTCCACATATGTGTCCACAGTAGTGTCCACAGACGTGTCCACAGTAGTGTGTACAGACGTGTCCACATTGGTGTGTACAGGACGTATCCACAAACGTGTCCACAGTGGTGTGTACAGACGTGTCCACAGTGTTGTGTACAGACGTGTCCACAGTGGTGTGCACAGACGTGTCCACAGTCGTGTCCACAGTCGTGTCCACAGTCGTGTCCACAGTCGTGTCTACAGTCGTGTCCACAGTCGTGTCCACAGTCGTGTCCACAGTCGTGTCCACAGTCGTGTCCACAGTAGTGTGTACAGACATGTCCCTATTGGTGTGTACAGACGTGTCCACATATGTGTCCACAGTCGTGTCCACAGACGTGTCCACAGTAGTGTCCACAGTAGTGTCCACAGTAGTGTCCACATATGTGTCCACAGTAGTGTCCACAGACGTGTCCACAGTAGTGTGTACAGACATGTCCCTATTGGTGTGTACAGACGTGTCCACAGATGTGTCCACAGTAGTGTCCACAGACGTGTCCACATTAGATGGAATGGTGTACATCTCCGTGGGTTAGTTTTTTTAAGGTTGCCAGGTTTTTTTTTTGGAAAGATTTTTTGGGGGAAAAAAATATATAAAGTAAAAAAAATACAACTGCGGTTTTTTAAAAACCCGGGGGGGGGGGGGGGAGACCCCCTCGAAAATCGAAATTAAGCATCGCAAAAAAACGACAGAGGTGTCACCGGAAAGCGTTCGACGAGTAGAGTCCGGGTCCACTCTCCAAAACAATTTCCCCCCAAAAGTGACGTCACCAGGGGGGGATAGATTTTCACGACTTTTCACGACTTACATTATGTTTTTGACTCTGGGGAGTTCATTTTTGGGGATATATGAGAGATAAAAATTATTTGTAATGAGAAAAGGACAGCGAAATCGACCAGGGCTATATTTTTTGGGCCCCCAAAAATAAATAAAATCGTTTTTGAAATGTCAAAATTTTGCGTTTTCAAGTTTATTCAACTTTCTTTTTCCAATGGGTACAGCAGACCGAGAAACGTTGGTTGGAAATCAACTTTCCCGAACAAAAATGCTTACTTTAGCCACAATTCTCTATTTGAACAGCAATTTTGCAAATACGCAAAATTTATATGTAGTCAAAAATGAAAAAAGGAAGAAAAAAATCAACTCGTAGGTTTTGTTGCATCCGTAAAGATAAGCAAACGCTGAAAGTTTCATTAAAATATATGTATCAGTTAAAGCGGGACGACTGGTTGAACGTTTTTGGAGGTGACCTCACTTGACCTTCACTAACTCGTTGACCCTAGATGACCTGATATACAAATTTTGAATTAACATGTCAAATTGATGTGGAAAAATGTATGTCAAATTTGGGTGCGCTACCGTGCACCGTTCGTCCGCTATCCGCGAAAAATCTGAGGGGGGTGGTTGAAGACCCCCCGAAATGGGACGGGTTAAGTTGCTTGCCCACTCGGCTGACCTCAGTGGCTGCATGACCGGTGTAGCTGCATGGGGAGCTGCATGACCGATGTAGTCGATGCGCCCCTAAACTCCAATGACCTCAGTGGCATACACACACACCCTACAGCGAATTTTGGAAGGGGCGCATCGGGGCCATGTCCAAGGAACTGCCTGGAGGAGGTAGCGGTTGTCAAATATCTTCCCCCTGTGAAATGACTTCGAGATACTAGTTTAATGGCACGCACGATTGTGTATTAAAAATAATAAATATACAGGTGGTACGATCGCAGCAGGACATGCAGGAAAGCGAATAATTTGATCGTGTCTGATGGATTTGCTCTAAAAGGAAATTGAATACACGTTTGCAACGATGTGGGGTCCTTAGCTAACATGTTCAAACATATTATTATACATTCGACAACTTGTATCCATCAAAATGCAAGGAGCTGAATAAGGAACACTTCCCTACCAAAAATATTACCTAATTACATTCACACACCAATACAAACACTCCACCAATCACAAACCCTGCCTCGCCGAATATGCTATATGAGATGGATGTAGAAAATGCTATATGAGATAAGTGACAAGGAGGGGTTCATTTATCGATGTTTATTTGCTAATTAAATACGCATTTATGAGCGCTGGATTTTGTGGTGCTTATCGATAAATGTGTTTGAATCAGAGCTTTGAGGGAGACTTAGAGCTATTGAATTGATACCCGGGGTTTTAAATAACGCAAACGTCGAGGTCCATAGTCTATCACTGAACAAAAAGGAAGTTTACCTGAGACAATTTTGAAAACGTTTGATGGGCTCTGGGGAGCAAAACTTCCCCACCAAATGGGTGGGCTAGATCCACTTATGCGCACGTCTGTCACAGTTCATCGATACTATATAACATTGTACCCGAGCCAAATTCTTTATGGTGTGCTTACATCAGGTACTGTATGTATTTTCCTTTTGTAAGCATACGGACAACTTGTTTAACGAATAATGACAACAATCCTCCACATTCTATTCTGAGCTTGCAGTGCAAGAAATACAGCATAGCGAGACAGAATCTTGTGCCCCCCGCCCACGCCACTTCGACCTATCAATGACCTTCCTAGCCACATCCACTATAGTTCATCGGATTGCCCACCTTAGTTGTCGGATAGCAGCTGACCACCAATGATTTCAACAATGATGGCAATGTCTGGTTTAGAATGCCAGCTTCGCATCTCTGAGTTAGTTTGTGTCGAAGAACATCTGACATCATATACCGACCGTTGCATGGGAGCGCAGGCCTTCGCATTTGTTGGAAATACCCTACCCCTTTGTCTGAAACAAAACACCATTGTCCCGCATCACCAGCACCGCTCTTGGAAAGCCTCAGTGTTTGCTCCCGAGAAGAACTCTAGCCTATCTAGCGCAGATACCGGACAGCCTCGAAGAACGAGAGCTCTTATCTGTCTAGATTTCCGCCGTACCTCTTTGTTCCGTACCTTTGCTGATGTACCAATTTGGACATCTACGTTGTTTGGTTCAGGTTCATTAGAGGCTTCAGATGCAGATATCTCGGCCGGAGGGTCGTCATTCCAGGCTCAGCGGCACCTCGACCAAGACGTTGTCACGGGAGATTCGTCCGTCGACTGAAACAAGGCCAGACACACTGCGACACAGTCAGCAGCCGGTCCAGAATTATCGGCATCCCTTCCGTCCTGCCAACGTCATGGCTACCCTACCTCCTAGCAACGGAATGGCTACGTTGCACAGTCGTGCACGGAATGGCCACGCTGCATCGTCCTGGCAACAGCATGGCTATGCTGCATCGTCCTGGCAACAGCATGGCTACGCTGCATCGCCATAGCAACAACACGGCTACGCTGCATCGTCCGAGCAACAACACGGCTACGCTGCATCGCCATAGCAACAACATGGCTATGCTGCATCGTACAATGATCTGCATTGCATCACCATGCTCGAATTCCACTTCGCCTTCACGATGTATCCCAGCCTGCAGTCCCACCTGGCGCTGCGCTGCGGAGGTGCCCTAATTGCCTTATTTGGACAAACATGCGGCTCAATTACTTTTACATGCCTGGCGGCGCTCAGCTCCGCTCTGCTGTGCCGTCACACGGTGCGTGCGTCAGCAAAACAACGGCGCGCCGGAGGCATGGAGTCGTCCACCTTGAAGACGCGAGCTAGCGTCTGAGCGAAACATCGGCGCAGCAGAAGCTCGTCGACCGACTGAAACATCGGGCTAATCTCGTCAGCACAGACTGAAACACCGGGTAAATATAATCAGCACAAACCACTCAGGTCTGTGGCAGGTCGGTGACCTGACTTGGAGACCAGTGACCTGCCAGGCATGTCAGTGACGTACATACCACAAAACTGTCGAACTAGTGACGTGACAGACCTGTGACGTGACAAACTAGTGACGTGACAGACTAGTGACGTGACAGACCAGTGATGTGGCAGGCCAGTGACGTGACAAACTAGTGGCAAGACAGACCAGTGACGTGACAGACCAATGACTTGACAGACCAATGACTTAACAGACCAGTGACGTGACAGACCAGTGACGTGACAGGCCAATGACTTGACAGACCAGCGACGTGACAGACTAGTGACGTGGCAGACTAGTGACGTGACAGACTAGTGACGTAATAGGCTAGTGATGTGGCAGGCCAGTGACGTGACAGACTAGTGGCAAGACAGACCAGTGATGTGACCGACTAGTGACGTGACAGACCAATGACTTAACAGACCAATGACTTGACAGACCAATGACTTAACAGACCAGTGATGTGACCGACTAGTGACGTGACAGACCAATGACTTGACAGACCAATGACTTAACAGACCAATGACTTAACAGACCAATGACTTGACAGACCAGTGACGTGACCGACTAGTGACGTGATAGGCGAGTGATGTGACAGACTAGTGACGTGACAGACTAGTGACGTGACAGACTAGTGACGTGACAGACTAGTGACGTGACAGACTAGTGACGTGACAGACTAGTGACGTGACATACTAGTGACGTGACAGACTAGTGACGTGACAGGCAGGCCAGAGGCCTGACGGACAGGCCAGTGAGGCGTGGCTGGCCGTGCCGCAATGTGGAAGACATTTAATGCACTCTCTCATCTCCCTGCCGTTGACTTTTGTTGCGTGCTGACTTATTCGATGGGAGAAAAAGCATTTATTAGAGCTGTGACAGATTCGTTGGAAATCGCTAATGCGCAATATGCGACGCTGACGTCAGACGAACACCACGAAAAATAAATCAAAGCGCGAGCGATTGCTAGGTGGCGCGCTCAAAAATAGAAGAGGCAAGCGATGCGTTGGAATATATGCGATATTAATGAAGTGAAGAGTGAGAGTGCTGCTGTCGTGAGACACGAACTGGTATGTCGACTCTTCCGTCATATTAAGTTATCCACTTTGATTTTTCCACACCATGAAGTTCAAGCCACTACGATACGGTAAAGCATTGCAACCAAAGACACATGTGCGCTTTCGGGACATCCCGTAGCAAAAGGTCCCCGGCCACACTAGCTATCTGCTAGTGTTGCCGGGTTCTGCTTGAAATTGAGAACAGTTAGCAAACTTGTAATGCTTTCCTTCCTGTTCTATTTGGAACAATATTCGATGCCCACCCAGATCACTGGAGCTCATTCTGGTTGCAAAATAATAATTAGGTACATCAATCACAAGCAGTTGCTTCCGCATCTATGTATATATATATATATATATATATATATATATATATATATGCATATAAATAAATAAATAAATAAATAAATAAATAAATATATATATATATATATATATATATATATCCATTTGTATGTATAACCCACCTCATGTTTCAGTCTGCGTCGAACAGTCGCACTGTCATCTTGATATCCAAACACCTGATAATGTATGATACTTCGTTTCATGGCCGAGGATTCCAGATGGGTAGGGGTTATGAACCCTTAATTTGGTACCGCGTTGATATTAAGCTGTATTTTGCAATATTTAAACTGAAAAATAACCCCGAAATAAAGACATGGAACCCCGTGGATTTCCTTTCCTTGTTTTGCTTTCATACGATGATAAAGTGACAGCTACGTTTTGGACCATATTTGGATTTTCGATGACCTCACTTAGGACAATCAGCATCCCCTTTTGTGGTGCAGCACTTTTCACCCGAATGCGATATTTAGTGATGTGCTATCATTGGTCAATCTAATATTCAAATCAGGCGTTGAGGTGGCAGATGTAAGAACCGGAAGTCGGCCAGGGCCGGCGGGTCTTTTGACCGGTCTTTGATATATGTGCCGGTCTTTGAACTGGTGTGTCAGTTCATTGCATGCATTTTTTGGAAACCAACATCAACTTTATAGGAATCCTACTGATCACAGCCCTCATGCAACTTGCAAGGCAAATTGCCACTTCCTAACCAGCAATTGTCACATGTGTTTAATAATCTGGATGGCAAATTCTTACACATTTCCAAGATTTCTGGAATACTACTTGCTAGGAGTAGTAGATCATCAATAATATTGGTTGAAAGGTCAAGCATGCTCATTACATGCAGCTTTCGAAACCAAAATTGAACGGCAAACAAGGCTAAACAATGTCAATTGGTTTCACCAGATATAAAACCGGTTCTTCAGTTTATCTAAGGTTTATGTAAAGAGCTACCCCTCAAAGCTGTTCAGGCTTTGTGTTCATGCATTTTAAATAGCATGAGTATAGGATATGGGCTTCAGATAAAGTAAAATAAAGGTAAAGTATAGCATTGATATGGGCTTCAATGATTGAGAGTGATTCGTGTTCGTGACGGCCCTCGCTTCACAGATCACATCTTTGCTGCTGGAGCTTCTGACGAGTGGACGTTCTTACCCTGTGTCAACTCAATTCCTTCCACGATTTGCTGCTTAATGTTTCATAATCAGCAGACTGGACGAGCTCAAGCTGACTCTTTTATACGAGATCGTAATCACAGCAGGGCGGTCAAAGGACATGCACTGCACTTGAAACGGGGTAACGATTTAAACGTACGTTTTATGACAGACTGTCTGACCTTTTTGGGGACAGTCAGCTGGCTATGTCTTCACGGATGACATTCGTTGATTACGAGGCTGCAGCGACTCCCGAATCAACACAAACTTCGGCGTTGGCACAAGCGCAATGTAACACTGTTGCCTTCGCTAAACAACATGCCTGCCATCTGACCGTGTGCCGCTGCAAGTTCTAAACATACACATGGAATCCGCAAATAAAGGTCACGGAACGCTATTCCCGCAGCTATAAATTATGTAGCATTACGACTAAGAAGCGTACTGATGCAATCACGTGCACGCGGAGCAATGGCGACGTTGACGATGTTGGCGTTGATTTCCATCTTTTCAGTCATGCGTTAGAGCACCACGTATTCGGTTACTTTAACCGAGGAAGCTGAATTGACAACCAGCTGTATGGTGCACTACTTAATGGTGCACTGATTAATGATGCACTACTTAATGGTGCACTAATTAATGGCGCAACGCCCACCCGCAGCGTGCCGTTGTGGGTGATACCGACATCCGCAAAGGATGGCAGTCCTCGGAACTGATGCCCTACGACTAACAGGAAAACTCGACACCAATTGAAGCGTCGGATTCCCTCTCCATTTCCAGTGAAGCCGTATCACGCCGAGCGTGTCGGGCTACCGGAGTTCATGAACTGTCTGCTAAATTATTGAAATAACTTTGCCGTGCGTGATCCCTGTTCAATTTGACCCGCAGAAATAAACCTGGTCGAAACTTTAGCTCTGGTCTGTCGGCCTCATTTTGCCAGCCTTCACATCCGACCTTCCGAGAGCCATCCCCCATCCCCCGTTTTCATCTTGTTCACTATGGACAAAACGGTGTTAAAACAAGTGTGGGTCTGCACTGAACAAACAATATAGGGCTGGCATTAAATGAATACACAACATAGCATTTGTATAGTGATGTAGTTCTTGGATCACAAGAAGGTATGTGGCTACCTTGAAGGGACATACCACAATGCGAATATCACAGGACAGTTATTCGACAGCGCATATTTCATCAGGTCCATGAGGTTGGTTTTGTGATTGGAATTATATGAGAAGAGTATGCATACGAAAGGCACCTAAAATGAAAGTTCATCTGGGCGTTTTACGCCGAAGGCACGATCTGTGATGTCATTCGTGTGCGCTATGGTATGCTGAATAAATAAATAAACAGACGTCAGCCACAGTGGTTCATTAATCCATCCACAATCATGAGATGTCATGACCACCAATGAAATGAGACGGCTAGCCGAAGGTGTACGTATGACGTATGCGTACGTGCGCATGCCGTAAGAAGTATGCATGACGTATGCGCACGTGTTCTACGAGAACTATCACTCCGGCCAATGCGATATTGCATGGGATATTGTGTCACTCATAAACACGTGACACAATATCCCCATGAGATCCACAAGTCTAGCATATTACCCAATGCGTGAACCTTCCTGAGCTTCGAAGCTGATGTAATGGGTCCTCACCTGACGATCCCGTAACGTTAACCCTCACCAGGTGTGCTCGTAACCCTCGCCGGACATGCTCGTAACACTCACCGGACGTGAACGTAGCCATCACGGGACGTATTCGTAACCCTCGCCGGACGTGAACGCAACCATCACGGGACGTATTCGTAACCCTCGCCGGACGTGAACGTAACCATCACGGGACGTATTCGTAACCCTCGCCGGACGTGAACGTAACCATCACGAGACGTATTCGTAACCCTCGCCAGGTGTGCTCGTAACCCTCATCCGACGTGCTCGTAACCATCACCAGACGTAAATGCAACCATCACCGGACGCGTTCGTAGCACTCGACGGACACACTCGTAACCCTCGCGGACGTGCTCGTAACACTCGCCGTGGCGGCCAACAACGCAGCTCAGCCGCTGCCAATTAGGGGCTGGGGTGGTGGAGTAGATTACACCCCCAGGGATGCACCCCAAGATTACATTCCCCGCCACACTGCCAGCGGCCCGTTATTTCCTCCTCTGGCAATGTTTCATTTGTGCGTCCGACGTTATGTCGCTGACGGTGTTGCAGCCGGCCATCGTTGCATCCTTTGGTGGTATTGCATGTGTCATGCGTCTGAAGACGTGTCGCTGACTACGCTAGACTGGCCATCGTTGCATCCTTTAGTGATGTTCAATTTGTGCGCCTGACGTTATATCGCTGACGTTTTCGCCGACAGCCGGCCATTATAGGATCCTTTGCTAATGTTTAATTTGTGCGTCCGACGGTATATCACTGACGGGGTTAAGACTGGGCCATCAACGAGCGGCTATCAGCCGGTTGTGCCGCCGCGCTGTCTGCGCACGCTGCCGGGCGGTGGCCCCAGGCGGTCGTCATGGTGACAAACAGCTGGCGAAACTGAGGCTCGGAGGAAAATACTGAGGAGTAATGGAGATCGGTTGAATGTCGGGCATAGTTAAATACTATTAACGAAGTGATGTAGGCAAGCATAATGAGTGGATGATACTGCAAAATAATGGACACTACACTGCCCAACATTACCGTCTGTGGCACACTTAGGACTATCATTCGATGATAACCTTCGAACATCCGTGATATTAGACAATGGCGTATTTGTGTTTTGATGACGTCACAGCTGGGCTACCTGATATGATCTGATGGCCAGTTTTGTGCCAAATATGCAACACGTACGTCCTGTTAGCCGTACAAAAACTAAGCGAAATTCGTTGGGAGATCCAAACTATATCCCAGGAGAACATTTGTGAGTGGTGGACACTGCGTCGCCGCTTCCCACAATAGCAACGGACAATGAAACAACATATGCTTGCACTGGAGTATTCTCTGTTCTCTCTCCAAGATATGAGGAGCCATCTATGCACCACGCTCGTGGTCAAGTAGGCAATATTTCCACGTTATCTCATGTCTGATGAATGTAGGACAGCCATGTGACAAAAGCGACGCAGTCCAACGCCAACTAACTGGGCTTATGATATCTTCCATTTATAGATTTAACTGGATGGACTCGTGTGGCTCTTATTAAGCCTAAACACTGTATGACTTTATGACTGTATAACCGGGCCCGGAGCGCGCGCAACCTGCCGTGATCGCGTAATGTTTGTCGCCTCCGCTCGTGGGGCCATTCCCTCAACTATAAAGTATCCGCGGAGGAGAAAAGCAAACTAAAACTCTAAACATCCGGGAGATGTCCCGCTGCCAACCCCCTCCCCCACCACCGCCTTCATCACATTAACGTCACATACACTATAACTTAAGACTCCTTCAACGTAGATGTGTCACTTGCCCTGAACTTGCTCGCAAAACCCACTCGCTTTAACGGCGACACCAGATGTCAGCTGTGGCCCGGCACTCCTCTAAACACTACCCCCACCCGCCCATCCCCCGACCTTCCGTCCGGGCACACCGGGTGAAGTCGTAATCGACGGCTTTGTATGCGAGCGGGACGAGGCGGAGCGCGTTTGTCTTATCAGGCACGACGACTGATGAATGGTACTTTGATTACGCGGGCGTTCCGGGCTGGGCCGAATTAGCACGCGACGGCTTCTCGCGGCGCCAGCGGACAGTCGCCGAACACGATGTGTTGTGGCGCGGTGGACGGTCTGACCTAGGTCGCCGGTCAACTGTTGGGAGAGGGCGGGACTCCAGCCGTATCAGGAGAGGGAGGGACCCCCGTCGTGTCAGGAGAGGGACGGACTCCAGCCACGTCAGGAAGGACTCCAGTCGTGTCAGGGGAGGGAGGGACTCCAGTCGTGTCAGGGGAGGGACGGACTCCAGCCGTGTCAGGAGAGGGACGGACTCCAGCCGTGTCAGGAGAGTGACGGACTTCAGCCGTGTCAGGAGAGGGACGGACTCCAGTCGTGTCAGGAGAGGGACGGACTCCAGCCGTGCCAGGAGAGGGAGGGACTCCAGCCGTGTCAGGAGATGGACGGACTCCAGCCGTGTCAGGAGAGGGACGGACTCCAGCCGTGTCAGGAGAGGGACGAACTCCAGCCGTGCTAAATGACCTCGTAGTCGGCGCGCCCTTAATCCCAAGGACTCCAGCCATGTCACCGAAATCCGTCTCCTCTTTTAGAAGTCATTTTCGCCTGGTGACCTGACTTGATATCATATGTTATTATTTTGCTTCGTCCCAACAATTGCGTATTCACTCATTTTTCACTTTTGCCTGCATCTAATATGGTCTGTTCATGCAAATGGGTCTGTGCATCTGAAAACCGCATTGAGACAAGGTAGTAATCTGCCTTCCAACCGACCCAGCTCCGACATCCCGAGACACTGGAGCTCAATTCTTTGATGCAATGTGCGCTAATCAATTTCCAGAAAGCATGCCTAACTTCAAAGCGATATCGTAAACGGTGTAGACATCAGCGCAGAAGCACCTTCATGGATTGAGGATCAAAATGCCACACTTTCGCACTGCTAGGGCTAAGAACGGGGCCCACATTTCGGCAAGTGCATTCTTATGTGTACCTTATGTCAGGAGATTCATGATATATCCACGACCGGGGTAGTTGTTTTGCATGTGACCTTTTATTTTAAAGGAATGTGCTTATAAAAAATATATTATTTAATCTAGGTCACCTTTACTTTGCTAGCCCCGGGTTGGAATCCCCTTCTACTCCACCAAACAAAAACACCGTTAAATGCATCACATATAATTTTGAAATGTAGTGTTTGCTTAATCGGATGCTGGTATAGAAGGACAAACATATGCACGATTGTCAAAAATTAATATTCAAAGAGTGATGCTATTTTAATATCTATTTTTGAACACCATTAATCTCACGCTCATATGTGCTTACTTCCATCTTTGTCGTCGCCCAAGCACATACGGGTGCATAATTCCGCACCGTGACAGCACAGCCGTACCCCGTCCAATTTGGCCTGGCGAAGCGGTAATGCGGCGCGCTGTCCAGCCTTTGCCGCGTGAGTGATAAAGGCGGCACCTGCGGACTTTTCGCGCCACTTATTCCTGCGCCATGTGCCGCCATTAACGGCCGGCATGGCGGCATAAATCGGCGCCGCATCCGCCCCACCTGACGCGGCGGCGCATGCAACCGGAGCGCGCCGCAGCCGCCCCCGCCTCAGGCGGCTGCCGACTGCGTCGTCGCGCCGTTTGGGCGCGATGTCGGCCGTCCGGCAGATAAAGCGGCGCACGTCACGGGCCCAGGAAGGTCAGATAAGTCAGGCCGGCGGGCTTCCCGCCCAGGGTCGGAGCCGTGGTCGGAAGCCGTGGTCGGGAGCTGTGGTTGGGAGCTGTTGTCAGGAGCTGTGGTCGGGAGCTGTTGTCAGGAGCCGTTTTCGGGAGCTGTTGTCAGGAGCCGTGGTCGGGAGCTGTGGTCGGGAGCCGTGGTCAGGACCCGTGGTCGGGAGCTGTTGTCGGGAGCCGTTGTCGGGAGCTGGTGAGCTAGACCTGAAGCTCGAGCTGGAGCTGGTGAACTGGAGCTGATGAGATGATGAGCTGGAGCTGGCGTGTGTCGGGGACAGCTCTGACCACAGCTGAGCACGCGCAGTGCCGCGGGGTCCGGTCCTCTGCCCCAGATCTCGGCCACTTCAGCAACTGACCAACCAGCTGGTCAGCATACCTGCTGTCAAGCGAACGACAATCGCCACTTTGCACCCATGTAGTTAGAACACTTATTGCATGTTTATGGTCATGCTGGTTTTGCTGAAATAGTCTGATTTGCTTTCTTCCCAGGGTGGCAAGGCCGCTATAAACGACAAACTGTCCACATAATTCGACATAAGCAAGCATAACCTGTGTCACAAGTAGTTGCCTTTGCGCTAATTGCTTCATTTCGCATAGGGTGATTGCACTTTGCCAGATATGCTCGCCCGCACCCCCATTTGACAGAGGACTTTGCATTGTTCTGCCATTTGCGAACAAAGAAGGGCGTGGTGAACCAATAATTTTATGGGTAGGGCTAGAGCTGGGGGCCGTGCACCGGGCGATAGCAAGCATCATGAAGATGGCAGAAAGCAAAAGGAGGCAGAGGGTGAGTGGAAGGTCAAGATGGGCAAGAGCTGTGGCGAACACTGGAAAAAAAATTAAGCAATTCATGTTATGTTGAGCCGAGACGATAAGCCAGAAACCCACACCTTACAACGCGGGACCGTAGCGAAGCTCGAGGTCGGTGCTACAGCACTACACCTGGTGCTACAGTGCTACACCGGGTGCTGCAGTGCTATAGCTGTGTTATGTGCTGTTAACATCAACCTCGGACTTCCGTGACTCCGCCCGATTCGGGTCGAATGTCTCGACCGAGGGCGAGTGACAGCGGTGAGGCCCGTGGACCAGCGATTAGCAGGAGACGTTCTCTAGAACTGAGCCCAACCATCGGCGTGTAGTTTTTGGATAAGAGGATGTTGGCTGTGAATAAGCCACTCAATACGCAGAACGACTTTAATGGGATCCGGGTGCGCGGCGTCTGAAAGCTGAAGGTGACGCCGGTCGTGCTGACGGTGGAGGGGGAGGTGGCGCCGGTCCTGCTGACGGTGGAGGGGGAGGTGACGCCGGTCCTGCTGACGGTGGAGGGGGAGGTGGCGCCGGTCCTGCTGACGGTGGAGGGGGAGATGACGCCGGTCCTGCTGACGGTGGAGGGGGAGGTGACGCCCGTCCTGCTGACAGGAAGCGGGAGGTGACGCCCGTCCTGCTGACGGTGGAGGGGGAGGTGATGACGGTCCTGCTGACGGTGGAGGGGGAGGTGATGCCGATCCTGCTGACGGTGGAGGGGAGGTGACGCCCGTCCTGCTGACGGTGGAGGGAGAGGTGACGCCCGTCCTGCTGACAGGAAGCGGGAGGTGACGCCCGTCCTGGTGACGGTGGAGGAGGAGGTGACGCCCGTCCTGCTGACGGTGGAGGGAGAGGTGACGCCCATCCTGCTGACAGGAAGCGGGAGGTGACGCCCGTCCTGCTGACGGTGGAGGGGGAGGTGACGCCGGTCCTGCTGACGGTGGAGGGGGAGGTGACGCCGGTCCTGCTGACGGTGGAGGGGGAGGTGGCGCCGGTCCTGCTGACGGTGGAGGGGGAGGTGACGCCGGTCCTGCTGACGGTGGAGGGAGAGGTGACGCCGGTCCTGCTGACGGTGGAGGGGGAGGTGACGCCGGTCCTGCTGACGGTGGAGGGGAGGTGACGCCGGTCCTGCTGACGGTGGAGCGGGAGGTGACGCCGGTCCTGCTGACGGTGGAGGGAGAGGTGACGCCGGTCCTGCTGACGGTGGAGGGGGAGGTGACGCCGGTCCTGCTGACGGTGGAGGGGGAGGTGACGCCGGTCCTGCTGACGGTGGAGGGGGAGGTGACGCCGGTCCTGCTGACGGTGGAGGGGGAGATGGCGCCGGTCCTGCTGACGGTGGAGGGGGAGGTGACGCCGGTCCTGCTGACGGTGGAGGGGGAGGCGACGCCGGTCCTGCTGACGGTGGAGGGGGAGGTGACGCCGGTCCTGCTGACGGTGGAGGGGGAGGTGGCGCCGATCCTGCTGACGGTGGAGGGGGGGAGATGGCGCCGGTCCTGCTGACGGTGGAGGGGAGGTGACGCCGGTCCTGCTGACGGTGGAGGGGAGGCGACGCCCGTCCTGCTGACGGTGGAGGGGGAGGTGGCGCCGGTCCTGCTGACGGTGGAGGGGAGGTGGCGCCCGTCCTTGCTGACGGTGGAGGGGGAGGTGGCGCCGGTCCTGCTGACGGTGGAGGGGAGATGGCGCCGGTCCTGCTGACGGTGGAGGGGGATGTGACGCCGGTCCTGCTGACGGTGGAGGGGAGGCGACGCCCGTCCTGCTGACGGTGGGGGGGAGGCGACGCCCGTCCTGCTGACGGTGGAGGGGAGGTGACGTCCGTCCTGCTGACGGTGGAGGGAGAGGTGACGCCGGTCCTGCTGACGGTGGGGGGGGCGCCGGTCCTGCTGACGGTGGAGGGGGAGGTGACGCCCGTCCTGCTGACGGTGGAGGGGAGGTGACGCCGGTCCTGCTGACGGTGGAGGGGGAGGTGACGCCGGTCCTGCTGACGGTGGAGGGGGAGGTGACGCCGGTCTTGCTGACGGTGGAGGGGAGGTGACGCCGGTCCTGCTGACGGTGGAGGGGAGGTGACGCCGGTCCTGCTGACGGTGGAGGGGGAGGTGACGCCGGTCCTGCTGACGGTGGAGGGGGGAGGTGACGCTGGCCCTGCTGACGGTGGAGGGGGAGGTGACGCCGGTCCTGCTGACGGTGGAGGGGGAGGTGACGCCGGTCCTGCTGACGGTGGAGGGGGAGGTGACGCCGGTCCTGCTGACGGTGGAGGGGGAGGTGACGCCGGTCCTGCTGACGGTGGAGGGGGAGGTGACGCCGGTCCTGCTGACGGTGGAGGGGGAGGTGACGCCGGTCCTGCTGACGGTGGAGGGGAGGTGACGCCGGTCCTGCTGACGGTGGAGGAGGTGACGCCGGTCCTGCTGACGGTGGAGGGGAGGTGACGCCGGTCCTGCTGACGGTGGAGGTGGCGCCGGTCCTGCTGACGGTGGAGGGGGAGGTGACGCAGGTCCTGCTGACGGTGGAGGGGGAGGTGACGCCGGTCCTGCTGACGGTGGAGGGGGAGGTGACGCCGGTCCTGCTGACGGTGGAGGGGGAGGTGGCACCGGCCCTGCTGACGGTGGAGGGGGTGATGACGCCGGTCTTGCTGACGGTGGAGGGGGTGATGACGCCGGTCTTGCTGACGGTGGAGGGGAGGTGGCGCCGGTCTTGCTGACGGTGGAGGGGGAGGTGACGCAGGTCCTGCTGACGGTGGGCCGCCGGGTGCAGGAGCGAGAGGTGTCGCCGTCTTCGGGACCCGCACAAGTACAAGCGAATGCTCGTTCAGTGCATCGAACGTACCCGCTCTATGGGCGAGACCTTCTGTCGAGAAGCCGCCCGGACTTCGTCGAGCCGGCTGAGCAGTCATCAGAGCCCAGGGCTGACCCCTAGTTCGTGTGGATGAAGCTGCAGCTCCTCGTGTACAGGGAAGAGATCGGCGACGTCGGCCATCTCAAATGCCGGCTCTGAAGCCGGTCACACAGAGCTCCTGGCAGCACTTGGTGTGCGTTGCTATGGGCGGATCACGTTTCTGGGATGTCGGAGGCGTACAATCATGGGTGTTCACATTTGTCGTCTGCACTGCGGGTTGCCCTGCAATGTGCTCTAGCCGGCTAATGATCTACTTCGCACTGTTTTATAGCTAAATGCATTGCTGGAACGCGTCTTTGTTTCATGGAACACAGGTTTCGTCGCTGAATTTTGACCTACATAGAACGAACAATATATATTCCAGGACTTGAATGGTGGTAATACCAGTAATGTACACCTTATAGTACTTGTATTGTTCCCATGAATAGAGCAGTTGTCGTTTCTTCTGGAACACTTGAGTTTGATTTGATCGAATCATTCATGGAAGACTTATTTTCTTGCAATGCTTTCAAACCGGTTGCCTTTTTCGTGTAGTTGTTACCAGAAGCATTAAACTAAGGTAAATGATTGAGCACACGCACCACCAGGCGACAGCAAAGCTCAAACCATCTCCGCATTTCGTCGAGGCCCGAAATCGAGCCATTAACGCCAGTAAATTCCCACGAACAAGCCGCAGCGTTTACCGCAGCAGTGCCGACGACCTGGGACCGCGGCTGACCTCACGGCAGGGTCGACCACGTTCGCCCCGCGCTGACCAGGTGGCAGACGTCGGGGGTGGGCGGGAGTCGGCGGCGTCGGCAGGCGTTCCGGACAATCGGGCCGGACCTGGCGTCGGTGTCGTATCCGGCCCGGCGAGGCCGGACGCGCCGGACCGACTCAGCACCGGAAGTCCGTCTGTGGCGCGTGGAGCGCCGACGGCCGTCGTCTGCCGCCCGCTGGACGGCCACTGGAAGTGCATCACTACCATGCAGTGGTACCATGCAGTAGTACCATGTAGTGGTACCATGCAGTGGTACCATGTAGTGGTGTACCATGTAGTGGTACCATGTAGTGGTACAATGTAGTGGTACCATGTAGTGGTACCATGTAGTGGTACCATGTAGTGGTACCATGTAGTGGTACCATGTAGTGGTACCATGTAGTGGTACCATGTAGTGGTACCATGTAGTGGTACCATGTAGTGGTACCATGTAGTGGTACCATGTAGTGGTGTACCGTGTAGTGGTACCATGTAGTGGTACCATGTAGTGGTATCATGTAGTGGTGTACCGTGTAGTGGTACCATGTAGTGGTACGATGTAGTGGTATCATGTAGTGGTACCATGTAGTGGTACCATGTAGTGGTACCATGTAGTGGTACCATGTAGTGGTATCATGTAATGGCAGTCGTGGCTGCGCCGGAAGGCCACAACCGGCACGTGCACATCAGGCGCAGCGGGAGGCCAGGCTCGATCGGTGTGTGGTTGAAGAGCTGACACATAGCCCGATGATGCTTTTATCGAGGCATAGCACGCGAGCAATCGTTGCTTTCTGCCGCTCTGAATGGCTGTTGCTGAAGCGACCGCAAACTTTAGGAACTGAAGCGCAAACTGAAGAGGCCCAAGCATTCGCCGCGGGTGTGGAAACAGGCCCATAGTTGTGCATACGCCATTGTCGGAATGATCCGCCTGTTACCACGCATTGGCACGCCTTGCGCACTAGTGGTAGTGACAGACGGCTGACACGACACTAGTGGTAGTGACAGACGGCTGACACGACACTAGTGGTCGTGACAGACGACTGACACGACACTAGTGGTCGTGACAGACGACTGACACAACACTAGTGGTCGTGACAGACGACTGACACGACACTAGTGGTCGTGACAGACGGCTGACACAACACTAGTGATAGTGACAGACGGCTGACACAACACTAGTGGTCGTGACAGACGGCTTGCACGAAATGGCACACTAGTGGTAGTGACAGACGACTGACACGACACTAGTGGTCGTGACAGACGACTGACACGACACTAGTGGTAGTGACAGACGGCTGACACGACACTAGTGATAGTGACAGACGGCTGACACTATTCAGACACTAGTGGTAGTGACAGACGACTGACACAACACTAGTGGTCGTGACAGACGACTGACACAACACTAGTGGTCGTGACAGACGGCTGACACAACACTAGTGGTAGTGACAGACGGCTGACACGACACTAGTGGTCGTGACAGACGACTGACACGACACTAGTGGTCGTGACAGACGACTGACACGACACTAGTGGTCGTGACAGACGACTGACACAACACTAGTGGTAGTGACAGACGACTGACACGACACTGGTGGTCGTGACAGACGGCTGACACAACACTAGTGGTCGTGACAGACGACTGACACAACACTAGTGGTAGTGACAGACGACTGACACGACACTAGTGGTAGTGACAGACGGCTGACACGACACTAGTGATAGTGACAGACGGCTGACACGACACTAGTGGTAGTGACAGACGACTGACACAACACTAGTGGTCGTGACAGACGACTGACACAACACTAGTGGTCGTGACAGACGGCTGACACAACACCAGTGGTAGTGACAGACGGCTGACACGACACTAGTGGTCGTGACAGACGACTGACACGACACTAGTGGTCGTGACAGACGACTGACACGACACTAGTGGTCGTGAGACGACTGACACAACACTAGTGGTAGTGACAGACGGCTGACACAACACTAGTGATAGTGACAGACGGCTGACACAACACTAGTGGTCGTGACAGACGGCTGACACAACACCAGTGGTAGTGACAGACGGCTGACACAACACTAGTGGTAGTGACAGACGGCTGACACAACACTAGTGATAGTGACAGACGGCTGACACAACACTAGTGGTAGTGACAGACGGCTGACACAACACTAGTGATAGTGACAGACGGCTGACACAACACTAGTGGTAGTGACAGACGGCTGACACAACACTAGTGGTCGTGACAGACGACTGACACAACACTAGTGGTAGTGACAGACGGCTGACACAACACTAGTGGTCGTGACAGACGGCTGACACAACACTAGTGGTAGTGACAGACAGCTGACACAACACTAGTGGTCGTGACAGACGACTGACACAACACTAGTGGTAGTGACAGACGGCTGACACAACACTAGTGGTCGTGACAGACGGCTGACACAACACTAGTGGTAGTGACAGACGGCTGACACAACACTAGTGGTAGTGACAGACGGCTGACACAACACTAGTGGTCGTGACAGACGGCTGACACAACACTAGTGGTCGTGACAGACGGCTGACACAACACTAGTGGTAGTGACAGACGACTGACACAACACTAGTGGTCGTGACAGACGGCTGACACAACACTAGTGGTAGTGACAGACGGCTGACACAACACTAGTGGTCGTGACAGACGACTGACACAACACTAGTGGTCGTGACAGACGACTGGGCGGGACCAACCGACAGTCGTCGCCCAACGGCCCTCTTCGAAGGCCGCCGACGCGGTGTGCTCGCTCTCGAAACCCCGACGGCACTGTCGATGGCGCCGCTCGTCTCTCGTCTCATCATGAACTCGACACCACTCGGGGCGTCATCAGCGGCGAGGACCGGACACAAATTAGCCGCGACGACGCCGCACATGACGCAGGCTTTATGGGCGGCGCCGACCCACTGTCCGTCCGCCGGAGACATATTGCAGTCGGATTGAGCGGCATGGAATTCCAGTGAGCCTTCCGGGTGGTTCATTGAAGTGTTAGCACGTTTATTAGACGAGGTGAACGAAGCCCGAGACATAATGAGATATGGCCTCGGGCTAAGGGCGTGGGTTCGTTTCACTGAATCGGCAATATGTTTTCTGAGAAGCGCATGACGCCGGCGCGCTCGGAGACCGCCGGCGACCGTCAGAGATCGACGTAGACCGCCGGATGGACCACAAGAGACCATCGGAGATCGCCGGGGAAACCACCGGAGATCGCCAGGGAGACCACCCCCGGAGACCGCCGTGGAGACCACAGGTGATCACCAGGAAGACCACCAGAGATCGCCAGAGAGACCACCGGAGATCGCCGGAGACCCCCGAAGACTAGCGTAGACCACCGGAGACTGCCGTAGACTGCCAGAGACCGCCGGAGATCACCAGAGACAGCTCTGAGGCAGCCGGAGACTGCCGCGCCGGGGTCACATGGTGAGACGACGACACGACCAGTTCGACACTGCGCGTACGAGTAGCGACACGCACGCGCTCCCACCGCGTCAGGTGGTGCATCACAGCATCGCTCGCCACACGAAAACCGGCCTGCACTTCACATAAACCGGCCTGCACCTGACACAAACCGGAGCCCACCCAGCACAAGCCGGCCTGCACCTAATCGACACAAACCGACGGACACCTCTGGCCAGTCGGCATTCGCTGTCCAATGGCCGGGAAAATATCGCCGAAGTCCGTCGACACGCGCAACGTGGCAAAAAATACACCGCCGATGTCAACTCACGTCACACACCAACACACACGCACAAACACGCACACACGCACACACACACACACGCGCGCGCGCGCGCACGGACACATCCGACACGACGCCGAACGAGCAAGGCACCATCGAACCGACGCCGGTCGGCCGTGCGCCGATACAAGGTCGGTGAGCACGTGTCTTTGGCGCCAGTCGCTGTGTGCCTCGTGAGCACCGCGTGCGCTCCGTGAACACCGCGTGCGCTCCGTGAACACCGCGTGCGCTCCGTGAACACCGCGTGCGTCCCGTGAGCACCGCGTGCGCTCCGTGAACACCGCGTGCGCTCCGTGAACACCGCGTGCGTCCCGTGAGCACCGCGTGCGCTCCGTGAACACCGCGTGCGTCCCGTGAGCACCGCGTGCGCTCCGTGAACACCGCGTGCGTCCCGTGAGCACCGCGTGCGCTCCGTGAACACCGCGTGCGTCCCGTGAGCACCGCGTGCGCTCCGTGAACACCGCGTGCGTCCCGTGAGCACCGCGTGCGCTCCGTGAACACCGCGTGCGTCCCGTGAGCACCGCGTGCGCGCCGGCGCCGCCGGCGGCGCCGCTCCCGGCCGACAGCCCGGCCCGGCGGAGCGCCACCCGCCGGGTGTCCGGGACACCGTCTTCCGACCCGAGTCACGGCCGGATCGGTTCGTGAGTGTTCACCCCCGAGTCACGGCCGAGTAAATCCGTGAGCCAATTCGTGTGCACCGAGGGTCGAGCGTCGGGCGCCTGCGGCGTCGGGCGTGTCCGGAGGGGGCGGATTGACCGTGCCTCAGGTCTGGCCGTGCTTCAGGTCTGGCCGTGCTTCGGATCTGGCCGTGCTTCAGGTCCGGCCGTGCCCGACGAGCGGTCCGGCGGCGAGGTGTTCTCGGCCGACGAGCCGGGCCTCGGCGCCGGCCGGTGAGCCGTCGCCGGACGGCCGGGTCACGTGGTGTCCCGAACAGTTCACCGCCGTCGGACGGCCGAGTCACGTGGTGTCCCCACCACCGCACCGCTGTCGGGCGGCCGGTCCAGTCTCGCCTATCGTCACTCTGCCGTGACCCACAGCGATAGCTGACAGCTGGCTTCGCCGCCGACACTGTCGCGTGACGTCACCAAGTCGCACTCCGGCGCGCCGTCGTGTGACGTCACCGACTTGCCGTCATGTGACGTCATCGGCTTGCCGTCGTGTGACGTCATCGGATGGTCGCCGTGTGACGTCACCGGCTTGCCGTCGTGTGACGTCACCGGGTGGCCGTCGTCGCTAGCGCTGCGGACGGACCACTAGCAGCGCGACAGAAGCACCACAGCGAGCGCGGCCAGCGGCGCGACGACGTCGCGCAGCCGGCTGACCGACGGGGCAGCCGCTGCCGACGAGAGACTGCGCGACTCCAGGGCTGAAACACGGCAGCGGCCTGATCAGCACCAGAGAGCACAGCACACTCTCAGTTGGACGGAGCAGTCGTCTCCGCGTACACGCGCTAATGGGTGTTGGCGGTGCGCTGGGAGGCGCCGTTGACATTGCTGGTGGGTTTGGCGCGGGTCGGGGCTTGCTTTTCATGACAGAAAAATAATTAAAATTCCGCATCAGCGATGTCAGCGATGCCAAGTACTACAGGCGGTTACATTTGAATCATATTGACGGTGGGAATATGTCGATAATGCGAGGCAAACACTGAGCGCTAAATACCACAAGGATTAACCAAGGATTTGTTTTCTATTAACCAATGGCAAGTTAACACTTTGGCGTGCAATCCTTGCATCATGCTATAGCTATGATCATACTTTTCACCACTCCTTATTTTTACTTTTCACTGGCAGCACTCTTCACCAAAACGTCAGGCATATTACTGCGATATGACTGCCCCAACCACACAGCCTTGAATCCGTCCTGTCCTTGGCATTTCTCCTCTCAACCCAGTCTAACTGCTCTGCTCAAACAGCTGGCGAAAGTGGACTCGGTACATTTCCAGCTACTTTTCAGACATTCTGACATGTCACCTGCTGGAAGTCTGACGCGAATCTGTGAACAATATTGAAACAATATATGGTGCATAATCCGGATGTTGTCAGTTCGGCTTCCTGTTCCAAGTGTATTCTACAATTATGTGCATAGCATCATACAATGTATTCATCATAATAAGGTGTGCACAAGATGCTTACAATTGTAAATGCACTGTGAACGGACAAGTCACGGAAACAGTCCAACCCAATCGGGGCAGAGGCCGGGCGCCGCACACGTGTCGCGGAAACTGACCACCCCGCGCCGTGACGGCACCACCTGGGGGCATGTGACGAAACACGCAACACCCAACGGGACACTATCTGAGAGAAGAGAAAAAACGTCGCCCCACGTCACATCGGCCCCTTCCAAAAGCGACAAGGAAAAGTGGACGAACAATTTGGACCAGATGTCCCCCAACGTACGCGACGGGGAGAGGAACAGGAGGGCGTGAGAGACAAGGTCCAAATGGTGAGGGGAAGGTGTGAGGGACTCGGTGCAGAGGGGGAGGGGAAGACGTAAGACATACGATGCAGAGGGGAGGGTGGGGGAGTTTGCGAAAGACACGGTGCAAAGGGAGAGGGGAAGGGATGAGGGGCATGGTGTAGTGGAAACATCAGTTCCTTCAATCCTACATTTCTAAATTCTTGTTTTTTGGATCTGCCCCTGCGATGCAGTGAAGGAAGTCACATTCGAGGCCATGATTTGTAGACAATGCTGTCACCATCGCAGCGACGTCGCGTAGCAACAAAGTCGCGTAGCAGCAAGATCGCGTAGAAGTGAAGTGGTGTGGATGTAAAGTGGCATGGCAGCAAATTGGAGAGCGGCGGGCACTAGCAAGGACACGCCTCTGACAATGTTGTCACCCGCCAGAGGCGACAGAACGGCTATATCATGACCTGGACATTCAGTGACATTGTTGACGGTTCAAACGGACAAAATTGGAAGAAAAAACACTAATATAAGAATATCTACCGATATATATATACATACATATATATATATATATATATATATATATATATATATATATATATATATATATATATATATATAAACGTGCAAGCAGCCGTAATGAGCAGCGAATTTGGCTCATCGAGAGTGCTGGTGGTGAGGCTAGAACAAAATGTGTGTGATGCTGAATGAAACAAACCGACCGGAAAGGCAACAGATAACGTTTCACCGGTCGGGTGAAAAACGTCACAACACCTTAGACGCGCCTCGGCGGGCCCAGCCTCAGCTGAGCACCTGGCGGTGACGGTTCAGCCACTATGTTGGATCACATTCGACATTGGCCACTTTGGCCACTGTCGGCGCCGGTCGCGTTTCCCAATCGAAAAGTAAGCCGCACGTTAAGAAATCAACGAAAGTGTGGGAACGGAGATAAGTTGCTGGGTGGCCAATGCTGTTGTTGGTTCCGTAATATAGATATATATATATATATATATATATATATATATATATATATATATATATATATATATATATATATATATATACAGATATATATATATGCATGTATATGTATATATATATATACAAATATATATACATGTATATGCATATGTATATATATATATATAACTTGCTCATACATGGAAAAAACTTACAGAAATTGTTCTGTAGCGACTTTTGGCACCTGGTTAGCTAAGTGGAGATAGCGCTGGTTTGCTAAGGTCTCCCCCTAGTCTTGGTACCACGGGCCGAGTCACTTCACGAGCCTCTATCAGCTCCTCTGGCTGGGATGGCCAGATGACTGGCAACTGGTCTGGCCGGGTCCGGAGTGCTGGCACCAGGCGGCCGTGCTGCTATGTGGGTACGTTGCACTTTCGGTCAAAATGCTGCTATAGAGCTGGTGTTTCCCGATCGGGAGGTGGGTTCAGGGTCTGTGCAAGAAATTTGCGCTTAACACTGACTCTGTTTCTGCAAAGCCTTCGCTACAACAACTCAATATAAATTGACGATAAATGACTTTTGCCGCGAAGTGCATTTGGTCAAAATGCATTTCACTCGTTATTATACAATTGTAGACATCGCCTTGTGTCATAGATATTTAGGATGTCGAAGGTACAGAAAACGTTAATGTAATGCAAAATGCTAGCTATCCTCCACCGCACTGGCCACACGCTCTACTTGGTTTGTTGACATAAATGGACATGATTCTTCTACAGAAAAGGACTTGGTCTGTTGACAGAAATCGGCTCGGTTCATGGTCAGAAATGTATGTGGCAAGTGTTCTCCCGGCCTCAGATAGCAAGCTAACCAGAGCGTCCACAACGAGGCCGCCATTATAAAACAGGCATATCATTTGCTGTACTTCACGGAAACAAGGCGCCTCCGCCCAGACCGCCACAATAAAATAGGCGAGTCATCTGGGGAAACATAGGACAGCCACAGACGTGCTCGTTCCGTCGCAGGCAGCCCTACCTTCGCCCTTGGCTATGGTGGAGAAGTGGAGCGTGTCGGAGACGGCGTTCCAGCCGTGTTTGTTCTTGACCTGGACGTAGAGGTCGTAGGCAGCGGCCGGCCGAAGTCCCGACAGGGGGATCTTCTGCCGGTACAGGATCCCGCTGCTCGTCTCGCTGCCGGTCGACGGCACCTTCACCTCGCGCCAGCGAGACGACACCGATCCGCTGCCGTTCACCTATGGGGTGAAGGTGAGGGTGTTAGAGCGACCGCCTTCGTGTCACACTGGTGAGACGACACTGATCCGCTTCCGTTCGCTTGCGGGGTGTAGGTGAGGAGAGGATGGTGGTAGAGCGATATGTCATGTCACGTCAGTCAGATGACAGGGATCCGCCTCCGTTCACATGTGATATTTTAGCTTCCGGAAATAACTATTTCGATTCCCGGTACGGTTTTAGATTTTTCGTTTGTAAAATGGACGTCTTCGTATTGTCAATGTCTCCGTCCGCAGTAACTTTCAGACAATTTCTACGCCGCATGTGTGTGACAATATCGGCACCGCACCAGCCTCTCTGACTCCTCTATTTCCTCTCACATCAGACCATTCTGCTACACCGCCCTAGCAACATTAGCTGAAGATGAGCGCCGAGAGCTGCTGCAGCTGCCGCTGATTTTCGGGTAATTAGGCAGATATTGTACATGGGCTGCGTGTGACGGTGTCAGAAATTGTCTCCAGACTAGGCGTTACTATGACAACGACTGTTCCCGGGTGGCGTGTGACTGTGTCAGAGATTGTCCTCGGACTGGGAGTTACAATGTTATGGGTTCGAATCCCGAGCGGCGCGCCACCCACGAAAGAGCTGTTTCCGGGTGGCGCGCGCCTGTGTGGGACAGATGGAAGATCAGCACCAAAGTTGCGGTCGCAAATTGCAAAGTTGCAGGTGTCAAACGGGAAAAGCGTCACAAGTTGGCTTAAGCGGTCCAAGCTTGGGGAACGTTGATGTTGGCGGAGTTAAAGCTGTTGCAGCTGCGAAATCCGCAACGCCGAGTCTTTCACCAATTTATCAGAAACTGTCACCAGACGAGCTACGACTGTGTCAGAAACTGTATCCAGATGGGTCACAACTGTGTCAGAGGCTGGCTCGGGACGGATGCGACCACGCCAGACTCTCCCGAAGCGCGACCAGGTGCAGTATTGTTGCACAGCATACGTGTTGCCACTGCTTGACGACCACCAATTGTTTCCAGAATCCAACGGCGGTTGGGTGAGCACCGCGGTCGTGCACCACGGCGTGCACTACGGCTATGCACCTCGGCTGTGCACCTCGGCCGTGCACCCCGGCGTGCACCACGGTTGTGCAGCGCGGCCGTGCACCAGGCCGTGTCTGAGGCCGCACCAGCACGACAGGCCACCCCGCCGCCGGCGGCGAGCGCGGTCGCACGAGCCGCGGCAGCCGCCGGCGGCGGGCGCGGTCACACGAGCCGCAGCAGCCGCCGGCGCGCCTCGTTCCGGCCGGCTGGAGCACCTCGATAAAACAGCCGCCGGTGCGGTGGCGCCATAATTATTCCGCGCCGCCTGGGACGGCGGCGTAAGCCGGCGCATTGTCGGCCCGTAAACTCATCTCTGGCGCGCCAGTCATTTCCCGCCGGCGGGAATCGCGTCGGGCCCAGCCGGCCACTCCCGTGGCGCCATCGCGCGAGCAGCAAGCTCGCCGCTTCCCTCCTCGGCTTGCTTCCTCGCCGCTTCCATCCGCCGCTTGCTTCCTCGCCGCTTTCCTCCTCGGCTTGCTTCCTCGCCGCTTCCCTCCTTTGCTTCCTTCTTCTGCTTGGTTCCTCCCCGCTTCCCTCCTCGGCTTGCCTCCTCGGCTTGCTTCCTCGCCGCTTCCTTCCTTTGCTTCCTTCCTCTGCTTGCTTCCTCACCGCTTCCTTCCTCGGCTTGCTTCCTCGCCGCTTCCCTCCCCTGCTCGCTTCCTCGCCGCTTACCTCCTCGGCTTGCTTCCTCGCCGCTTCCCTCCTCTGCTTGCTTCCTCGCCGCTTCCTTCCTTTGCTTCCTTCCTCTGCTTGCTTCCTCGCCGCTTCCCTCCTTGGCTTGCTTCCTCGCCGCTTGCCTCCTCGGCTTGCTTCCTCGCTGCACTGCCTCCTAGCGTCCTGTGGTGATTGTAGTGCGATCGTCTATCGGCGGAGATTGTAGACGCGGCGCTGATCGGTGCCAATCGATGTCGATGTGGATACTGCATGACGCTTGCTTGTGGTGGCAAACATGGGACATCGCGGCTTGGGCGCGAGATGGCGTCCGCTGTACATACTCAAACGAAACATCGCACGATTGTAGCGAGCTCGTCCCGGGGTAGTCCACGTCTATCTGTTGTGGTAGCACATCCGGGACTCTGCATGTACGCGCGGAAGTGGTGCTGCGGCGGCACAACTGGGACCCATGCATAAGCGGAAGTATGTCCAAATCGCGGCCACCAAAATAGGTCATCTCACGAGTCGAGTGTGATAGTACTTTTCTTGAAAGCTATGCTGCTGGAAATCATGGACTGTTATTTGAGATTCGCCACGTCGGAGCGGGTCCATTTTCATGCCTCGAAATCGATCATCGAAATAAATCCGCCACGTGAATGATTCGGCGGAAGGTTGCTGGTCTGGATTGATGCCTACTCTTTTCCGAGACGGGTATGCATGCTGTGCCGCATACATCAATGTCCTGCGGGATAGTCTACCAACTACGGATTTCGCACATTTCGCTGTCAAAAGGCGCGTGGGAAGGCTACCAAGGCATAACGTCGCCTCGCCAGTGACCTCTGCCCTATTTGATGCCGTGTTGTGACGCAACATGCTTGCATTGGAAGAAGTGGGCCTGCCAGACACCCACGTGGGTTAGGTGGCGACCTTTCATGGAGGCAATATTTAGTATCTGCATGTGCCAGCATTTGGCGTGAAGGGTTTCTATTTTGGGTTCAGATAACAGCAGAAACGGTCATTTAGCCGTCTCCGTGCAAGTATTTTTAGTCCACAAACATGAAACTGCGTATATTGGTTGCAAGGCTTAGACGTTCATCTGTCATTGCACGCGAGAGTCCTTATATAGTTGCGCCACTGTAGCATGCCAAAGAACCTAAACATTAGGTTTTGGATACATATTATATTAGTAAGAAAGGCGGTGTCCATAAACCATAATTCGTGGAACACGCTTCTGTGGTTTTGTCATTTCGCCTCATCTAGTGCCATGATTATTATTCCAAATGACAGCAAAGTAAACTAAATAGGAATGGTTAATGAGTTTGTTAAGAACTCCACCTCCCGACTTGCAATGAAGTAATTGCGATGCAAGCAGCACAACTAGCATGATTTCGTCACAAATATAAAAGCGAGTCAACGAAAACCATTCGCCACAGAACACTTGACATCTGATAGAAAGCGGAAAAGCTGTATCGATTGAACCCTGGCAGACTCGTCCCACAATACCTTCCCAAGGGAGAGAGAGGCCAGTCCAAAGTGACGCCTTCGCCTGCGGGTATGTAAACGGCAGGCAATCAATACATGCCGCGCTGACAGTGCACCATGACACCTCAGACACAGTGCCATGGTATGCCGGACTGTCACCGTCAGTCGAAGGGTGGCAATGGGTCTGGTAGGTGTGGTCTGGGAGGCGTGGCCTGGTAGGCGTGGCCTGGTAGGCGTGGCCTGGTAGGCGTGGCCTGGTAGGCGTGGCCTGGTAGGCGTGGCCTGGTAGGCGTGGCCTGGTAGGCGTTGCCTGGTAGGCGTGGCCTGGTAGGCGTGGCCTGGTAGGCGTGGCCTGGTAGGCGTGGCCTGGTAGGCGTGGCCTGGTAGGCGTGGCATGGTAGGCGTGGCCTGGTAGGCGTTGCCTGGTAGGCGTGGCCTGGTGGGCATGGCCTGGTAGGCGTTGCCTGGTAGGCGTGGCATGGTAGGCGTGGCATGGTAGGCGTGGCCTGGTAGGCGTGGAATGGTAGGTGTGGCCTCGTAGATGTGGCCTATTCGCAAGCGACATAACGCCACCTCGTTGAGTCTGATTCCCGGTGATGACGAGAGCCATTCCCCACGAGAAGGTTTGATTGTGCTCGGGTTATTGCCTACGATGGCGTCCCAGCTGGCCTGCCACTTCTTGAAGAGGAGGCTCTAAATGTCTGAATAGAAGCCGGCGGTGCGAAGAGAGGCATCGTGTGTAGCGCCCGCGCAGCACTCTTCGCTTCAGTATCAGCGGCCTGGTTATCACACATTCCCACCTGGCTCGAAATCAAGCAGATGACTACTATTTATATCTGATAGTCAGCGATTCGAAGCGGCAGCTTGCACCCCTCGTGCAAACAGGGCACTGGGTGAGTGCCTAAATGGAACGTGTTATGCGTCATCAGCAATCTCAATAGAGCTCAGTGGCTTGTTTGCAGCGAGTTGTTTTCAGGTGTAGAACGACAAGCACGTGCAGTGGCATATCCAACTACACAGCCATCGTGGTGCAAAGAATATCATCCAGTCTCTAATGCTAGCAAACATTTAGTCGTCACCATTTATCGAACATGTAGGTGACCTTGAAATTGACCTAGGCTGGCCGATTGTTGACCTTGCACAAACCGTGTGCCTACCGTTAGGCAACCTAGCACTGACCTGGGCTGGCCAACAGGGGACCTTGTACTGACCTGGGCTGGCCGATAGACGACCTTGTACTGACCTTGTCGGGCCGATATACGACCTTGTACTGACCTGGACTGGCCGATAGGTGACCTTGCACTGATCTGGGCTGGTTGATAGGCGACATTGCACTGGCCTGTACTAGTCGATAGGCGACCTTATACTGACCTGGGCCAGCCGATATGCGACCTTGTACTGACCTGGGCTGGCCGATAGGCGACCTTGTACTGACCTGGGCTGGCCGATAGGCGACCTTGCACTGACCTGGGCTGGCCGGTAGGCGACCTTATACTGACCTGGGCTGGCCGATAGACGACCTTGTACTAACCTGGGCTGGCCGATATGCCACCTTGTACTGACCTGGGCTGGTCGGTAGGCGACCTTGTACTCCAGAATGGGGCTGTAGCTCTCCACTTCCCAGCTGAGTTCGTAGAGCTCGGGAGCTGTGCTGATGATGCCGCTGGTTATCACGGCCCTGCTGGCCACACCTGGCGATATTCCACACAGCTGATGATGACGTCATGGACGGTCAGCGCCCGGTCGTCCTTGTCGGAGGTCAACATATGCTGTCACGACAGGCTCCAAAGAACAAATTGAAGACGCGGAAGATCAGGCTGGTTGCTGCCAATGAATGTCTCGTAATCCCACTGCTGATGACATGGTTGGCTGTAGACTGGGGTCACACGCAATGTAAGCAAATATCGTGAGCAGCGGGTATATGAGAGGTGAGGTGACCTGTGACCTGAACCAGACCAGCAACGTGACCAGGCCATAGCCAATGGCGTGACCAGACCACAGTAAGACCATAGCCAATGGCGTAGCCTGGCCACAGACAGACCATAGCCAATGGTGTGACCAGACCACAGTAAGACCATAACCAATGGTGTAGCCTGGCCACAGACAGACCATAGCCAATGGCGTGACCAGACCGCAACAAGATCATAGGCACGTGACCATTGGTCAGCTGTGTTCGGTGACCGTTGGCGATGCTGCAAGACACGCGCCTGTCCTACGTGCAAAGGTGGAGTTCTTGCCAGACCCAGCTCGATTAGGTGCTGTCGAAAAGAACTGCTTATGTCAGCCACCCATGAACAGTCAACTGCTGATTC
The DNA here is from genome assembly GCA_034440575.1 of Imbricaverruca yamaguchii. Lineage (NCBI taxonomy): Eukaryota > Metazoa > Arthropoda > Thecostraca > Neoverrucidae > Imbricaverruca > Imbricaverruca yamaguchii. The sequence continues at coordinate 2,080,631 of JAOTOL010001616.1, forward strand.
CACGTACCATTAGCAATACTTTCCGTGAATGCAAAGGATGTGAAAAGAAGACAACCACCGCTGTAGCACGTTGCGTCGAGAAGCAAATTATTTTGTATCGAGCTCTTTGCATCTCAGACAAGAGTTAAAACATTCCTGGAATGTTAATCTGCTATTTTTGTCCGATCGTCGATTACCCATGACAAGTTGCACTTTTTTGGCCTTACCATTTCACCACACCCGAACTGTTTATTAAACATGTTTCATCCAAATCTGACCACTACATGTGCAGAGCTAAACACAACATGCAGTAGCTCTTCCTGAAGCATGGCAGGTACTGGCGGGCTGTCTCCGCGAATTGCTGAACTTCTGCATGTGAGCAGCACCTGTGACAACCATACGTCCGCTGACCTTTCCCAGCTGGCTGAAGGCCCGGCAGGTGTAGACAGTACCTGTGACGACCACACGTCCGCTGGCCGTTCCCAGCTGGCTGAAGGCCCGGCAGGTGTAGACAGTACCTGTGACGACCATGCGTCCGCTGGCCTTTCCCAGCTGGCTGAAGGCCCGGCAGGTGTAGACAGTACTTGTGACGACCACACGTCCGCTGGCCTTTCCCAGCTGGTTGGAGGCCCGGCAGGTGTAGACTCTACCTGTGACGACCATACGTCCGCTGGCAGTTCCCAGCTGGCTGAAGGCCCGGCAGGTGTAGACTGTACCTGTGACGACCATGCGTCCGCTGGCCGTTCCCAGCTGGCTGAAGGCCCGGCAGGTGTAGACAGTACCTGTGACGACCACACGTCCGCTGGCCGTTCCCAGCTGGCTGAAGGCCCGGCAGGTGTAGACAGTACCTGTGACGACCACAAGTCCGCTGGCCTTTCCCAGCTGGTTGGAGGCCCGGCAGGTGTAGACAGTACCTGTGACGACCACACGTCCGCTGGCCGTTCCCAGCTGGCTGAAGGCCCGGCAGGTGTAGACAGTACCTGTGACGACCATGCGTCCGCTGGCCGTTCCCAGGTGGTTGGAGGCGTGGCAGGTGTAGACGCCGAAATCCTCGCCGCGCACGTTCTGGATGGCGAGCGTGTGGCGCGTCTTGCCCATGTCGTGGCCGGGCGTGAAGTGGCGGTCAGGGTCAAACGTTGACCCCTGGCGCTCCCACGACACCTGGGGACGACCGAGGTTATGTGTTGAACCCGCACGCCCTCGCTACCATCGCTGGTGACGATCGGGGGTCAACAATGAAGTTCTGGTGCTCCAGGAGGTTGTATATCTCCGTTGAAATTCAAAGTGAATATTCCGCAAAGAAATAGTTTTTTTTTAAAGTAATAAATTATCACGCCTTCAAATGACTTATAAAAGGCATTAGGTTCGTAGGCATGACAACATCCGAAGCCACGGCCGCTGTAATATATATATATATATATATATATATATATATATATATATATATATATATATATATATATATATATATATATATATATATATATTTATGTATATATATATATATATAATATGCATACGCATATATGTATATATATAGTGCATAAATATAATATATGATCGGCAAGGTCTTGTGTCGTGGTGTGTAGTGCGGAGCACAAAATGCCTACGTATGGTTCTGCTGGTCGGTGTTCGCCACAATAATGTTTTGGGAACAGGGGGACGGGGACCGATGCTGCATTTTAGTAGGAGAGAAGCATCGAGCTTTACTTGTCACCCTGCCCTTCTTTAGATGTCCTTAGCTGCATTCAGCTTGCGATAACACGAATCATTTCTTACGCACCAATGAGCAGTTGCTTTTCAACATGCAGGACTGACGTGCACAGCTTTTTCAAGGGATTTTTTTCCGCCCTATGCCCTCATCTCCTCTACATCTTTGAGCGAACCGACATGGCCCGGTTCACCTCACCTAGGCCAACCAAAAGCAATAGAATATGCCAAGTTACTATATGATTCCAAGAGTACAGCTACACAATACCGTTTCCTGCGTCATCTATCTTGCATAGAACAGCAGTTGGGTGATGATTATTTCAACCCCGGTGTCCCCCGCCCCCCCCCCTCCGCACTGCAGGGGTAGAACGTTATCTCGCCCTACAAGGGTCATGCTTTAGTTACTCTTAGTGATTTATAATTCACAAACACGAATACCACAGCATTCGGAATGACCGTCTGGCTCATGAATGTCCACTGCCCACACGGTGCGGCGAGGCTGGACGATGGCTATATCTGGCCGACTTCCAGCCAGGCTCATAACGTGCGGATGTATCTGGCAGTTGGGTGGGCGACCTAGCAGTCGGAAGGCTAAGTAAAGAGAAGACGGAGCCAAGGTCGCTGGGAGCATTCGGTCGCGCACAATTCCCTGAACACCGCTCGGAGCTCACTAAGCATACACCCACGCCGAACACCCACGCCAAGTCACACGGGTAACACCCACGCCGAACACTCGCGGGGATCTCCCACGCCGAACACCCACGGGGAATACCCACGCCGAACACCCGCGCGGATCTCCCATGCCAAACACTCGCAGGTAACGCCCTCATGCTCACTTTCAACACCCGCCCTGAACCTGTCGCCAGATCAGTGAATACCGACTCCAAATATCCGTCTTGGGCATCCCCACCACGTGCTTGAAGCACCCGCTCTGAACGCGCACTCTGAACAGCCCAGCATCTGCCTTGAACGCCCATTCAAAACTCCCACAAAGCTGCAGCGGCTGGCTGACCTTCAGCAGCCAACCACACCACACGAGCACACGCCGTCTACCTCGTCAGCACTGACGTCACCCCCACCCACCGTCGCCCCTTACGTGTGGGGCCACAGGTCGTGAAGTGAAGGCCCACACCTGGGCGTCTGATCCAATATCGGCGTCGTCACCCCCGCCCCCGCCCCCGCCCACCACTCCGTACAGGACACGACCGAAACGATCTGTCGACTCACCTGCGCCGGAGGGTCGGCAAAAACGATGCAGACCACGTGCACCTCGAGGTCCTCGCCCGTGTAGATGGTGCTCTTCTCCACCTTCACCTCCGGCGGATCTGCCAGATGGAGGTGCCCGTGTTTAGAACCGCGCTGTTCACTTGGCATATATCACTTGATGCCGATGTTTTCCACGCGCTTTTGTCTTGCTGCATACACGGGATTTCCGTGCAATGAACACACGTACTATTCGCGTCACAAATAGCTTGTCAGTCAGGCTGGGCGTCCCGGCACTTCAATATCCTGCAGAGGTATATTGTTTCCCACTATACCTAGATACCATTGGCGTCATAAATAGCTTCGTAATTAGGCTGATCATCCCGGAACCTATATATCCCGAATAGGTATACTGTTCCCCACCACACCCATATCTATGCAGGTTATTCGGGTGTCAAGACGCCCAGCCTGACTGTCAAGCTATTTGTGACGCTATTTATACCTACACACAACACACACACACACACACACACACACACACACACACACACACACATATATATATATATATATATATATATGTGCACACCAGATACAACGTACATATTGTAAGTAGTCTTTGGCGCTGGTATCAGACAGTCTTGAAAGCGAATTTACCTGATACCTTACTGTAGCGCTTTGCGTATGCGGAAGATATCCATACTCATCGGGCTTGGGTGGGAGTGGCCGAGTAGTTAAGGTGTTGAACTCTGAATGCCAAGGTCCCGGATTCAGCACTAGCACCACTCGGGACATTTGCCAATCCCGCAGCCCACCGGCGAAACAGTGCGGTCGGCGCCATTAGGCGCGATCGTCCACAGAGTGCGTTGTGAACCACTCAATAAACAACAAACAAAGCAAATGCATCGGGCTCGGTGAACAGATTTGTCGCCACGGTGACACGAAGCGAGGTCGTGACCTTGCAGCGCTCCACCGGACAGAATGATCTGCTTAAGGGCAGGTTCTGCCCGTGGATCGGACATCGCTGACGCTGCCCGGCCAGCGAAAACCCCGCAACACAGCGAACACTCCTCAATTACTCTCATCCCTTCAGTACGAGCCGGCCGAGGAAGCTGCCATGACGTCTGCCTGGCGGCATGCCGAGGCAAACCACCTCCCACACCAGAATGAAACGTGTATGCTCGTCATCGTGGCAAGGAATCACTCCCAACTGAATTATTGCCAGCTGCTCGCAAATTGCTGCATTTGCTTATCTTCAAACCTAACAAGACATACTATTAAGTTGGCGTGCTTCGCATTCTACCCACACCTTCCCCATCATGTTTTCACTTCTTGGTTGCAATTACAATCATACTTGTAAACGACTGGCAACGCCACGAAGTCGGAATGCTACTTACAGAATAAAGTACGCCCCGACAGCCAACAATAGAGCATAGAGGTATAGTGAATATGGGAGAATGGTCCACGAATTGGTAGTTGAACTGGGAATAAAGTCAATGAGCTCGAGTCTCGGCAGCTACTGAATTTCCTGGCTCTCCGGCAGACAACGACGACAGGCAGTGCTTACGGCAAAAGACATGGCAGCAGAATGCAGCATAAGCAATCCACTGCCTCATATCTTCCCTTCGGTATGAGCAAGATATTTGCTGCGTCCACTGTCGGTCGGCCGACTTACACTGGACGTGGATGCTGACGGTGCCGACGCCCTCCGTGCCCAGCCCGTTGACGGCCACGCACTCGTAGACGCCCGCCATCTCGCGCGATATGTGACTGATGCGAAGCCGTCCGCCGACCCCGACGGCGTTCGAGCCGAGCTGGCCGTGCTGGGGGCACGGGGACGCAGGTCATCACATGGCGCCCACGGTGACTGAGGCCAGGTCACCGTGCTGGTGGCACAGCAGAGGCGCAGGTCATCACCCGGCGACCACTGTATCCGACCCCAGCTCGCCGTGCTGGTGGCACGGGGACGCAGGTCATCACCACACACTGACGGTGTTTGTGCCCCCAGCTCGCCGTGCTGGGGGCACAAGGGCGCAGGTCATCATCCCGCACCGACGATGCTCAAGCCCAGTTCGCCGTGGTTGGAGCACAGGGACGCAGGTCATCATCGACGGAGGTCGATGTCTAGGCCCAGCCGATCGTGCTGTGGATAGGCAGTCACAGATCACAGGTCACCACCGGCAGCAGATCGCCATCCGAGCCCTGCTGGACGTGCTACGGAGGGTGGACACAGATAACGAGGTCGCCACCCTACGTCAAAGGTCGCGGATACGATACGACCCCGACCGGTTTCGGGGGAAATGGAGCCATGTCGTTGGTTGGTTATTGGTTCACGACACATCGTCCGTTGAGTCATGTAGAGTCGCCAATCTCTCACGCCGATTGGTCGCGGGCGAAGAGTAGCGACAGGTGAGACTCGAATCCACAACCTTTAGATTGTGATACGAGCAATTTACCCTTGGAGCCACGTATTGCTGCGGGCGCAGTAGGAGGTCGGCATGAGCCGCGGCGATTCAATGAATGCCCGAAGCTGTTCCTGTTGGACGTGACCGCTGCCCCTGGAGGAACTGCGATCGATCTGACCGGGTGGCTCTCGAGTATTATCGAGTGGGGACCGGTCCGTCTCCCCCGTGGCTGGTATGATCGCCGTCTGAGGTGCAGTATTCTGTATCGGGCGGTCAGCACGTGGAATAATATGGTTGAGGCTCAGGGGCGTATTTGATGGCATGTTTTATCATATTATCTTTTTTTCCGTTGACGTTTTGCGTCATTTATTTTTTCTCCATAATTCGAGTTTCTCTTTTATCATTGAACCATGTGTTGACGCGAGTGTTGAAAAGCCATGAATATGAATAACTCAATATTCGACTACTACTACTACTCTGAAGCTAAATATTGTGGGCGCTGCGAAGCTACAATAATGGTTCTCGGGTAACTTTCCGATCAGTTTGAATGACGTAAGTTTATAAGACTCATGCATTTGTTAACATGTTCATCGGATGTGGGAGAGTCGTTCTTGAAAATGCATGAACTTTGAACCCAAGACAGGTCTCGTGAATATTGCCGCTCCACGTCCGACTTGGCATCCAAGCCTGTCTGGAGGAATAGCTGCAGTTGAACAAGTTTCCGCTCATGACAATGCTATTTTTCGATAAATGCAATCCAATTGTTACTAGGATTGAGCCACAGGTTCAAAATGCACGCCGATAAAAGCAAGTTGCATGTACCAACTGCCCATAACCTGGTCGGATCATGGAACTCCGTCTGAGAGGTACAATTCCACCAAGAGAGTAAATGCCTCTGGAAAACCTTCAGTCCATGCTGCCACACTTCCGACCTCAAACTGCAAGCTGATAGCCGACCCCTTCAGACGGGGACAAAATGAATGCAAGTATAATGGGAGGCACATTTATCCATGCATTAACATCAAAGGCAAGGACAATTTCAGCCACCACTCTTCCACCATCAGGATGAACTTGAAATAATACGAAAGAACAATGCTTCCTCTTTCGAAAATAGTAGGGAAACGAGGCTAGTACTGTACATTCATGGATTTTGATTCCTCATTCATATTCCAACAATCATCAGTGCAATCGCATGGAACGAGAATGGCATACAGTGATACAATGGAAAGGAGCAAAGTTGGTACAGCGATATAATCCCATCGAGTGACGCCTTTACAGTTATATAATCAAACGGAGCGAGGATATTCCAATGATATAACGTCACGGAGCGAGTATATTACAGTGACATGCTGACACGGAGAGTGGATATTGCCTTCATGCAATGGCAAAGAGCGAGGTGACTACAGATAAATAACAACACAGAGCGAGGTACAGTAATATAATGGCATGGGGCGAAGTTAGTACAGAGCTATAATCCCAGCGAGCGACGATAATACAGTGATATGCTACCACAGAGCGAGGATATTACAATGATATAACGGGACGGCCCGAGGATATTGCAGTAATATAATTGCACGTGGCGAGGATAATACCGTACAATAATCTCACCCATCGAGATCGTGATATACTTTCACGAACGGACCTCAGGCAATCCATGCATATGACCAGTAGATGCTAACGACACATGGCCAGCATATGACGTATGCTGACATATTGCCCATGACATCTAACATGTGATAGCAGAGTGTCGCCTGCAAGTCAGATAAACAATGTCAATTAAGGATCGTGACCAGACCGACACTTAGCAGCACCAAAGCACGTCTTAGCACCACCGCAGTCTACATTAAGAGCGACGTCTTTTCTCACCGATGCTTTTGTCTAGCATGCGGTAGTTAAAAACAGCTCAATCCAACTTCCTGAGAGAACCTTGCACTGACAAATCCCGGACATTTTCGAAATGTATGTAGCGCACGGTACTAAAGCTTTTACCAACCGCCCGCGGACAGTTTCACAGACATATGACAAGATGGCACTGGGGGATGGCCACCGTTCTCCCCGTTCCTGAGACGGTTGATCTGGGCCAGTCTGGGCCTGCTCGTGCCGTCTGACCCCTCCAGCGGGAGTGCTCCGTGCGTCTTGACATGCTCCCCTGACACACCTGACACAGCTGACACACCTGACACACCTGACACAGCTGACACAGCTGACACAGCTGACACAGCTGACACACCTGACACACCTGACACATCTGACACAGCTGCAGCTGGCGGTGGAGACCACGCCGGCCGCAGCCGTCGGCCACAATCGTTCCCCTTCTCCAGACGCGCCGCACGGCAACAGTTGAGGCGGCGATCAGCCGTCGTGATCGATTTGGCGCCAACAGCTCGGCGCGCTTTCAACAGGGCTGCGAGGGACGCACGTATTGTGTGTTTTTTCCCCGTTGACGCGACGGCGCGTTATTGACGCGGCCGCCGCCTACCTATCCGGCCCAAGTGGGTGCCGGAGCACGCGCAAACAGCCGCAGCCGCCCACCACCCGTTATTAGCGCGGGCGCCGGCCGGCCGGGAGCAAACAGCCGGCCCCGCATTGTTCCGGCCGGACGCGCGTCGGAGGCACGCCGCGGCGGCGGGCGATCAATGTCGCGCGCGCAAGACGACCCGGCCGCACCGCCGGCCGCCGAGCCAGACGGGTCTGACAGGTGTCAGGCAGGTGTCGCCCGCCGCCGGCCGTCGGCGTCGACGGGCGTCGGTGTCGACGGGCGTCGGTGTCGACGGACGGCCGCGCGCCGGTGAATGGAAACTGATACGAGAGGCAGTGTGCATCCGTCGTGGGTTGCTCACAGAAGCAATGTATGCGCCCTGTTCATCCGCTATATATATATATATATATATATATATATATATATATATATATATATATATATATATATATATATATATATATATGCACATAGTTATATGTCAAATTCATAGCCTACACCATTCTAGCATACTATCATCCTATCATCATAATTCATCACCGTCATGGTTTATGTCTCCTCACCATGGCTTGATCCCAACAGTCGCTGATCACCATAAGTATCAGCACGTTCCCCACAAACGCCAGCACGGTCACCACAGCCTCCAGCGTGATCGCCACCGGCCACTGTGTCAGCTGCCACGCCGTTGGCCACTCTATTCGCCACCATCCCACCACACTCGGAATCCCGGGAGTATGCCTTGGTGAGTGTGTGACTTGGTGAGAGTATGCCGAGAGTATGCCTTGGTGGGTGTGTGACTTGGTGAGAGTATACCGAGAGTATGCCTTGGTGGGTGTGTGACTTGGTGAGAGTATGCCGAGAGTATGCCTTGGTGAGTGTGTGACTCGGTAAGAGTATGCCTTGGTGAGTGTGTGACTCGGTAAGAGTATGCCTTGGTGAGTGTGTGACTTGGTGAGAGTATGCCGAGAGTATGCCTCGGTGAGTGTGTGACCTGGTGAGAGTATGCCGGGAGTATGCCTCTTGACGCTGTCACCGGCGTAGCACCGTGGACGCTGGCATGCGTTTCAGTTCATTCCTTCCCTCAATCAATCAGCCATTCAGTCATTCAGTCAGTTGTCAGTCGTCAGTCAGTCAGTCGTCAGTCGTCAGTCAGTCAGTCAGTCAGTCAGTCGTCAGTCAGTCAGTCAGTCAGTCAGTCAGTCAGTCAGTCAGTCAGTCAGTCAGTCAGTCAGTCAGTCAGTCAGTCAGTCAGTCAGTCAGTCAGTCAGTCAGTCAGTCAGTCAGTCAGTCAGTCAGTCAGTCAGTCAGTCAGTCAGTCAGTCAGTCAGTCAGTCAGTCAGTCAGCCAATAAATCAGTCAATCACCGGTTAGTGGTTAGTTTGTCGGCCCGGTCATTGCCACGCCCGTTGGCTGTATTGCGTGCCCATTAATAATTTTCCGCAATGTTCGTTGTGCAGTGTTTTTCCCCACTGGCGGACGAATGCTGGAGACGCGCCCGCCAGAGGAACGATCGACACTGCAACTGCGGCCAAATAATAGTCTCACCGCTGGATGCCGACGAGGCCTGGATAACTGGAGGACGTTACCAACACGGTTGCCATGCAAGCTGAAGTAGTCCAAGCTGTTTTTTCTCATGCACCAATTCCATACACATAAAAACGCAGTGTTCCCCACGGTAGCGAGTGTCAGTAGCACAGGCACTCGCTCAGTCACGTGTGCTGTCACGAGATCTGGTCACGTGTGCTATCACGTGTGCTGTCACGTGATCCGGTCACGTGAGCTGTGGCATTGGAGAGTATTGGCTGGTGTTTAATTGCGTGGCACTTATTGATGTTCGGTTATCTGAGGTCGGTGTCCTGTCCGGTTCCCACCATCAAAATTGTATTACATACTTGTACCATTCGCTGGTGTACTTGTGTATGCTTAATTTCAAAGTTCGGAGAGGTGGAAAAACAGATGAACTGTAGAGCTGACCACTGTGAAGCCTTGGATTGAGCATCGCAAAAAGTGTTGTCGAGCAAAAAGGTCTGAGAATTGACCCAAACTGTTTGACAATGGACACAAGCTGTCCGAGAATGAACCTAAGCTGTCTGACAACGGACACAAGCTGTCTGAGAATGGACACAAGCGATGCCATGCCATTCCATGATACAGAATATGTATTCACACTACTGCTGAGCCCTCACTCAGCTGGTGCACTCCTAATGCGCACACACACAGCTGTCAGAGAACACGGCACTCACACACAGCTGCCAGACCACACGGCACTCACACACAGCTGCCAGACCACACGGCACTCACACACAGCTGCCAGACCACACGGCACCCACACACAGCTGCCAGACCACACGGCACCCACACACAGCTGTCAGAGCACATGGCACCCACACACAGCTGTCAGACCACGTGACACTCACACACAGCTGCCAGACCACATGGCACTCACACACAGCTGTCAGACCACACGGCACTCACACACAGCTGTCAGACCACGTGACACCCACACACAGATGTCAGACCACATGGCACCCACACACAGATGTCAGACCACATGGCACCCACACACAGATGTCAGACCACACGACACTCACACACAGCTGTCAGAGCACACGGCACCCACACACAGCTGTCAGACCACATGGCACCCACACACAGCTGTCAGACCACATGGCACTCACACACAGCTGTCAGACCACACGACACTCACACACAGCTGTCAGACCACGTGACACTCACACACAGCTGCCAGACCACACGGGCACCCGAGTACACCAATAGTTTTGCAGTAGCATTCGAATACAATATGATTCCCACCGCAGAAGCCGGTGACAGCTGCAGGAAAAGCAAAGTACAAGTATGTAACGATGCAGATTTACGCAAGATGAGCCGTTCCCGAAGCGCCATCATCAGATCGAGTGCTCCCCGGTCTATTTTGTACCGCCTCTGACGTACCTCCACCCACCGCCGTATCAGGTGGAAGATTATCTAATTGTGGACGTCTTGGTGCCTTCAATGTTTCTAAGAATTTCCAGAGTTAGCATGCAATCATAGTGGACGCCTTCGTTGGTTTCAATACTCCGTGGCGGTGATGTGAAGAAGCAGTCGCATCGATTGTCTACTTCTTTATTGGTGGTGACAGTGGGACTATCAAATGCTCGTGAAGTCGGAAGTGGCTCAGTGCCATCGGAGCAAAAATCGAGTCACATCACGAGAGAGTCACGTTACAAGAGAGTCACGTCTAATTACGAGTGTTGCATTGCAAGAGGGCCACATCCGAAACAGCCGGACGGATTCCAGCAGCTGAGCGGCAGCGACCGGGACGCATAACGAGACAGACAGTGGGATTCCGGCAGATTAGCTCAAGAGAGCGTTACTTCCCAGTAGCACACGTCCTAATCTAGTCGCAGGCGAGTTCGCAAAATGTCGTGAGAGTGCTCGATGCGGTCGTGCCACGCGGCTGTACAGTTTATAGCGGCTCCGGCCGTCTGACCTGAACCCAGCAGGAATTCCTCCACCTGACAGCGGAGTTCCCAGAAGCTCATGCTCATGGAAATGTGGTTATCGGGAGCCGATGCACATTGCATGTCGGTTTCCAGTGACGCCCCTACACGACAGAGGAGGCCCGGTGGGCTAATCGCGTGGAGTTCTACAGTTCTACAGTATTAATAGCTTCACACAGCAGCACTCTTCACAGTCCAGCAGCACTCCCAGCAGCTCTGTGAGAAGCGTCAACGGTGAGGCCACGAGTGGGTCGAGTCAGGTGAGCTCAACACTCAGACTTCGACTCTGTATAATACAGTCTACCAGATGGTCAGATGCGCTACCACGACCATGCGCACATCGTCCACGGCCACACCGCCCACGGCCACATCGTCCACGGCCACATCGTCCACGGCCACAACGTCCACGGCCACACCGCCCACGGCCACAACGTCCACGGCCACACCGCCCACGGCCACATCGTCCACGGTCACATCATCCACGGCCAGTCCGTCCACGGCCACATTGTTCACGGCCACACCGGAGCTGTTCTCTGGTCACTCCGCAGTGTTCACTGTGTTCACGGCCCGGCGTAAAGCGAGCCGCCGGCCCGTGCCAGCCGCCCAACGCCGGCGGCCACACACAAGCCTCACGGACCCCGGCGGCGCCACACGAGTCCTACAGGCCCCGGCGGCTACACACCAGTCGTACGGGTGCCGCGGACGGAGCTGCGGCAGCCAGAGCTGTGCCAGCCGGCCGCCGAGGTCGGGTCGGACAACTGACCGACACGACGGCTTCAGCACTGACGCGTATTGATGTCCGCGTAGAGACACTGTGCCGCCTGTAATTACTTTCCCGCGGGCGCAATTTACGCGGCCAACAACGTCGGTGGCCACCAGCGCGTCGGCGCCTGCAGCCGCCTGGTCGACAATTACTGGCGCGGCGGCGCCGTATCTGCGTCACGCGGATGTTCCTGCGGCGGTGCGGCCGGTCACAAATCGGCTCGGCGGGGGCGAATGGTGCTCCGCTGCTCCGGTAGCGGCGCGGCCGGCTACAAATTAGCCAGGCGGGTGCGGCTGCGACACTGCGGCCGAAAAGTTCTCGCTTACGGACTCAGACAGGCTGTTGGGGGGTGGGGGGTGGGATGGGGGTGTGGCGGTGTTGCACACACTGCGCGGCCGGCACCCGGTGACCTGCACGTGGGCTGAGCCGGGCCAACTTCTGCCGGATAACTTGGCGAAGATAACGTTGGCCGCTGTCTTTGCAGGACGAGTTTGCAAGACACACTGCACATCAATACGGTCTTGGTGAGGGAATCGCTCTTCATTAACGAGGCTTTGGCTGGAAGGAAAACGTTTGCAGCGCTTTCATCCTACCGAATTTTTAACAATGGCGAGACTCCGTTTTTGAGAATAGCACCAACGCGCCATGCACGTCTACAGACGTTGGAAAGTAACTGCAAACGCAAATAATTAGCAGTCAATGATCAATCGCTAATCATCGTCCTTTCCGATCAAGAGTTGCGACCGTATGGATGTCGGATAACTTGCAGGCGAACCAGTCACGTAAGCTATGGCATGGACACGTGACAGAGTCACGTGTCCAGTGACACGCGCCATGGCACTGTCACGTGGTAGGTCACATGTGCCCCGATGCGGTCGCATAGCTTAGTCACGTGCACCGGGTTGCGTAAGCAGCGGAGAGGGCCGAGTCGGGCTGCTGAAAACAAATCCGCCTGTCCACTGGTGGAATTCTGGACGGAAATCGGTGGACGACGTTACGATCGGTTGCAGACGAGGTCAGGTCACGACCAATGTAATAATAGTTCATAAATGTGCATGGGTCTCCGATGTCTCTCACATTTCGTCGATCGAACGCCCAGATCCGATGTGATATTGATCAGACGTGAGTGAGTTGTGTGGGTTTGTCGTGAAAGCAAGCTCCTGTAAACCCGCCTCGCCCTCCTGGTCAGATCCCCACACCCTGTCTCCTGGGCGGTCATTGCAAGCCCTCCTCTAATATCCAAGTTAGTCGTTGCACGACAGCCAAAGTGGTGTCCTCGGAAAGCGCTCGACGAGGAGAGCCGGAGACAACCTCCCCTCCCCCCAACATTTTCTCCCATCAAAAAGTGTCGTCACTAAGGTGACCTGTTTGATCACGACTGACGTCATGCTTTGGGTTCTGAGAACTCATCTGGGGCAATGAAAAAAAAAGTAATCAGAAAAGAAAAGCGAAATCGACCTTGTTCCCCACATATTTACCCATAAAAAAATCAACGTTTTATTGTTGGCAATTTCCAGAGTTTTCAATTTTAAGTTGTGTTGCTTTATATTTGTATAATGGGTAGAACGTCCTGGAACCGTTATTTTAAGTTAACTTTCCCACTTAAAAGTGTTTGCTTTAGCAAGATTCTTCGATTTTAGCCACAATGGGCAAATGCGCAATGCAAATAAGTCATCAAACACGAAACTAATCACAACTTTACCTGATACGTTTGCTTGCGTCCAACAAGCAAAGCAAACATTGAAAGTTGCATTCAAATATCTTTATCTCTAATGGCGTGATGACTAGTTGAACTTTTCGAAGGTCACCTCATTGATCATAAATCGCTCGATGGCCGAAGATGACCTGACCCCAAAAATGTACGCAACATGTCAAATTGATGTGGGAAGAGAAATGCCAAATTTTGTCGCGCTGCTATGCGCTGCCTAATGTGCTGCGTACGGTTTATTTTTCACTATCCGCAGAAAGGGGGCAAATGCTATCCGATACCATCGAACCCTTCTGGCTCTTCCTGTAGCTGTCGTACTTGTCCGTCTATCCCGGCAATCGCAACATTGGCCCCAGAATTCGCCACGATGACGTCATTTTATGAGGAGATCAACATGCGCGGCGTGACTGAAATGCCGCAGGAAGTTGGCTGCTGACTGCAGCGGCTCCAACAACGGCGTGCACAGCATTCTGTGCGTGCGTTTTTGTCTGTTTGCATGACCATATCTGTTGGGCCTCCCAAAGCTCAGAAGTATTCCCACCGGACAGCGAACTTCACATGGTGATACTTGTCGGGAATAATGAGTAACGATACGTTTGGGTGGCTGTTCAAACCCGCTGGGTTCAACGCTGGTTGATGGTGCTTCAGCCATCGAGAGTCCCTCGCAGACGATTGATTTTTGAATAGCAATGTTTTAGCCACACCTAGTTTGCACTCTTGGTGTCAAACAGCAAATGCATTTCCAATTTCGGAAGTTAATGTCCACTTTGGAAGTTATTAATTTTGTAAGATATGAACATCTTGAAGCAAGGTATCAATGTCTGGAGACTATAAATTGTGGGCGTAGTCCGGGACCCCTTCGGAAAATTTATCCCGTCTTTGGACAATTCTTGGCCACCTTACTGCCCTCATCTGGTGACAGACAAAACTATCAAGAACATAATCACTAAGCCATGGATGAAGGTCTCTTGCCGTAACTGTAACTGGCTGTTTCTCCTGCATCTTCATCAGACCTAGTCCAGTTCACCCATTTCGCTCCAACACAAACTGTCTGTTCCTCCTCTTGGTGAGGAGGAACGACCACTTTGCCCATGGGGAAATCTGGAAGGTCTAGAAATAGGCCAGGAATTCAATAATAATGGAATGATTAAATAATGTGTTATCAAGCCCACCATCATACACCGGTCTACAATCGTGTGCAAAACTGCTTCAACTCAATACAATTATCTTCAGATCAACGCACTGAAAGTGAAAACCCGCAAACCTTCGCAGGTGAGATCGCTTAACAGCTGTTGGCGTTATACCCGCGTAGCCTATAGGCAACCAGCGTCGGCTGTCATGTAAGGCGCCGGCTTGTTCTACCGGTGGCAGACTCCAAGCGTTGTTGCCACTAAATTGAAAACAAAAGAAATTCGTTAGCCGCTAAACTGAAGCTAACCGACATATCGCACGGTAAATAACTTAGCACCACTTAAAAACTTGGTCATTATTTATGATGCTGCTTTCAGTGAAAGACAGAGATAGATAGTGCCACAAACTGAATCATGCTCGTCTAGCTGTCAACAGCATACGCGTCTGCGCGAATGAAATGTGTCACCTCTGGGTGTGAGGTTCGCAGGCACCATTAGCGGACCCTCTCTGGATGCTAGTACAGACTGCAGTTGGCGGATGGCGCCGACGAAGGCGCACTGTGTGTGCGTGACGTGATACTATCTCGAGAGTCCTTGCTAATGGCTCGTTTAACTGGAATGTTTGATTTGTTGTATGTCGGCATCGCCCCTGCTCGCGGCGAATCGACGTTGCGACGTGCAGTCCAATGTGCCGTCACGGACAGGTGGGGGCGACGTGGCCTTTGACGCGGACTCTACAGACAAGAGCGCCGACACCATGCGGCTCATTTCAGAGGAGAAGCACACCCCTACCCATCGGGGACGAGTAGCCTAGGGGTAAGTTGCCCGTCTCACAACCGAAAGGTTATGGGTTCGAGTCTCACCTGTCTCTACTCTTCGCTCGCGACCAATCGGAGTGAGAGATTGGCCACGCTACATGACTCAACGGTCGATGTGTCGTAAAACCAATAGCCAACCAACCCCTACCCATCACGCCCAGCGCTGTCCACACGCATCGCTGCGACTGACCCCGGCTCGCAGTCGGTACGGAGTACATCAGTTGACGACATCAGTCTGACACCAGTCTGACATGTGCGGAGTGCATCAGCTCTGACGTGTGCGGACTACATCCGTTCTGACGTATCACAGATCCGAGCATGCCAATAACGTCCAATGCGGAAGGCGGGCCTCGTTTTGGTGCCCAAAATAACAGCGGTGACAACCGCATGTCCATGATGACAGGTGTGTCATGACCACACAAAGCGATGCGAGGTGTTGTCACACAGCTGAACGATGCACGTGCGGAGGGCATGCTTCCCTCGCATAGCTCACGGTACGTTAAGACGACGTTCAGAACAGACTGAGAATTGCTTCGGTGTGAAGAGCGCTGGCGGACCTGGTTGTTCAGACGGTTTGCCTTCAGCTGCAGGAGTCGTCGGTGCTCGGACCGGTTCGCTGGAGCATCTGCGTTGTGGTCGCCCACGAGAGGATGATCTTCTGAGATGACTGTGCACTGGTTAATGACTGCAACTGCTTTTTTATGTAGTTTCTGACGATGCGATGTGGAAGCGGTCGGAGCTCTGTCGACGCAGTCGACGGCAGTGACTCTTCCCTTGCCGAAGTTCAGTTTAGCTCACGGTGGCTGCACGTGCCTGGTTGTGTGGGTGTGGATAGCTTGTTGGCATGCAGTTCTTCTATGACGGAAGTGGCAACGCTCACCGGATTTAAGTCTGGCAGATTTCTTGTCACACGAATGCCGACGAGGCGATTGGGAGAGTTTACTTCAGTGAAGCACATAACATCGCCGCTGCGCTGCCGAATCTCAGCTCGAGTGTCGGGAAGTTTGGGAAATAGGACTGGCACACTGCTCCGAGTTGATAGACTTTTCCGCAATAAAGCCCGAGCCGGTCACTTGTGAGGGCACGCGTGGCGCCATCTGCAGCCGTCGGCTGGTCTCGGCAATCTTGAGGCTGTTGCCGGAGATGACGCAAGGACTTCCTGCTGTCGCAACTCTGCATCATTGTTGGCTAAATTTTGACGATGGCTCAGAGATAGGCCTGCATGCATTTCGGCCAGCCTGCGCGCCAGGCCGATGGCTTCTTCTCAGAAGGCCGCACCTGACGAGTGCGCCACGGTGAGAATCGGTCGGTGAGCGACCTAGAGGTGATCCATTAAGTTGTCGTTTACTTTTGGTGGATAGATGGTGCCACCGTCGTTGAGGCCTCCACAGATATTGTGGTTTGAACAGGAACGCACGCAGAGTAAATAACTGGCGGCAGTCTAGCTGTGACAAACAAAGTCACCGGTAGGCTGTCTCTGGATATAAAACACAGTGGCATACCCTGGGCGTTGAGGGAGAATCTATTTACCAGTAAATATGTAACGGCCGGAGCCCAGACAAGAAGCCCCACTCCTGTCACGAACATCCATGATGACAAAAGCAGATTGGAACCAGATGAAAACTCCGAAAGAAGCGGGATAACGAGCACAGCCGCAGCGAACCATCGTCGGCCCTGTCGCCAGAGCATCTCAGCATTAATTAGTACTAGGTCAGCAGGTAACCCAATCGGTGAGTGTTTCAGTCGGTGTGCATGTTTTTTCTTTCGCTCAGGGTAGCAACGACGATCAAGTCTAAGCACAACACCCCACGCGTGCGCATCGTCTTCGACTTAAATACGCGCTGTGTGTCACACGAGATCGGCTCATGCCCGCTCACGTTCACCTACACCCACCACCGGCACCGCGTCCACACATCGCCAGATTCCGGCAGCCACCTGCACGCGGTCGGTATATCGAGTCGGCAAGTCGTCGGTCGCAGCGACAACCGCCCGTATCCAATTCCATTCCGGCCGCCTTTTCAGTTGGACGGCGATCACGACGCCTCGAGGCCAATACTCAGGCCGCCACGACGGCCGAGCAGATCCAGCGCCAGGCGGGACGAGCCCACTGGACTTGCCCTGGCCGCGACTGAAGAGCGCGGAAGGGATGGAGCTGCGACGCAACGCGACGGCGGAGCCGCTCCAGCGAGCTCGTCGCGCGCCGACGAGCGTTGTCGGTCGAGGCGGCGCCGCTTCTCGAGAGGCGGCCAACCCGCCCGGGGGTGGGGAGACTCGAAAGCGACGCTAAAACTCAAGAGGCTACCTCTGGGGGGGGGGATAGGAAGGCAGGCGGCGCGCCGGAACCTCGATCGCATCGTGCTGTATAGAACGGTACCGAGGACGTAGCTAGGTACAACACGGCGTGACGGTCCGACACGGCATGGCGTGACGGTCCGACACAACACGGCGTGACGGTCCGACACAACACGGCGTGACGGTCCGATACAACACGGCGTGACGGTCCGACACAACACGGCGTGACGGTCCGACACAACACGGCGTGACGGTCCGACACAACACGGCGTGACGGTCCGACACAACACGGCGTGACGGTCCGACACAACACGGCGTGACGGTCCGACACAACACGGCGTGACGGTCCGACACAACACGGCGTGACGGTCCGACACGGCATGGCGTGACGGTCCGACACAACACGGCGTGACGGTCCGACACAACACGGCGTGACGGTCCGATACAACACGGCGTGACGGTCCGACACAACACGGCGTGACGGTCCGACACAACACGGCGTGACGGTCCGACACAACACGGCGTGACGGTCCGACACAACACGGCGTGACGGTCCGACACAACACGGCGTGACGGTCCGACACAACACGGCGTGACGGTCCGACACAACACGGCGTGACGGTCCGACACAACACGGCGTGACGGTCCGACACGGCATGGCGTGACGGTCCGACACAACACGGCGTGACGGTCCGACACAACACGGCGTGACGGTCCGATACAACACGGCGTGACGGTTCGACACGGCACGGCAGGCAAGGACACAGCGGCGGTACCACAGAGCCAGGCCGGGCCCAGCATCCAGGCGAGTGCCGATACGACGGGGCAGATCCTTGCCGAGCGACAGCTGCGAGACCGACGCCGAGACCGATCTCACTGGGATACCGATCTCACTGGGAGACGGATCTCACTGGGAATGGTTGGTATCCCATACCCACACGACGGCAGGCGCATGTGAGGTGCCGTGCATCGGTCAACGGTTCGAGAATCCAACAAAAAATCCAGTGACAGGTCGATCAATTTCACCACGACGCTGAGCCACTTGTGGTGCGGTACGAAACACACATAATTGAACATAATTGTGCGCTCCATAACCGATAAGACTATAACACCTCAACAGCTCAGCCTATGCACTTCTCAACGCCACGAGCCAACCAACCAACACACAATGGAGTTGCTCAATCGGCATAATTTCATCAAAATAACGTAATGCTTGCAATCTAACGTGTCAGTATCCCAAAAGCCGCAGTCAGAAGTGGTGACACCGATCAACAAAAACTAATTTACTGTAGCACAAAAGTGGCACATATAAGCGCGCGCTATGTTCCAAGGTGCACAGTAAGCAGTTTTAAATGGCATTAAATGCCACGGCGAGTAGTAGGT